>VWYH01003812.1:0-170746 GCA_013399365.1 Pampusana beccarii | reverse complement strand
TTTTTTTTTTTTTTTTTTTTTTTAATTCCTGTGTTGCTCTGTGGTGACTGATTCAGTCTGGGTACAAGAGGCTTTATGTGGCAGAGAATTCCTTTCAGGGTCACATCAATCATTCACTTGCATTATGCTTCATAAAAGTGTTGGCACCTGTTATTGCTTAAAAGCGATAATTGTGATTCAAATATGCTGAAATTCTGTAAAATGTTTCAGGAGATGGTAGACTGTCTCTCATTTGCTATTTGTTTTTTTCAGAGATGCAAACACACTAGCAGTCCTTCCAAAATTTTACATTTCTGTCATGTTTAGCTTTTTGTGAGCAGCTGAATGATATTTATTTTCTTCAATTTATTTGCTGGTGTTGCGATCAGTTTGTATTCTCATTTATTACAGGGTGGAGGATTTTCAGCCTTGAATTCCAGTCCCATTGATAAATACCATGGTGGAAAATGCTCTAAGCTAAAATGTAAATTTTCACTTTCTTATGTATTATTCAAGGTAGTGTTAGTCTGTGAAGAATTAGCTTATAGATAATGATAAATGATGACCAGTCTGTTCTTTTGTGCATTCAAGCTAATGTCCAAGGCAAGTATGTATGCTTTACTGTTATGCAAAAATTGCCCTTTGGCTTGTACTACAATGAACATAGTTTCACTAGGTGTGGGATGTGCCTCTCTGCTTCAAGTATGAATAATGGAAACTATAACGATATGTAACTTCTAGCATAAATATGAGAAAAAGCAGGAGTAAAAAAGTTGTGAACCATTAGCTTTGTCTTGTATTTTGAAGGGGAAATATTTAACAAAGCTTAAATAATAACACATTTTTTGTTTTTTTTTACAAAATGGGACAGATTTCAAACCATGTTTTTAGGTAATTTGTTGCTGCCAAATGGCATGCAGATATGCAGAGCTCTATTTAGGTGTAGTGTTTAGCCATACAAGTAAAATTCTGGGAAGAGAGGAAAATAAGGTAAACATGCGACTTATATTTATGGTGAATAAAAACAATTATATAACTACTTCGTACTTGGGGATAATTTTTTATTTGTTTTTCAAATTTGGGTTGTTTTGTTTAATTTGGCTGGTATTTTTTGCCTTCACATCAAGCTGTTGGAGCTTACCTAATGTCACTATCTGTAGGGAGCAGGTTATGAAGGATGCGCACAAGGAGAGAGCCCCAGAGGGCAAGATTAAGGAGGAAGTTTAATCTGGGTTGTTTTTTAGCTGCCTTTTGAAGTAGCAGTAAGGTTCAGCTCCTCAGAGTTAAGTACACATACTCAGCTCCTTAGGGCAGTGTACTGCAAGCACATCATTCAGCCTGTTCAGAGCAATGGATACTTCAAATTAGCTGGAAAGTGCAAATATGACTTTTCAGTGTTTTACTTGTACAAGTACAATCAGTTTGGCCAAGTTCCTGTGAACTGTTTCAGATTTTGTTATAAACCCAACTTCATGTGTTCTTCCCCTCCTCCTCATTTTATTCAAGCACTGTTGATTCCATGTGTTTATTCAGGTTGAGGCAGAATAGATTTAAGGTTCTGACAGAGCAATAGACTTTCTTGCCTGGATGTTTATAAACAGTTTTCTGAACTTGTGGGTTTCCCCATTTGGTGTACCAGTTTGCACCCAGTGTGTTAAGCCTCACTGTGAGGGAGGGAGGAGGATGGGAAAAGTGGCATTTCACCCTTCAGTCCCCGTCATCGAATCCCTGTCTCACGACTTGGTTTAGACCAGGAGGTCAACTTTGGTCTTAGACTATTAATTTCTTAGTTTGGTTGTCTCTGTACAGATTTTCTGAGTGAGCAGTCCTATTAGCTTCAGTGATTTTTGAGTTTTCTGGGAAGAGTTAGGACTGACTTTATGTATTAATATCTAATGTCACCCAGCTAGAACTCTCTCAGTGATATGGTTGAAGAAAACATAGCTTTGAGTGGCTGACAAAGTAACAGTTATAGTGTTTATTTAGACAAAATAATGATTTTATCCTCAAAAAGAGGAATTTTAACATTTTCAGAATATCAGCAGAATAAAATATTTTGACACGTGTCTTGAGAATCTTTCTACAGCATCCAATGTGACTTTGTCTCTTAATAAACAAAAATCCCCGGGAGGGCATGTTTTTTAATGCTGGTGGCTAGAGATTATATATTAATTTTTAAATCAACCTTCTTATGGCATTTAGAAAGCAGTTATTGTGGTTGCTGTGATTGAGGTCAGAAGCTCACTGATGGCACTTGTGGTGCAAGAGTTTGTATATACTGTTTGTACACAAATTTTCACTGCAGACTTCCAGACATTTCTGCTGCCAGGGGGAGGGAGCTGCCTCAGGCGGTTTTGCCTTTTGGGCATGTATCTGATGCCATTTCTTCATAGCTTCCATTTGATGTAAACTTCACTTCTGGGACTTAAGATCCATTCAATATGTATAAAACTTTCATGTGTGATATCATAGCTTTTTCCTTGCTGTCTTGTGAAATGTAAGAGCAGGCTCCAGATTCTAATGAAGAATCTCTTGCCTTCATGTTTTATTACGGCTCTTGTGCGTTGGTGCTTGGGATGAGTTCAGTTGAAGTAAAGGTGCACTGTTTAATCTAAGTCTTGTTGCCTTGGAAGCATCTGAATGTCTACCATTTTCCCAGTGATTTTTGTCTTGCTTATCTTGTTGCTGTTTTTTACCCTTTTGGAAATGTGTGACAGATGAAGAAAATAAATTCTTTGCTGTTGTTTCCAATAAATTCACTGGTAAGCTGTAAGATCGTACTATTTGTAAAGCATTTTGATGGTTATTTGTATAATTCTTTGTAAGAGAGAACTGGCAAATATTGTATTAGCTGAGTATTACAAATAGGGGAGTTGTCTCTTTTTAAGGGTTGAAAAAAAGAAGTCAGCTTTAAGTAGGGGAAACGGGTTGACTGAAACTACCATAGCCTTGGGACTAAATTAAAAACAAACAAACAAAACAAAAAAACACAAGGCTACCCAACTTAGCGATGTTCAATCTTTAAACCTGATTTATTTGATACAGGCTTTTCCAAAATTTAGGAAAGTGCCGTCTCCCGTTGGCGCACACCTGTCCTCAACCAGCCCCTCGGGTCTGCAGCAGCACTTCTCCTCCAGGAGGGCGGTGGTGGTTCTGTGCAGTTTGCTCTTACACTGCGGTGGATGGAGCTGCTCCCAGCAACAGGCAGTGCTTTGCTGTCTGCCAGCCATGTAAATACTTGTGGCCCATTCTTGCTCCCCTGTCCTGAAGGAACTGAGCAGCAACCAAACCAGTCCCCGGACTTTGTGACCAACGCTTTTGAGACACCAGATAAAAAAGGATGCAATGCCACAACTTAGGAAACTCTGTGGATTTGATGTTTCGGATTATGTCTTAATGTTCTAAAATAAACTTTTAAATTGACCTGTTGTGTATAAGCAACAGTTTATTATACTCCTGAAGCAAAAGCCAGAGGACACCTTTATATCTGAATAATGCTGGTGGTATTATAAAGTTATTTCAGGAGTCTAAAGTCATTGCACATACTTCAGAAGCTGACAAGACGTCTTATATGTGTGACTGGATGAGCTTTACATTAATATTTCCTTCAAAGCTAAATTTTCTAAGTGCTTTTACTTACTAGATGAGTTGAATTATTAGATCATACCACCAAATTTTTGCTAAATTAGGATGATGCTAGAGTTTAGACCTTGTGCTAGAGATTTTTTGACTTGTATTGAGCAAGTTGACATGGAAATTATTTTAAAGTATTCTTTAGATTAATGTGGGGGATTGGTAGTGTTGTGTGGTTTGGTTTTGGTTTTGTGTGTGGTTTTGTTTTTCCCACCCCATCCAAGTAGCTGAATCATTGAAAAGACACAGGTACAGCTGTATAAATGTAGCATTATAATAGTTGCTCTACTGCTGTTTAAAAATCATTTCATAGCTGAGCATTTGTCCTCATCTCTTTATACTTAAGACTTCTCTGTGAAGTAAGGGAGTGTTCTTCTCCAGCTTCTTAAAAAGTGGTTTACAGGAAGGTTAAGTGGGAAAATGTTACTAGGTTACACTGTAAACTGCTTGGGAATTGAGCTTTTGACTCTGGATCTCTCTCCAAAGGAACCAAACCTTCTTAAAAACTCTGGAGCAGTGTGTGCTGGTGATACTGAGGTATTCTTTCTATCCCTGAGATTTCACACATCAGGGAGAGCCAGAAGTGGAGAGTTGTGACTTCTAAATACATTCTCTCAGAAGAACATCCTCTAATAGTCTTTGTATGGGGTACATGCCATTTAAGAAATGCAACGTGTCATTTATAAACTACCTTCTGGTGTTTGTTATGAACAACAGCATAGTGTTGCTTTGTTCAAGGAGGAAATACTTAAGGGTCTAGCAGGTTGATAGCATCTGTTTCAAGAGCCTGTGAGTTGAGGTGCCCTCCAAAACAAGGAAGGGGTCTGACAGATCACACAGCAATGATCAATGAATTACAGTATGACATTTTCTGAAGTGTGGACCCTTAGGAACATGTTTTCTCCAAAAATGTAAGTTGTATCATAACGTAAAAAGACTATTTCTGTGTGTATAAGGTTAAATCTGTTACAATTATTATTCTTTTAAATTCTTATTATAGTATATTAATCAAATGGATGCTTGCAAAGCATTCCCCCCCCATACTGGGAAGCATGGTTGCTTAATTTCCTTTGCTTGCTGTGTAACCTACTGATGTTGCAAGTGTCTGCTTCATTGTCTCTTTCTTCTCTCTTCCCCCTGCCCCCACAAAACATGCAGGAAGTAATTTTGGTACTGCGAAGGATCTCACTGAAGAAATAAGGTCATTAACATCAGAGAAGGAGGGGCTGGAAGGACTTCTCAAAGAACTGTTGCTCCTGAGTGCCAGAAATGTCCGAAAATTAGAGAGAATTAAAGATGATTACACCAGACTGAAACAAGAACTTGAACAAGGAGAGGCTGCCTTTGGTAAGTAGTTCACAGGCTGTTACAGCTTTTGCTCAGTCATGAGCTCTTAGAAGTCTGCTGGCTTCAATGAACCCTCCTGCATTTTGCAAAGCGTACTGATTTTTCTGAGGAAGGTTTGGCCAGGACCTAGGTAAGCAACATGCTGTCAGCTCTTTCCACTGGAGGTTGGAGGGGCTGAGGGGGAGAAGGGGTGTCCCAGCAATATACAGCTTTTTGGAGTCTATCTTAGCCCAGTTCTCAAAAACTTTCTTTTCTAAGCCTATTTTTGTAATAGCGATGATGATGCTGTGCCTGAATTCACATACAGAGAAACGTATGTAGTCTTTCATGTGGAAGCGATAGATGTGGTTGGCTGTGACAATATGAACATATTTAGTATGTAACTAAATATTTAGTGTATATATGTAACATATATGGTGATGGGTCTGAGTGTATGAGGTGCATGGGCAGCCTGTTCTGAAGGCAAGGCTTCTCTTTGTAAATTTATGTTTGAGCTGGGGTTCAAGCAGCCGGCCAAGTGCAATTCACTTGTAACTGTGAGCAGTGTGCTTGGGTTGTAGTGTCACAGTGGAATTGGGGAAGTTCTCTGGAATTTCTGGGAAAGCTACTGACAAATGAAAAAATAGCAAAGTCATTGCTATCATGGTTTATTCTTTCGTCCTCTTATCCCCTCCTGAATTTAAGCAGATAAAGTGGCCTTGCTGCTTGATTAAATGAAAAGGCTGAGTAACACTTAATTAATTGACTACAGATGTACAGTTACTATAGTTACCTCTAAACAGCTAAGTATAAATCTGAGAGCTACTTTAAATCTATAGGGCAAGGGTGTTAAACCCATTTTCATCGGGGCCCACATCAGCCTCGTGGTTGCATTCAAAGGGCCAAATGTAATTTGAGGACTGTATAAATGTAATTTGAGGACTGTATAAATAGTCCTAAAGTTACATTCAGCCATTTAAAGGCAACCGCAAGACTGATGTGGTCTCTGGTGAAAATGAGTTTGACACCCCTGCTCTGGGGGTTTGAAATGTCTTTCCTTTTTCAGGATCTTACGAGCAGTAGGTTGGTTGAAGAAAGTGCCTCTGTTTTAAGAGTTTATGAAGCTTCTTCATAGGCAAGTGGAAAGACAAGAGCTATTTTAGAAACAAAAAGTTTTGTAGGCAATGGAATACGTCTAAGACAATACTTTAAAGATGAATAGAGCAATATATATACATACACACACACTCTACTAGATAAGAACTTTCTTAGAAACTAGGTGGCTAAAAATTTTAAGAAATGATTCCTCAGAGTGGTGCACTGTTACCTAAGCCATGTGATTCAAACCCCAATGAGGCAATTCATCCTCATTGCTTGGATTTAGAAGTGGATTGAAGTAGGTTCTGACCTAATCTGTTCATTTTGTTGCTTCTTTGTTTCTAGGACAATTTAACTTCTTATAATACACATGTACTTCTCATTTGTATTTTTCTTCAGTAGGGTTTTAAACAAAACCTGTGCAAGACTGTTGCTGAAGCAACAGAATTGGTAGCAGTTCGGAGACTCTTTTTCTCCCCTTTGCATTTATCTAGCTGTAATGAGATGTCTTCTTGGTTTGACCTCTCCTGTCCTACAATTTATGACAATAAATTGCAAAACACTGAGTGTTTACTATGTGGATTTTTCTTTTAATTTATTTTAATTCTGTGGGCGTAAGGAGAAATTTATCTGCGTGTAAAATAAAAGTCTATCAAGCACACACTAGTCAGAGATACACAAAATGAAATTCGAGATTTTCCATTTTCATAGTCTCTGCTTCCCTTGCATGTGATCTGCACCATTTTCTCCTTTAACAAATGGAAACTCACTTAGGTTTGAGAACACTAGCATGACTTTGCTACCAATGCATCTAACTGAATATAGGTCTTCTGATACGCTCTGGAAAATAGCATACAGATTGTGCCTTGAATATGGCATCCACTTTTATGAACCAGTTGTTATTTTGTACTGTACTCTTATATTTGGAGAATAAAGCATAAACAATTGGGATTTGATTTTGCTACTGTTTGGTTTTGCTGTTGTTTAAAAGAACTGGAGATAATTGTATTGGCTTCGTCTGCATTGTTGGAAGGTGTGATTTGAGTTGGGGTAGCCAAGCTGATTTACTGCCTGGCCTCAGGTTTTGTGGTTCATTTACATTAGTAAAATCTGTGTTGCTGGTGAGAAGGGCAGTTTTACCTTTTGTTCCTGCCCCATCCCAAATGCCAGCTCAGTGCTGACCAGAAGCTTGATGTGAGCTGGGCATTAGTGTACCCATGAGACCCACCAGTGCGTGGTGGGAGCACCAGCATCAGCATGAGGGATCCCGCAGGGGTGGGGGGGCCTGTGATGCAGGATGTGTTGACCCATTCGTTTTGTGACAGTGTAATTTTTTGGGAGAGTGTAGTCTGGCAGGAAAATGGCTCCTCAGATGCTTCTGTTCCTTGTGCTGGTAGTGTAGCATGGGCTGAGCTGCTCTGTGCCATGGGTAAAATCAGCGTGAGTGGTTGGTACCATGGCTTGGTGCAGCTGTTTTTGGTTAGTCTGGCTTTTCCCTCTACAGCTATGAGCCAGGTAGAGAAATCCTTTTTCCATCTAACTCTACTAGCTGAAGATGTTACTGTCTTCTGGCCTTGTTACTAGCTGTCTGCCCAGTGTTCATTAGGGAGCCCTTCAGGCCAAATTAGCCATGCTAATTTAAATGGCAAAAATAATCAGGGCTAGACTGGCTGATCTGTGTCCTGGCATGTGGTTAGGATGTACCTGTGATTCAGTTGTGCTATGCTTTGGCTCAACTCTTCAGGAAATAGGTATCTGTCTCTAAACTAAACATAGGTTATTGAAAGTAATGCGGAGGAAGTAGCCTTCTCATCTTTGAAGGCTTATGCTAGTTTAAATAAGTCAATGGGTTTAAATGTCTTTCACTGTAGAAAGGAGATGCTTCATTTTTCTTCAGGAAAGATAATCAGATCGACTAGAGCTGTTGTCTCATCTAATTCTTGCTTTTGTATTGTTTCTAGGGCTTAATCTTATACTTCCCCTGCATTTATTTTAAAATACAGTGCCTTAAAACCTTCTGCACAGATACTCCTACACATGGCCATTTCTACATCATCTGGCCCTTGAACTGTTACCTTTTGTGTCTGTGAACTTCTTGAAAACTTATTCTGAGATTTTTTTTTTTTTAATTAATAACTGAGGATAATACTGCTTTGTCTAGAAAACATTAAACAAAAAATTGAAATGCTAGGATATGTGTATGTTTGTCTTTTGTGTATAGATTGGTCACCTATTTTTTTACTTCATTTATAATTGTTGATTTCTCACAGTAATGCAGATATAAGGAAGCAGACGTCAAGGGAAGAGACTTAATCACACAATAATCAGAGCTGGAATTTTAAATAGGACACATCATTAGCATGTTAATGAAATTTCTCACGTTGTGCCAGCTGCCCAAGTATAAAAGATATTGCAGATGTAGTGCAAAAATCAGGCTTGGCTTACTCTGCTGAGAGCTATCAGTGCTTCCTATAAAGGAGATTTGACAAAAATCCTTTCATATTTTTAGAGATCCTCAAAAATAAGTTTTTTCCCATTGGATAATAGGAGCATCAACAAGTAACGCGATGGTTTACCATTTTAGGATGAATAGTACTAATTTGCCCTTTAGATGATAAGTTTCTTATGGGGGCGTCAGAACACTTTTATAAAAGTGACCAGCTGTTCTTGCCGTTTTACAGATAGGAAAGCCCAGAGACTCAGGGAGTGGTCATGCAATTTTACCTGAAATGGTAGTGAAACTGTTTCCCAATTGATGCTCTAGAATCAATCAGGATTGAACCTAGTCACTTGCAATAAGCACATTTGAGATCAAGTGATATATTCTGTGTGAGCTTTACATTCTTCTGGGCTGCAGGTATTTCTGTAGCCCAAGACATAACGGTTCTGGGAAAATCACAGAAGGTCTGGAGCTTTACTGTTGAGCAGACCTGCCTTATAAAGTCAGAAGGTTCTGTTACAACAAGGCAGAGAACTGCTTTGCAGCCCAAAGCAACCAAACCCATGTTCCAGACAAGTGAAGCTTAATTACATGCCTGTCTGCCAAGCTGCTGGATTACACTTATAAATCCTGGCTTGCGTTGATTGGCATTTGTAACCCAGGGCTGCAAATGAAACCTACACTCTTGTCTCGGTTTCCTCATTACCAATACTGATGGGCAGGTTTTCCTGCCTCATTTGCTGAATTCCTTTTCTGGCTGCACTCAGCCATTTTCTGCCCCTATTACACTTTTGGGAGGGCATCTCCTGGTAAATGATGTATGTATGCACAAAACTGGGGAGGACTGTATTTTGCAATCTAATTACTGGGTTGTACTTGCCAAGTCATCTTAAGTGCAATTTCTATACTGAATTAATTTCTAGAGAAAATATAAAATAAAGGCTACCTGCACATCAAAATAGCTTTTTAACCCCTTTTTTTAAACTATTGTTTGGAGACTGATGCTTTAGTTTCTACTGCTCAACTCTCATTGACATCATTGAGTTTTATTGTCTTAGAAGTTGCTTGTTAAGTCCTAAAGCTCTTACCAGACTGCTTTGTAGAGTGAAGCTTTCTGGAATTGAACAGATATATTTATTAAATAATGGATTAAATGTAGCAGAAGGGTTTCTTAGGAAGCTGGAATTTTTTTTCACACTCAGTTTTTCTCTTTGATACACATACTCTGCATGCTTGCACAGAATATCTCGTAGGTTTTTGTCCTCTGACAGAAGAGAAACCTAAGTCCATTTTTTAAAATTTGCCTTTTTAAAAAAAGTATATTTCACTTAACTACTTAAGAGTAACATGTATTCAGAATGTACTTTGAAGAATAACATAAATTCCCCTAGTGTTTTTACAGTCATTGTTCAAAAACCTGCATATTTGGCCATTACAGAGGATGTAATTAATTAATCTGAAGCTTAATATCATGTGGACAGCAGAAAAACCGCTAGTGGTGCTGCTTAAAGTGGCTTTGCATACTGAAATATTTATGAAAAGCAGCTTCTGTGCTTCATATACAATTGTATAAGATGTGATATATCAAACTGTTTATGACCATTTACTGCAAAGCATTTTTTTTCTCTTTTAAAAACACATTTTTGTTTTGATAAATTCAACACTGGAAGTCTTATAACAGAAGCACATACAATGTGCTTCGCACTGGGAAACCTTTATTTTTGGGGGGGGGAGTGATTTAAATATTTGTTTTTAACAATAGCTGTTATACAAAAGCTTCTTTATATATCTTCCTAATTGGTTTTTTAATGCATCTTGAAAATGTCTAAAGATTATTAGAAACTTTATACAGCATTTAATTATTTCTAAAACTATCAATACGGTATCTGCCTATGGCATGACAAAAATGATGCCATGTTTTGCTTTACTGATTTTTTTTTTTTCCCCTCCCCTTTTTTGAGGGGCGTGGTGATTTTAATGTTTTTTCTTCAGTGCTGTTTATTTTTGCACCAAGCAGGTTTTTCATGTTGTTTCCACAGTTCATCCTGCATCTGAGTGATTATCTGATCCTTAACTGAAAAGCTGAACCTTTTGATTGCTTCTGTTTAAATAAATCATTAAAGGAGAACCACATAGCGTGTAACAGATGGGCTTCCATGAGGAAGAAGCTGTTCAGAGTCTCATTGTGTATCCACTTCTAATTTGTGCGAGGTCATTACGTTCCCCATGTCACACCTATATGAAAGGCTTGTTGTCATTCAGGGGAGTGGCGAAATGGAACGGCTTATTGCTTATGTCTAACATCGTCGCTACTTGGAGTGATATTGTCAGATTTAGCCAGCTTTCACTCTATTTAGCTTTCAGAGAAAGTATAAAACCCTTGGAGGAGATGCAGGAACGGGGCTGGCACTGCAGCTGGTTGCATCCTTTATTCGGAGCTGACATTCAACTGATGCTCCAAAGTAGCGCTCTGCCTGCTGTCAGGCAGTGTGTGAAGCCAGGACAATGTAAGAAAAGGAAAGGAAAAAACAACAACAAAAAGCCCCGCAAGAAACCCAACCTTGCAGAGCTCCTTTTGTGTTGTCATGGCCAAATGTAGCATGAGTAATTGCGCTCCGCTCATCAGTATTCTCTCTGCTGTTTCATTTGAAAAATTGGTATTTCTGCATTTGCTTGGACTTGTACTGTTACGCATACTGTGCGCTTGTCTGCATTTCATTGATTGTGAGCCTGATTCTCGTTTTCTTGGGTCGTTTTTGAAGCACTTGAGATATTTCAAGTTAAGTACACCCATATACATATTTTGGTCTTACAATTCTGTAATGGTAGTCACTGCATTTTGAATTGCTGTCGAGCTTTGAGCATCAAATTAAGACTGATGGTTTTCGTTCTGTGTCATGCTTCCACAAAATCTATATAAAATATGAAAACCCATTTTTTAATAACATCTCTGTTAAATAATATTTAATTGTAAGTAGTTGAGGGTTTTTTGTGTTATGGAATTGCCGGTTTTGGTAAATATTATCTGTAGTATTTAGTAACACATAAAGAGTAAGTTCTGCTAAGCCTTTCCTGTAACTAAAACATTTAATGAATTTTAATTTTAGACATCAATTCTTGTCAGGATAGAAAATATTGGAAAATAGTCTGTTTTAGCATAATTAAGTTTTCCATATGTCTTGAATCACTTGTAATTGTGTTACTTATAATGATGATTATAAAGGTCATGTTGTCTGCTATTGTTCATTTAAATATGTAAAATACTCTGATTTTCACTTGGAAGATAGAGGTTTAGTTTATATAAGTGCAATGGAGGTATTAAATTTAATCTGGCCATTCTGTATAATTAGATGCGAATATCTGTAATGCAGGAAATATGAAATATGTGTTCAGGCAACTTGGAACTGACACAGCAGCTTGGTTCAAAGCCCACCGATATCTGTGGGGGTCTTTTGATCAGGCCATTTCTCTGTTGATGCTCAAAGGTGAGCTTCTCTTCTGTCTTCTTCTTCTGAGATCTGATAGTATGGACTTTACTGAAATGTTTTATATACCTATGTAATACTCTTGCTTTGTAGACAGCACTATGACTTAATTACACACAGAATAACAACTCCTGAAATGACCCAGTACTGGTTTTGCAGTCATAGAGGTGATTGTGTACGAGGTGCAAGAAACAGAGCTTGGTCTGAAGTTTTATGCAGGCTCTCTTCAGGGAAAATGATGGTCTCATCTTTAACTAGGATAAGCAGTAAATAAATCAAGGTTTCTGAAGCTGTAGTGCCACAGAAATACAGAGTGGCTCTGTTGGAATAATGGAAATACAATCTGATGATGAAAAGTTCTACTGAGCAACCTTCTGATGCAATGAGATGTGCAACCTCAACATTGTCACGCAACACAGAGACTTCAACGTGCTGGTGTATAATACGTAGAAATAATCGGGCAGAAGGTTCTGGTTCACACTTTTGGGGTGTGTGTGATATCAAATTATTCCTGGTTTGCTATTTCTGCTCTAGGTTTCTGCATTACTCCACTTTTTAGTTCAGCTGCTTCACCTGATTGAGCTGCATCAGGATAAATACGAAGCAACACAGATGAGAGAATTTGGAATAAATTTGAAAGTGTATACCACTAATTTTAATCATTCTTCATTAGATTTTAATTCTGCAGCTGCATCTTCTGTGATATTGGGCTCAGATTGAGCTTTCACTATTTTTTAAATTGCTATAGCTAGTTTCAGAAGAAATGAGATGCTAAGATGCCAGAAAGCTAGGATTATAAAGACAGAAAAAAATAAAGTGTCTTCTGCTCATCAGACAGATAGAACATGTTCCTGTATGCGATTCTAGCTTCTTTAGCATGATGCCTAGTCCTGGAGATGACCAACAAACACTCTTCAAGGTTTGCCACTTCTTGGGTTTGAGCAGATAGTACTGTCATGTTACTGAACTTTATGTTATTTCATTGTGAAGCACTTTTTTTCCTGACGGCATACAGCTGCCATTTCTAGGTCTTGCATTAGGAGAATTCCAGTTTTGGCAGAGAAATGAAGTTCTGTCTGACTGGAGCTGCTCAGAGGCAGGCAGAAAGGTGGAACCTGTCTGAGGGTGGGTGGGTTGCTCAGAAGACGACCAAGAAAACTGCTGACATACATAGTTATATTTAACAGATAGGATTTAATTACTTTTCGAAGAAAATGCTGCTTTTCCATGTCTCACAGATGAGGTAACTGAGATACTTGGGTAATTGGTTTTGTGGTTCTATTTGTTTTGCTATTTCTTATAGGTGATGACTGTATGTATTTGCTCCAGGACCTGTTAGATGGGATTACAATGGAATTACAGCATATATTAGATAACTTGATCCAGAAACACTAACAGGTTGGAAGTATGAAAACAGTGTTTGACCTCTTAAAACTACGAAGTTTTATTGAAAAAGTCAGTAAACAGTTGGCCTAGCATTCACAGGTTTCTGTACTTCAAGTTATATTAATTTTAGTTTTGATTGTCAGTGCCATACAGCAGAGGTGGTTGTGTTTGTTGTTTGTTTGTTTAATTTGGTTTGGTTTGGTGGGTTTTGTTGTTGTTGTTTTTTGACATTATTCAAGTTATGTTAACATGGCATGGTATTTTCAGGTCCCGAAAATGTACAAAAGGACTCTTTAGGATGTTTTGTCTCATTTACTTTCTTTTGAGGATGAGTATAGGATAGGTTATTTAAGGAATAGTGTCAGTTTGTTTTCAAGTAGCACTTCACTGAGACCAGTCAGGCAGTTATCCTTCCAAAGATCCAAGCTTTCTGCAGAACGAAGATAAAAATAGTATAGCATTTTACATTCAGTTAATGTTTTGCATTTTAGGGTTTTTTTTGGTGTTTTTTGTTTGTTTGTTTTGTTTGTTTGTTTTCTTTTTTTTCTTTTTTTCCCTGTAAGCAAAAAAATGTTGGTTTGGGTCATCTGGGATCACTGATGTAAACCCAGTGTACCAGAACAGCATTATATTGCAGCACAACCAGAGAGTGGAGATATTGTTTAACTTTTTAGTTACAGGTATTTTTTCAGATGTATGTGTTTTGATTCAAAACCTTAGCACATTAATACATTTCCACCCAAGTGATTTTATTGAAGAGCTTTGGCAGTGTTCTTGAGTTCCCGTGTACAAGTCTAATTCTGTGCTTGCATAAAATGCATGCAGTTTGAACGGAATTGTTGATGGTACAGATTATGTTGATGGTAAAGTCACCTCAGTGGCTGAATGAAAAGTCAGATACTTTTCTGAGACATTACCTTTTATTTTTGCTTTGATATTGACTGGTGATGTTCAGATACAGCATCTAGGAATATGAACATCTAAGCAAAAGAAACCCCTAGGATACCATTCTATTTGGAATACATGACATCCCTCATGAAATGCAGTTGTTCTTTTTTCAGTTTTTGTTCCGGTTGGTTGACAGATGCAGAGTAGTTAGATCCTTCTGTCCTGTTCTTTCTTTTTGTTATTGCTTGAAGGTTTTCTCTGAGGTATGTGCAAATACAGTAGTAAAGATACAAGCTAAATGAAGGTTTCTGTAAGTAAGATATTGTAAAATAGGGGCATTATCATTCTCGACTGACTTTTCGCTTAATAATGATATACTTAAAATGAATGAAATTACTGTCTGCTGTATAGTTTGTTACTTGAATCACCATAGGCTTCCAAGCCTGCTGCAGGCTTTATACCCGCAGATATGCAGAAGTATAACCACATCTGGAGTGATGGAAAATATTTATTGAAACATGGGGGAGGTATAATATCTGATGATAAAAACAGAATAAAATCACTGACATTGTAATGCTTTCTAGAACATCTGATTTTTGTCCCTAAAATTATTTTAATCCTGCATACATTATCCTAGAGGGCTTTACAGTAGAAAACCTCTTCCAATGCACACCTTTTACCAAGATACAAAAGTGAAAGTACAGAGAACTTAAATGGAAGTAAGAGATTATTTGTTCTACGATTCCCTAGAGAAAATATATTTACAATTCTTGGGTTTTTTCTTTAAGCTTCCCCCCCCGTACATCTATTAAATCCTAACTAATTGCTCTGAGGCAACAGAAATCTTATGATTTAAAGCAGAGTTAAGTACCTTATATTTCCTGTTCAGGCACTGAAAGTTTCCATGCAAGAATTTTCTTCCCCCCTCTGTCCCTGCAGGCAAAGCGGAGTGAAATGCAGAAAACCAAGGAATTACTAATGCCTGGGATCAGGGGCTGAAACTCTGTGTCCTTCATTTTGATTTCTCTTCTCACTGGAGCAGGAAGAGAGAGAGTTTGCTCATGTTTCTGTTGATTTGTGCCCCGGTTCCCTTGTTTGTGGAGTGGCGGGAACAGCTGCTTCTGTTGCAATTATGTTGTTACGGTCCATCCTTGGCGGACTCAACACTTCTACTGTAGCCTGCTGCTA
The DNA here is from genome assembly GCA_013399365.1 of Pampusana beccarii. Lineage (NCBI taxonomy): Eukaryota > Metazoa > Chordata > Aves > Columbiformes > Columbidae > Pampusana > Pampusana beccarii. The sequence continues at coordinate 155,323 of VWYH01003812.1, read as the reverse complement.
TCATCTCTCGTGCTTAAGAGCACGGATTTTGTCACCTGTTATTGCCCAGAATCTGTGGTCCGTGTGCAGCAGTGATTAGCGTTATTTCTGATTACCTGCCAGATTTCAACTGATACGCAGAGGTCACGTAAAAAATACATCAAACTGTGTATTTGAAGGTCTACTCTTTGTTGTTGTTGTGTTTGAACCCTGGTTTATTTCTTAATACAAAATTATTATATTAGACAGAATATAATTAAAACTTTGAATAATGAGAACCAAAAAGAAGATTCAGTCATCATATTTGTGGAAGATATGTTTTCTTTGATGTGCATGTTGAAGGCTTGGGTAAAGATAGACAGGCAATATTTGCCAAGCTGCATAAGATTAAACAGTTCATTACCTGTTGGAATTATCAGCTGGAAGACACATTGCATAATTTGGATTACAACCTTTATATGCTTTCGTCTGGATTAAACCTCTTATCTAGTGAGGTGCATTGAAATATAATTAACAATGTGAACTGGAAGTGACAGGCTGAAACTATGTGTATTTTTGTGCAGATAAACAAACCTGTATCTAGATCACAGACACAGTGAAATTTTCCCTATTAATTTTTTTCCCAGTTCCTGTATTCTAAAGCATTGTACAGAGAAAAATTATCTGTGCTGCATGACAGAGAAAAGCAAATAGGTACCCAGCCATGTCTCCTGGAAGCTTGACTTTAAGTACCTTTGGAAAAGGGTAAATCCTGCAGAAAACAGCAGGAATTGCAGATCTCTTGTGTTCTTGATTTTGAATATTTTGTTCAAGAGATAATTTTGAAAATATATGGAGGCCAAAATTCTGGTCCATTGGTAGAAGTAAGAGGTTTGCCTCCAGTTTTAGCAGTGTTCAGGGTTGTACCTCTGTCATTCTGCTATATTGAAACTGCAGCATCCGTTTCTGATCTGAGCTGCTTGGATGTGGGTCGTCTTTGAGGGAAGTGCTGTCCGCATATGGAAGAGCACTAATTGGTCAGAAATTCTTTTAATTAGAAAATCCTTCCGTTTTATCACCAAATGATACATTTTGCAGTTGGTAGGCCTTTCCTGTTAAAGAAGATCCAGATATTTTATTTTGTAGTTTTTAAGCTGAAAGCTAATTACTTTGATTTTTAGTCCAGTGAACTTATAGCACTTTGCCTTTTGCAATATATTTTTATTTTAGTACAGTGTTTCCCTGTAGTTAGGAGGAAAATAGTTTTCTTTACACATCAAAGCATTTGCAGTGTGGCATTTCCAACAGTCACCTGCAGCTTTCATTCTTGTTAACGCCGTAGAAGAATGACCTGAATGAAATGTATTGCTCTCATATTTTCTAGTTTCCAATATACAGTCTTGTGGGTGTGTAAATGTTCTTGTTAATTCTCATCTAGTGATCAAAATACGGATTTGCACATCCCAGCAGAAAAATGTTAAATTTCATTCCTTCTGTTCATTACCTATGAAAAAAGCTGTGTAAGTACCAGTGTAAAGTATCATTGTTTATCAGCTCATGAAGCCATGTTCTCAGATGGCAGGATATTATTGCAGTGGGAGAGATGTCATTTAAATAAGCCTTGGACACTGGCTGAACTGTCTAATGTTGTGTTGTCCTTTTTAGCACCTTAGATGGAATTACAGAGGCATAGGTGTGAAAATTTGTTAGCTTATCTCTTTTTTTCCTCCGTGTTTTTTCAGTTTACGTGGTGAAAAATGAGAGTCTTGGGAAAACCTAAAAAACAACAAAACTCTGGAGAGGGACACGACTTTTCTGCTTCTGAACAAAGCTTTCGGCAGTTTCTGTGGGTACTTGGCTTAGTCTTTCACCAGCCCACAGAAGCATAAATAGATGATGTTTCAGTGAAACCTGAAGATACTTCATGAGCAAATTGGCCAGCAGTCAAAAGGATTTTGCCTACAACCTGTCTGCAGTATGGGTTATAGACCAGAGGAAATTGAAAAATAAAGCTCATGTATCTGAATACTTTTTGCTGGTGAGGCTGGTTAAAACCAGTTGCCCTCTTTGCTGTGCCATCATGGCAGCCTGAGATAGTTTTGTACCTTTGTTCAGGTAGTTAAGAGCATTTTCCATTGCCTGGAGTTTGTCTTGTGTCAAATGTGAGCATATTTGAACTGATCACTGATTTGGTTTGGACAGCACTTGGAAGAAGAAAAACATTTTAGATAGTTGTTTGAACTCATTTGTTTGGTTTGGTTTTTATTTTCTTCATTGTGAGTAGCTGTTTCCCTCATGTCAACAAAATATAGAACTTGTATTTTTTTAAATACTTCTGTTTTGTATCTTTTGGAACGTCACAGGTGGTGGTCAATGACGGAATGGAGTCAATACTTTCAAAATTGGAAGAGAATTAGTAGAGCAATCATGGGAGATGAGAGGCCTGGGAGACGGGCCATGCCATGGAAGGCACAAGGTGCTTCATGTGTCTGCTGAGCTTAATGAGCAGAAGCCTGAGATCACTGGATGACAGTCTGTAACTGCCTGCACAAGAGACCAGAGCTTGGTGATGGAGAGATCTTTATGATGATAGACAAAAGCAGGAGTGATCACTTCTGATGGCTAGTAGTTGAAGGTTGACAACTTGAGGTTAAAAAATTATTCATTCACCTTTTAACTGACAGGACAATTAGCTTTTGCCAGAGTTCAGCAAAGATTGTTGTAAATTCCCAGTAACATCCATCCATCCATCCATCCAGTTCCATCTGGAATGAATTTGGAGAAATCTTACTTCCTGTGTTTTGCAGATGGCCAGGGTCAGTAAATGCAGTAGTCCCTGTTAGACTTGCATTCTGAAACTGCTGTTGTATCAGCATAATGATAACTAGAGAAGCTATTCTTATTTTGGATTTTTTTAGATGAATGAAGCCCGATGCAGCATGTTATTAACATTTTCTATTAGTTTTACAATTCACTGGGGTCTGGAGTAACTCCTAGTTCTCTTCCTTCTCCCTATTTTCTTTCATTTTTAATTTACTAGCTCCTAATACTTTTTTCAGTCTCTGTGTAGTTTATTTTCTTGTCTAGCTTACGCTATATGAAATTGTTTTCTTACAATTCAATAATTCATTGGAGTTCTGCTCATCAGAGCGCCTAGTAACATGGAGCACAATTTCAAACCTTTTCTAGGGCAGCGCACAGTTCACCAAGACCACTCTTTCTACGTGATTTATTTATTTTTAAAAGAAGCTGCCGTGTCAAAGTCTTTTCTGACTTGCTTAATTCCTCAAAGGCCCAGTATGTAGGTGTTATCTCATTCTTATCCTGCTTGCATTTTGCCTTTTATGGTGAGCCCTACTGAGGTTGCTTATGTAGTGTATGAGTGGATTGGGTAGGGAAATGGAGATGGCAGGAAAACACAGAACCCTCTAAAACCGTAGAGCATTTTACAAGCTGTCTGCCTGACCTTGAAAACCAATATTTGCTGGTCTAAATGGAAGATGTATTCAGTTTTGCAGGATAAAGCATCAGGGCACTGGGATCTTTTCATGTGTTAGAACACTTTGTCATAGCTCTGCAATACTGATCTGCAGCTGAGAACCATGAAGGTATACATTTATTAGCTAGTTCTGCTTCTGTAGCATCCCCCTAAGTAGGGTACCAGCCATCCTTTTATGCCTTTCAAAGGAATATAAAGTAGTAAGAAAGTCTAAGTCTTTTACAATTCTGTTGGGTCTGGGGAGTTGTTTTCAAAGTTCTGAACCCCCAGATTCTGTTGTCTTTGGTATTCCTATGTTTATTTTATACCCTTTTTCTAGCACTAAGCTTTTTTTGTGAAGCCTGTACTCTGATACTTCTCCGTCTCTGATAAATGCCATGCATCTTTGCAGAAAACAAAAGTTTTAACCTCTAAAATCTGGGCATTGTATTGTTTACAATGGTTCCTTTTTTCTTAATTGGTTTTTTCCTACCTTTGTTGTATGTTTGCTTTCATTGTGAGCCATCATCTAAGTCCAGTTGACATGTGTTCTTCCTTTATTTTTCTTTTATCTTTCCTCATCTCTGTTCAATCCTTTTGTGTTTTCTGTAGTCTTTTTCTTTGAATCTGTGTATGTGCAAAATAACTTCATTTAATTATGCTATTCTCTCATGTCTAATGGTTTTTCTGATACAAGTGGTTCCTAAAGAAAGCTGCATGGATAGACTTTGCTGTTAACTTCATTTTCTATTATGTTAATTAATTTTGTTATCTTTATTTTTCCCCAGTTTAACTGAGCTTTCCACATTTTATACTTAACTACTTTAAAAAAAACCAAAACACGCAGGCTGGTTCCTTGTTTCAATCCACATGTAGCAAACATGAATTACAGAAAGATTCTTCATTCTACTTTCATGATTTGTGGACTTGGTAATTAGGTGGTTGCTCTAAAAATTGCCAATACTTGCTGACAAGTATTTTTCCAGCCTACAAGTTTAATGTAAGAGAATAAGCCAAATAGGAAGCTATTTCTGCCTCTTTCTCCTGTGTACATACCTTTTCCTTGCTATCCCAAGGAATTTCTTTAGGTTGTATATTACTGTTTGTGCAGTGTAAGCCAGCAGGATCTAACGCACGGTATTTCACTCCCTGCTCCCAGCAGCACCATATCTGAAATTGTCAAAGCAGGAGGAGACCTATCTCTGTTTGATTAAGTATTGCTTTATTTTGCCAGGTCCTTTTCCTGTCCCAGGACGGGTGAATGCTGCGACAAAGTGCCTTCACTCAAAATACTGCTCTCCCTTGCTGTCAGGTGGTCTGCTCTTGTTGATGATGGCCAGGCTAGAGACAACGCTGTGCAGCTCTCAGGTGGACATGCACTGTTGTACCGTTTCTTTATCGCAAACCTGCTGTTTTTCTTACCCTGCCTATATTTCCCCGTTTGATGTGGTACTTAAAAGGTTTTGAGGCTGGGTAACCCTGGCTTAGTTGTGCCATTGCACATCACAAATGTGTGTTTCCTTCAGCAGAGTTTTCCAGGTTCCCATCTGTTCTTTTGAGAAAAAGGACCATGTTGAGCTGTGATGAAGTACTAGGCTGTCGAGGCAGAGTGTGATGATCCCACAGAGGAGTATTTCTCCTATGTTAAGCATCAGGGAGCCCAAGATGCCTTGGGTTTGGAATTATTATTTATTTCTTTCTGTCTTTATTTCCTCTGTGCTGTTTTGCTACTGAACTGTAGAACTAGTCATAAACTTGTATACCCAAGATATTTCTGGAAATTACATTAGCTGTAAAGTTTAAAAAGGCAAAAAGATTCATTTCTGGAAACAACCTACCTAAAATGATTTTTTAATGAAGAATTCTACTTCAGTACATAGCATATTCTTCAAGGAATAGCCTCAGTCTGAGTATTGTGAGCTTTTAATGTTATGAAATAGGTAAAAAGCACAGTAATAGAAGAGTTGCTATCCAAGAGTAACTGTAAGAGGTTGTTAGGAAAAGTTATGTGACTGTCTAACAGTTCAAGGTCACTAGCACTGGCAAAACTCATTTAGTTTTGTTCCCCATTCCTACTGTAGGTGATTGCTTTCTTCACACATTATTTTTGTTATTTTGGCACACTCTGTGTGAGTGACAGTAAGCTTTTTAACTCTTCTCATCTTCAGCAACCACCCCCCCACCCTGCTTCTGTGAAATCACAGTCTCTGTAGGTTTTGATAAGGCATTCTTTAAAAGAGAGCTTAATCTGCCATCATTTATTTTATTAGATTGAAATATGTTCTTGCTGCCTCCGTCGCTGAAAGTTATTGCTTCAGCAAACACAGGCAAATCTGATTTACCGTAAACTGTTATAGCAGCAGAGTAGGTATGTGGGCTGTAAATTGGTTGGAAAACGGGAGCAATTTGCTAGCAAAGAGAAAGTAACATTAAGTTAAACTGTTGTAGCATTCACTGGAGTCTTGTATCATCAGCTATGCCAGCTTAACTAGGTATTACGAGAAGCCTTATGCCAGTTCTTGTTTTGCTGCTTGCTTTGCCTGCGCTATCAGAGAGTACGGAGAAGAAGCTTCCCTGCCTGGCAGGGTGCGGTACCAGCTCAGCTCTGTTGTGACAGGTAGTAAATCAGCTGCAATGAAGAAGAAAAAGGGAAGGGGCTGTTCCTCCGTTGTCCTGAGGGGGCAGCTGTGGTTTGGATACAGCAAATAATTTATTTTTCATTTTGTCTAATGAACCGGAAAATTGAAGGAGGGGAAAAAAAAATTTCAATGGAAGAATTTCAGCAGGAGCAAGGGAAAGGCAGAAAAAATGAGGATACATTTGAAGAAAAGGTATTGCAAATGAGAAGAAGCTCTTTATTTAGTAATGCATGAAATGTTTCATTCGACCAAAAGCAGAGCGTAAGTCTTCTCCCCTTGCAAACCTCCAGAATCAGGTCAATTTGTTTCTTCCCCACCATCCCGCTTAAAGAAGAGGTGGGAGATCAGTGACCCAATGGTTAAGGCACTGTCCTAGTGTGCAATATCTGGGTTCAGTTTCTATTCTGTCTAGGACTGAATCCACCTCTCTGGTGACCCACAGGACACAGGGGCCAGGCTGGAGGAGGCTGATGCGTCTTCAGTAGCTGAATGTGCTCTGGGGCAGGGACTGTGCTATAACCTCTGTGTCCCAACTACCACACTAGAGCTTTCTCCTTTTAGGGGTTATAAAACTCATCCTGCTTTATCATTCATTGTTTTTCTTAGTGCAAACTGTCTTCTGGAGCTGTGGGAAATTGTAATTATGCAATTTATATGATTTATTGCTTGCACTCAACAGCCAGTCTGCACTGCTGTTTCTATTACTTCTGAATTGGATCCATTTAAAAGTTTGATGTTCTTACAAGTATCACATAAATATAATTACAGGTAGTGTAAAATTATTGGCCAGTCTCATTTGGGAAAGAATTAATTTCAATAAAAAGGATTTTCAAGAATGATTTAATTTAGAGAAAAGCTTCACGTTTGCTGAATTTTGTTTGGCGTGTGGGTTAAAGGGTCACTATTTGCATACATGGGAGAGATGCCTTGCTGCAGGGTTTTACACTGAGGCAAGCTCCGTGCTCATTAAGGCGACAAATGTCAAATTTTACATTAAAACAAAAAAAAAAGCTTTTAAACGTTATGTGTTTTCCACGTAATACCCTTTATACTGCCTCCCTTTGACCTTGGTGCGAGGCTGTAATTAATCTGCAATTAAAGCAATGCTCACCTTTTCAGTGGTGGAGAGCCTCCTCTGCCCTGCCGGCAGCACGAGAGGGCGGCATTGCCGAGAGAGACGCGCATCGCACGGTGCGAGTGGGCAGTGACAGGGGAGCCCCTCTTGCCAGACACCCCCTCTTGCTGGACAACCCCCCCAGCAGCCTCCTGCAGAGTCCTACCCACTATTTTGGATCACCAGCCTCGCCTCCAGCAAAAGGCAGGCTGGAATAAGATAGATCGGCACAGTTGCAGTATTTCTTGGTGGCCAGGCGGCCTCTTAAAACCTGATTTTAAATTGTTATTCTGTTATGGATTGCATTTTGTTCTGTCTGGGTTCTTCTTTAAAGTGCACCTTGCTGTAGTATTCCAGATGGCTGTCGTCTTAAGAATAGATAAGAATTAAGAATGGTAATAGAGGATATTTTATTTAAATCCACTACTTTATCTTTCATTATTTATTCACATTCTATTATACCCTGGTGCTGTATTCAAAACACTTGAGGATTTAACAAGGGGAAAAATAACCGTTTGAATTAGGATATTATGTCAGCACCCTTCCTGATGGTGAATTTTTAAAGCAATAGTGCAGTATGGAAGAGCTGGAGCTGTTTCACATGGAGGAGGATGCTTCACAAACTCAGAATTTTATTCAGGTTGGATTTACAGGTGAAGAGTTAATTCCGAAAGAGGAATAAAACAACTTAAGTAGTTGGATGGGAAAGTGTCACAAACAGGTATGCTCACAGACCTCGTGTGTGCTGCTGAAGTGGTACAGCTGAGCTGAACCTTGTTAATCACACTAATAATAAACTCTTAAAATTATCGGAGGAGCACAGAGGGAGCATACCACACATGTATTTCGTGCTACTTCTACTGCTGCGTGATGGAATAATGATATTGTGCATTTCCTATATACCAGTTCAAAAACAGGATACTGAGAAGTATGAAGCATTTTTTGTTTTACATGCTGCATGGAAAAGTGCACAGTACAGGCTATGTAATAGGTAAAGCTGGTGAGAAGGCATTTTGTAAAAACTTTGCTGAGGTTTTTTTATTTGTTGGAGCATCGCAGAATGTTTTGTTGAGACTTCTGACTACAACTTCCTCAGGTAAAGGATGCAAAACCAGATAGTAAATACAGTGGTCTCAGAAATGGGATATCCATGTACGGGTCTGTGTGTGGCTTGATTTAAGAGTGATCTTGAATACTGATTTCTTCACAGAATGAGGTGGTGGAGGAGCAGAGAGGTCATGCTGAGCCTCTCACCCCCCCTTGTCTCTGCACCAGGTTTCCTGGGGTGGATAGATTCACTTTCTTGCTTGTAAACAGACACTTTGAGAGAATTAATGTTTCTTGAGACAGTGACCAGACAAGTCTGGGCATTGTCTGACCTAGCCTCAAAATATCAGAATTCTGCTTTGAAACTGAATTATTATCCCTGGTTAGTGCTGGTGATGCTGCAACGTAACAAAATTTTAAAATGTCTGTGTAGTAATGAGTGATTGACCTGCATAAAGTGCAGCTTTATTTTATTTTTTTTTTTTAATTTATATTTTCACAGAGGACAAATCTCCTCAAATGTCAGTACCGGGAGGAAACAAGTGGGTGCATTGACACTGCTGGAGATTTGTTTCTATGTAGCCACTGTATACATAAACTTAGCTTTCTGTCCATGTTAATTTTTACTGACAGAGGTAGAAGCACCATTTCCCTTTGTTGCTTGTGGGATCTGAGCTTGCTAAGAGAGTTATTTGGTTCGTAAAAACTGTGCTTAGTTTCAGAAAGACAGCCAACTGCTTCAGGTAATTGCTAATAAAAGGCAGGCCCTTCTGTGTCTTGATTTTAATCTTCAGGATGGATCTACTCACAGCAGATTTCTGAGTTGTTGGTCCTTGTCCACTTTCCTACTGCTACAGCTCAACCTATCGTGGTATTTTATACCTTGATGAGAATTGCAGGTGAGAGCTAGCACTGCATTATAAACGTGGTACTTGAATTCTCTCTTAGTCTTGTTCCCTGAAAGTCAGAATTTAGGTTCATTAGGACAGTGAAATGGGATCAGGGGGGTGCTGTGAGTACTAATGCTCATGTTGTGGTGTGTATATACACTGACTTTAGAGTATCACATTTAAGATATTTGTAACCTATTAAGATGACATATGTTGTTAATGATTTTAATAGCCATCGAGTGTCTGTCTCTTGACTACTTACCTTAGTAAAAAACTGTGGATTTTAGGATCTGTGTTAGAAGTGCAGTTCCAGTTTTCATAAGTGTTATTGCTCACCTGTGTCTTGGTATGCCCGTGCATCATACCATGTTGATATAGTGTCAGACTTACTATGTCAGTAAAAGTTAATGTATTATCCATCAGTCTGAACTAGAACTCAGTGGCAGTATGCTAAGGCGAAAACATATCTGGATCTGTATCAGCAGGAACCTAAAAATATCAGTAATTTGCCAAACAAGTAAAATGTGTTGGGAAAAACCTTCCTTTTCAATAGTTACTCTCAAATATCAGTAATTCACCAAACAAGTAAAATGTGCTGGGAAAAACCTTCCTTTTCAGCAGTTACTCTCTTGTATTAGAGAAGACACACAGCTGATTGTTGCTGATAAATCTATGGTAGCATGTTCTTAGCAAGGTAGTGGATCTATAGAAGGAAACAGCCTATAATAAAAATACGGATTCTTTTTACTTACCATGCACTACCTGCATGTTTTTGGAGCTCAACAAAATTGCAGGATGAGCATGTGTAGCTAAAAGCCTCATCAGATTGATCGAAACATTTATAAAACACTCCTGATCAATGGAGTGAAGACAACATGAAATATGTTTTAGGGGGGGATATTATTATCTGTGAGAATCAATACAAATGTTGCAGGTGAATTACTGTTTCTGAATATTATTTGTTATGTTGAGTTATGCAGCCATTTTTCTTTCAATGCAAGTGTTTAGCCATTTGTTTAGGAATAAGAGGAAAATGTGAATTTCATTGTTGACTCTACTGTGATTGTTCTTTCCTTTTTTTTTTTTAATGAGTTCACTTTATTAATTTTATTGTATGGAAGACAGGAAAACCTGCCATTGGACTTGCAGTTGTATTGCATTGCTCTCTGGATTTCTCTTTTGTTTTTGTTTTGGAGAAGAACATCTGCTATAAGATGGAATGTGGAGAGTTTTAATGAACGCAGGTTTCTGAACCCCTTTTATGCACAATTAAAATGATACCTAAGGAAAGAATGAGAATAGCTCTTGCAAGTTAAGCCATCATCACCCAACTATCCTGGAAATATTGTATAAGAGAATTTCAAAATGGTGGGCAGGATCTAGAGACTTTCTGTTTTTTGAACCTAGAGCCTTGCAGTCAGCAATTTATCTTGCTGTGGGTTTGTGTGACATGTCATGAGTTATTTAAATCTCCTTTATAATGGACTTCTCATTAAGCCTTTTTTCTGTTGAGCTTTGAGTACAGCTCTGTTTTGCTCAGTATAATTTGTTTGGTTTGTGTATGCTGGGACACATCTTTGTCTTCCATCCAGAAACATTATCTAGGTGGACTTACATTAATTTAGGTGATTGTCCTTAAAAGGCAACTATAAGTGTACTTGTTTGATGTATGTGCAGGTGTACAGTTAATCTAGTTTGTCCAACATGCCTACCCTGCTGTGCCCTGTGTCTCCAGCTCACGCCGAGACTGGACAAGGGTAGGAATATGGACCTAAATTTGTGTTACTATGTGTGGCTACTGGAAACCATACATCCACATCCCTGCCTGTATATGTGCAAGTAGTTTTATCTGTTCAGATTGCAATTATTCATGCAGCAATACCATGCAAAATTTGTGTTTGTTTTTTTGTTTGTTTGTTTGTTTTTGTTTTTTCCCCAGAACCTAATTCTACAGATTTGACTGTTTCTAACTTGCCTTTCCCAAGGGAAACAGGTGCTTCAGCAGGGTGTGCCTATGAACCTGTGGCAAACAACAAGATTTCTACCAGGATCATAGAAACCAGGATTTCTCCTTCTGTATCTCGATCTTAAACATTATGCCGTGAGCACAACTGAAAACAATTTGTGAAAATCAGTTTAGGAAAAAAAATCAACCCTTAATTACAGCATGACCCCCTGAAATACTTGGCTATGGATTTGCATGGAGATGATGGGAACTTCCAGTATCAGGGTGAAATGAGGGAGTTGGGTATGAATGAGATAGAAATGTTAGAGGGTGATATTAATACAAGAAGAGGTTGGTGGTCTCTTGTGAAAACTCTTAGTAAGCAGGTTACTGTGTTACTGTCCCTGTTTCAGCTGGGTTTGATTCCTTAGGACCAGGATGCAAAGCAACTTCCTGTGAAGTTGCTGTGAAGGCAACACTCTGTGTTCCATAGTTTGCTCAAATGGTTGGTTTTCTGTCAAGATTTATAAATGTTATTCCAGGAGTTGTGTTACTGCTTTTGCTGTCGGGCATGGATGAGATTAAAGCTGTGAAACTATTTATAGAGATCTCTGGAATTCACAGTATAATTAAACCTCATCTCTTGAAAGATTTTATGACAAAACCGTTTTGGGGGAGGAGTTTATGGAGTGTCCAGAGTTTGTTTGATAACTAATGTGTCTTATAAACTGTCCTTAGCATGTAATGCAATATGTGCATACAAGATATTAAATTGCAAAGTTATAGTCAAGCTAAAAAATAATGTTTTGATCTTCATTATAAGTTTGAAGGGCTGCAAAATCTTGTGGAAAAGTGCTTGTTAGCATTCGTTGCAGGGGACTCCATTGAAACACTAAGTAATTTTTGGCTTGTGGTCACTTTAATCATGAGGGTGGTGTGATAGCTCAGAACTCAGAAGGGCTAAATCGTGTGCTGAGGGCTGCTGGGGCTGTCAAAACAGTAGTGTTAGTGGGGCTTTTGTGGGCACTGTGTGAGGTTCATTAGCTTCTGTCTGTCTCTGAATTGTCTTCTAGGTTTTTGCTAGAACATGTATATATTAACAGCAGAACAAGTAGGTTTTGGTTTAGATTCTCTCGAGATAAAATTGTGTTCATGCTAAATGCAGCTGTTGCATGATGCTTTTCAGAGAGATGCAGTGTGGTGAGAGCAGGGCTCTTCCTTGAGCTCCAAACCAGAGAGCCCCAAGTAACGTTCAGGTTCCTTGTTTAAGTCTAAAAGGTTGTGAATTGAAAGGAACAAAACAATATTGTCCTTCACAGGGAGAACTTTTCATTTGTATGTTGTCTGTAGTATCTAATACCTTGCATAATTGCTGCCACTTCACATTTCACCCATCTTCCCTCCCTGCATTATTTTCTCCCTTCTTTCTCCTGATAATCAGCTCATTCAGACACTGATGATTTGCTTTGGGTCTTTAACTGATTTCTGAATAAAGAAAGGAAAAAATGCTTTGGGAGTCTTGCAAGGATGTACTTTCCAATGCAATCCCAATCTCAGATTTGTTTGGTGGAGTTCATTGCAGTTGCACCCTTACTTGTCGCTGTGGTAGCAGTATGCTAAAATTACTTGATTTCAGTGCAATTGGCTTATGTTTAAGGCATCCTAAAAAAGTACTTTAAAAAGCAAGGTAATTAAAAAAACTAAGCCTCCCAAAAGTAACAGTGGTGTAGGTAAATATTTAAAATAATTTTGGAAGCACAGCCTTAAATTCTCCTTTTAGTCTAAATTATTTAGAAAATCAGCTAGTGTGCAACTTTCTGAGTGGCTGTTACCACAAATGTCTAAGTCAGTTGCAGGGCACTGTGAAAAATTCAATTAGGTTTGACAAAACTGAATGTAAGGTTAGAAGTTGTTCATCTTCAGTTGGGTTTCTAGTTTTTCTGGCAGGCACATAGCACTGTAGATGGGATTTCTAGCCAATACTGGACAAATTCTATTAAAAATAGTTAAACTCACTTGAGATGGCAAAGTTTTTCCTATCCTTCTTTATTTAGATCTTGTTTCTCACCAGTATTACAAATTCTATCTGTCATTTTGGTTGGTTTCGTCCCTGACTTCTAGGAGTTTTATTTGCCTGCATGTGCTGCTTGACAGCTGGGGCGTTGAAGCTGGCAGCACACTGGCTTGGGCTACTATCGTGTGTCTCAAGAGTCTCCCTTTGCTTGGCTTGTTCAGTGGAGTAAATAATCCCAAGTGCTGAAGTCCCATTGACTTGGACTAGAATTTAGGCTGTTTAATAACACAAGTGATTACAAAAATCAGATTTACATCTTATTCTCTATATATTGCTTCAAATATATTTTCAGACAGTCTTTTTTTTAATCTTGGATCATTAATTCCTTATTGAAAAATGAATAAAAAATTTATTATTCCATCTCAGTAAAGTCTTGCAATATTTTTTAAAGGTGTATTTGTCATACTAAATGAAAATTTGACAGGAAAAATAAATTTCTATAAGAAGAAAAAGCTCCAAGTTTTCCATCAAGACCTGGGATTCATTTGATCTAGTAATAAGGATTCCAAAACTGAGCCAGAGAAATGCAATTTTCTGAATATGTATTTTAAATTCTTCTAGCTAATGTTATCCTCGGAAAGAGAAGCTGCAGTGCAAATGTTTCTGAAGTTAGCAGCTCTGTAAATGCACAGTGTTTGCAGGCTGTGGCAAATGAGGTAGGAGTGTTCATCTCTCTTACTGTACTACCTAATGTAAATTACTTCCCTGAACATCCACTTAGCATACAGGGAGCAGTATACAACAGATGCTTCATAAACTTAGCTATGATCATTTAAAAAACAAAGCATGCCCCTAAAACTTGTACCTTCCTTGGCCATCAGTATTTCATTTGGTACTGACATTGCCTCTCAGAAGAAAGTTCGCCTAGGAGCAGCACAGGCAGCATCTTTGCACAAAAGCAAATGTTGAAGATGATAGAGAGTAGTTAGTGGTATGGGATCCCAAACTGGAATTTATAACCATGAGAAATCTGTAGTATGTGTGTGGATGAAATATTAAATATTAAAAGGAGTTTGTCAGAGGAGTATCCAGGTGTGCTATGCAGGCTGCCAGCAATAACTTGTACCCACTGATCTTACAGTCTGTGGCTTGTTATGTTTTATTTTAGAACACCTTAAAGGGCAACATATCAATATATAACTATGTATGCCCCTATGTGATCTTTCAAAAATTATCTTCGGCAGATAATAAAATGGAGAGCAGACTTGTTGGCTCCTCTGACAGGACCTGCTTCTACGAGAGTTTTGCATGAACCGAAGTAGTGTCAATAGTGTGATCTCTGGATGACACATTTGCTTGGGAAATAAAGAAGTACACTGGTACAGCTTGTTTTAAATGTACCACCAGTAATTAATTGTTGTTATTTGAAAAGTGGTGCCTAAGTGTGTTTTAAAGATGATATCACAATGCATACAAATTGTCTGTATGCGTCTTTAAATAGGGTCCTTCCTTGTGAGTGCTAAATTTTAGTTTCAGTATTTATTGTCTTCCTTTTCTAAATAACTTTTATCCTCTTTGTCACTGCTTCCTGCCAATTTCCATACCTATGCACATAATAGATCTTCTTGAGTGTTCTGATGCATTTTCTGTGTTTGTAAAGTTATTTTTCTTCCTGAGAGAAGCAGGAATTATTCTTCTACTGGAATGTATGTGAAGACTCCCAGCTCCATTATTAATGTAAGAGTTCATCCCTTGAAAATAACACTGCATGGTGAGTGCTAGCACAGACTTCTTCCCTCCCTTGGACCTGGCTATTATTCGTTGAGCGCTGTCAACACACTCAGTGCTGTGTAATATAAAGAAAGAGGAGGATAGGATTTCTGCCCCAAAGGGTTTGCAGTCTGTTAGATGCACAAAACAGATTAGATAATGCTAAATATCGCACCGGTCAAATACACAGATTAGTCTGGAAATGCCACAGATCTTTTTAATATAACTTCCTTCTTTGATGGATGTAGTCTGTGTTTTAATGAAAGCAAAAAAATACTCCTGGCTTCCCCAAAGACTTTACAAAAAGCTACATCTGAATAACTGACAGGTAGGATCTATCATGCCAAGCTTAATCTTATTGCTAAGCCAAAATATCTGATAAAGATGGTTTGCCTACTGGCAAAGAATTAATTGGATTTCATACTTTGAGTCCTTTCTTTTGCTCCATCATTATTATCATGGAGTTACAGGAGGCAGAGATACAAAAGACCCATTAAGTCATCCAGGCGATAGATTCTCAAAGCCTGCCTTCTATTGCCTTTTTTTTTTTCTTCTTGAGAGTCAGACCTTTCTTAATTTCATCTTGTTATTTGTAATTGTATCTAGGTTTTGACAGCCTAAATAATTCATTTTGCTTGTTGGCGTACATATCCTCCAAATATTTACAGGCTGTTACTGTGTCCCCTGGAAAGTTGTTCCTTAGCCAACCTTTATGCTGTTAACTTTTAATGTCTTGATATAATCAGTCTCTTCAATCTCCACTTATCATTTTTGTTGCTTCTCTAATAACTCTTTAATGTGTTATCTTTCTAGTAATGAGATATCCAGAGCTGAATGCAATATTTCATATGTGCCTGTGCTAAAGCTTTGTGGAGAGGGACTTTCAGCTCTCTGCTGTGGGAATTGATGCATCTGTAAACGTGGACAAAATCCCCTGAGCTTTACTGTGCTATATTGTGTAGCAAACAGGAGACCAATTGATTCAGATGACAATGGCTTTATATCATTTTAGGTGATAAAGTGATATTATGTATGTTTTTCCATGCAAGTGTGAATGGAATTGTCTAGACTTTTATCTCTGCAGGAGTGAACTATATTCACAGAAAAGACTTGTTTCTCTTATCCCCTCTTTATAACGCAGACAGTTGAAAGCTGAACAGACAGGGGAGGTTAAGATTGTGGGATGATTGGCAGTGCCCTGCTGCTGGTCTCTCCTTTGAACATCTGCTGGCAGCCTCAGGGGGGAAATGGTTGGGATAGGAGTGATTTCTGCTGACTCATTATGGTTTATTAACACCAAATTGAATATATTGGTGGTGGAGATGTCCCTGGGGAGGTGGCAGCTAGAAGAACCAGCTCTCTGTAGATGTGCCTTATTTATTTGGTGATTAAAAATGAATAAACCCTTACACTGGAAAGGGTGGGGAGTTGCAGTCAGGATGTGAGGCCTTGGGAAGGATAAAGGGAAGAGTGCTCCTGCCATAAACCCTCATTATTCTGAGGTGCACTGAGGGAATTGCAGCTGCGGTCCGTATCCTCAGTGTAGCAGAAGGTACGGAGTGATGGGGAGGAAGAGGAGGCTGGGGAAGAGCAGCAGCCCAGCATTACATCAGGCCACTGAACACAGCCACCAGCTACAGACCCCCTGCCAATAAACCAGGGTGGATTTAGAACCAAAGCTGAAAACAAATGGTCTGAAATTGGGTTAGATATTATTATGTATGAAGCAGTAAGGCACTAAGCTCGCTATGATGTGTTAAATACATTTTTTCGTTTTCATTTTTAGCTTCTCATGCACAGAAGTTAAAATTTTAGCAGGGAAGTGCAGCTGCTGATCTGAAAGGGAATTTGGAATCCAAGCACCTGGGATCTGAGTTTGTTTGAAAAAGTGAACTTTTAACAGCACCTTATCTTTCTTGCCTCTCCTGCAGGAGCTGCGAGATCGTTTTCTCTTTCGGTTTATTTGGCTGATTCAGTTTGGTGGCTGGTCTGTTGAACACTGAGGAATTGACTGAGTTAAACTAGTAACAAACTTCTTTTCCCTCTTCCAATCTGCAAATAAAAGCTGTGTGTGGACACACAGGGCTATGATCTTAGAAGGATTTGGGACCCAGAACTGGTTGTGTCTGCGCTCTGATTTGAGGCAATGTTTCCTTTTGATCAATTTTAAATATAATTTTGGATTCCGTATGTACTCAAGTCATTGAAAGTAATTTATTTAGTGAATTAACACTGTTCTGCAGTATTCTTGTATGCATTTTAAAAATGACTCACTTTTCATTCGAGCTGAGTTTGGTATAAATATTAAGATCGCTATGGAAACTTAGCTGACTCTTTTCTAATAAAATAAATGTGAAGATAATAATGATATAACTCTGGTAGGTTATAACTGTAGTGTTTATGTCATGTGCTTTTAGAACATACAGTATATATTCTGACATACAGGGTGATATGGTTGTGAATGAACATGTTTTAATGATTGCTATCTAAAGATAATTACATCTTTTGAAGATTAGCTAAGAAGTAGAAGTGTGGATTAAGACTGATTTAAAACCAGGCTTTGTTCTAGTTATAAACCAAGATTAAAACTGTCCCAGGGAACAACATGGTAGTTTTGCCTGCTCTCTAGTTGTGTATTTGGTGCAGTGGGATTTGTAACTTTGATCGCTGTGCTCCTGTGCAAGGCCTGTTGTCTTGCATGACTGGCAGGATAAATTGTTCTCATACCTTTCACTTGAGTGCAGTAGTGTTGGTGGAGAGTGTCCCCATGCCGGTAGGCCATGGTCCTTGTTCAGCACGGTTTTGGGTTCATTTGTTCAGGGGGCCTGGATTAGTATCACAGTATCTGGAATTGTTGTTCTTCAGTGTTTAGTACTCTCCCTGGAGTACCTAGTTGGAGGCAGATCCTGGTTTTGAGTAGAGGGCATGGTATGAGGCTCCCAAAGTTTTATGTTTCTCTAATTTGGAGCAAGCTTGGATCTCCTGGCAATGTGAAAGGAAATTAAGCCTGCCAGCTGTACCTAGTTCTCTTTTTGTTATAGGTGATCATAATCTGCCACAGATGAGTGGGCATGTATTGTTCCTAACCTTACAGCATGTTGAGGACAACAGAGAGGAACAAAAGGCAAAACTGCTTGCCTCATTACAGTCTAAAGTTTTAATTTATTTCTTAGCTTTTCAGTCAGCCTAGCATATACAGAATATAAAAACAATGTGTTGAAGTAACATACGTAATCATCAGCCTTGACTGCGAAGTGCCTTCTACTTCCATGCTTACTAGGGGATACACTGATACATGCTAAGGGAAAACAAGTCTGAATTAAATTAACCAGGAACAATGAATGATTTGCAAGCAGCGTAGCATCATTCCTCCAAGTTTCTGAAGAGATTTTTAAAGCACAAATTAATTAGTCTCTCAGCCCCTCTGAGATGAAGATCCTTTTACGCAGGGCTGAGGCCAGGAGAGACTGTTATATTGTTTAGTCTGACTTTCCCCTTTGCGTGCATGTGCCAGGCAGATGCTCTCTTAATCTCTCTCACAGACAACCTAATGTAGCTTTTCCTACTAATCTTCAGTAAGTTATGGAGGACTTGATCTGAAAGAACTGGATACTGCAAGGCAGGGCGCTGGCTTCTAGATGCTAGAGCCTCCAATGTGTAGTACAGCATTCTGTTGTGTGTATGGGCATCCTATACAGTGCTTGGGGAGGATTAGTGCCTTGGGCAGGGATCTGCAGCAATTGCTTGGAGCTAGGCAGTAAGAAAGGCTAAGGAGAGAGATGAGTCATCAGCCTTGTCTCTTCAAAGCTTCAGTATTTAGCCCAGACCTTCAGGGAAAATGTTTCTGTCCATTTGAGTCCATAGCCTGCAGCCCTGTTCTGAAGACAGGACAAAATGATTTCCCCCCCCATCAAAACCTCAAGCAAATCTGATTGTCCTTGAAAGTATAGGCAGTATTTAATTTCTCTTATCAGCTGGAGGGATAGAGACAGACAAGTTTCACTTTATTCAAGAATATCCAGACTGCCAGGGAAGGAAAGGGAGCCCAGGTTGCTGCCAGTCCTCCTTGTCTCCCACCAAGTGGATAGGCAGTGATATTTCCTGGTGATCTTGTTTTCCTCTTTGATGAGCAGTGGAACATTTTGGCTAGACTGACACCTGAGATAGACATTGAGCATTGTGCTCTTGGCAAAACAGGAACACTAAACGCAGGAGGCTTTAGCTGATGGTGGAACTCAAAAGTTGGTGGACCTGGAGGCGTGTTGAGTAGTTTAGATCACCAGCAAATTGGCAGGGTGATACATTCTGTGTCCTCAGAGAGCTTGTGGAGTAGGTTACATTTTAGCAGAGATGAGTATGTTTTAAATGGATCCTTTATATTTTGCTATGAAACGGCTCCTCTTGGTTAGATAGACTTAAGAGTGTATTGTATCAAATCACCTGCATAGAAGGCTTTCTGCAAGGTTTCAATGCTACAGGTTTCGTAAGTCCTTAATTACTTCCAGTTTAACACCTACGTGTTTTTAAAACATCAAATGCTAGAAATAAAAAGTAATAACATACAGAATATATTTGCAAAATATTAGTTTCGCCTAGACTTTTTCTTGAAAATATTTTTCAAGTTTCTTTTTAAAGCAAAACCTTTGCCAGTTAATCTCTGCTGAAACATCGTCAAAACTTACAATACAAAGGATTGGTAAATTACTTTTGAATCTATTCCATTCTTGCCAACTGTGAGTCAGAGCTGTCTGTCGTTTTTACTAAGATAGTGTTGTATTTCTTATGTGACTGCTCTAATATCCTATCTACAAATTACTGCAGACATTATGGAATAAATTAAAATGTAGAAAAACATCCCCTGTAAAGAGGGCAGTTTTAATATAAGATGCAGGACTTTGGTATCGGGGTATACTGCACAAGGCTTGCTTTTACCTCTCTCAGGAATTAAAGTCGCCATATTCTCAATAAAAGCAGTTAAACTACATGGCAAAAAACCTTAGCTATAGTGGTGGAGGTAGAGAGAGAAAGGGGGAGAGGCAGAGGTTTGTCTTAACCACAACCACGTCTCTCCAGTCCCGAGTTTTGTTCTGGTTAAGGATGTCTTACAAAAGCAGATTAGTCACTGAGCGAAGAGGTCATGGCTTTCAAAAGATCCAGTAGGATTTGGAAGCTGAAATCATATACAGTGAACAATTTTGGCACTTCTGAGTATCTCTTTGGATGTTAGTGGAGGTTAGACTCCCTAGTATCTATGTCACTTAAAATGAGAATGAGGCATCCTGTGGAAAATCTTAAGCCTGGTTTTAATTCCTTTAATTGCTACATTTCACTGTTGTCCCTTTGAATAACATTTTTCAGCACTGTTGGTTGGAATGACTTTGAGGGTCCCTTGTAGTACCAGTCCCTTCTCTCCCTTCTTTCCCGTTTGTTCCTCTGGGCAAGCAGATGGTTCTTATAATTAAGAAATGGAGACTTCTGGGATTTGGGATAATTACAACATAACTTTTCGGGATGATGACAACTGATATTTCAGAAGCTTTCCAAGTCTGAAAAGGCTGTTAGCATTGTATCAAAAGTTAGCATGTAATTTTTTTTCCTTTCTCCATTATTATTGTACGATTTGAATTGTCATGTAATGATTTTGTAGTGTTCCATAGGCGGCAAATTGTGTAGTTCTTTTATTTTTGATGACTTAAATGAGGTTTGTGGCAAAATGGATCTCATGGTTCTGTTGAAGTTTGCGGATCCTTGCTGAATTCCAGTCTGTGATACTGAGAAGTGGTGTGGAAAATATCAATACCATTATAACTGAAGGATGGAGACTTCAAAAGGTAAATGAACAACTGCAGTCAGTTACTGCCATAAGAACCAAAAAATCAGGACTTGCAAAGTGATGTCTTGAAAGAATAGCTGTCATGATCTGTAGGAGACTGTTTCTAAACTGATCAAGCTTTCTGTTAAACACTGAAGTTTAACATGAAATTTTATGGAAGAGGGATTCATACTTGATTTTTCCCCCACAATTTTTTCCCCAAAACTATAACTTGAAGACTTGTGCTGCTAGTTTTAACTACTTGATACGTGACTTAGGGAGGTGTGTTTAGAGCAGTCACTCCTGAAGAGCACCAATGTTAGGGAGATCTCAATGAAATGTTTTTTCACATCTGATAGGTCGTTTTATGTTACAGTAGTTGGGCAATCAAGTGACTTCTAATACGCTGGTGACTGCTTTGCTATCACTTCAAAATGGATGTATCAACTATCTTCTCATGCTTTACATTTAATGGTCAGATCAGTCTCTGCCCTGCAATTTTGGTTTATTTTTAGTGTACCCTTTTTAGTCATTGTTCTAGATGGCATATTTCAGATGAAGTTGCTTTATTGAATCTCTTTGGGGAAATTAGAGGAGGAGGAGATTAGAATTCAATTGTTAATGCAAAAACATGCTTCACTAAGTTACTAAGCGGACTACTTTTGGGATGCTTATTGCTGCAGCATGAATGGATATGAATGTATCAATCATGCACAAAGCAATTTTTTGCAGACCCTCCCTCCTTTTTGCCACAAAAGAAAGAAAGAATATCTTCTTGTATATATGTATATCTAGTTTTGTTTGTTTGTTGTTTTTGCTTGTTTGTTTTATTTTCATTCTTAATTCTGTTGCTCTTAGCAGTGGTAGGGTTTTTTGCTTTCACTCCTGCCTTGTGCAGCTTGGTATAGATGCATTTTGAGTTATCCTTCAGTGAACAAGTACAGGCCATTTATTTCACACAAAAAGTGCTGAATGAATCATCCTATTTTCCTCCCTCTTCCTTTTTTTTACTCCAGTCTTCAGCATATTTGTATTGCTTGAAAAACAACCTTGCCGTGAAGTTTTGCAGAAGTTCATTATATAATCTCCAAGCTTGGGTCACCATCAGCAGTGAACTTGCCATAGTTGCTTTTGTTCTTCTCCAGTTTGCTCTGATAATGGTTTTCAGTACCGTCTGTGGTATCTTCATTTATCTGGAACAACAAAAGGGATCGTAACAGATGAAGCTGTTGTGGGGATTCAAACTATGTGGTAGGTGAAGCCCATCATGGTATTTGCCTGCCCTGGTGACAGTGAAGTAAAGAATAGTAACACACTTTTTTTTCTTTTTTCTTTTTTTTTTTTTTAACCTTTTGATATTTTCCTTATGTTAAGGGGGAGTCTCCCTGCTCCTATCCTGGGAAATAGCTGTATGCAGCTCCAGTGCGAATGCTTTTTTTTTTTTTTTTAATGCATTTGATTACATTGATTAGTAAAGCAGAATTCATGTCCACAGCAGGAATCTGTTTTTCATCTTTGTTGTTCATCACTGTCAATTTTGCCTAATTAAAATCCTCTCAATTTTTAAAGACTGTATCAAGTCACCAATTCTACTATGAACGTTTCTTTGACTCACTCCTTATTTACCTTTGAGATTTAACTATTGATGTGTGCAATAATGCTAATAGTAATAACCTAAAAAATAATGGAGCTCGGAACTTCGCCAGCATCAAAGCACATTAGTTATGACTTTTTTTAATACTTTTGAGATGTCTTTGCAGTTTACTTTTGTGCTTAAGTATCTTGACGGTACTTTCTGTTTGTCTAGGTTGGTACATATTTCTTGCCTCCATAGATCAAGGCACAATGTTCTAGTGTTGCATTTCATCCTGTCAGTCCTATAGCCTGGTTGCTTCCCTCATTTCAGCATCTGTACACCTGAGAGAAATAAGTTCCACAGTTGCTGATGTTGCCCCCTTTCAAGCTGTCTGTCCTCTTGCCCTAACCCACAGTTGCCTTACTGACACTTGGTTGTCTGTAAAGAGTAATTGATTTTTACCTCTCTCTCTTAATATTTTTGGTAAAATGTGTGAGCGGAGTGGGAATTACTTGGAAGATGATACAGGCTGTTTTTTCCAATAAGAAATTTTTTCAGTATTTTTTTAAAAAACACAACGGTGACTATAAGGTAAAGTATGATTAATAACAAATTAAGCATGAAAGAATCCTGTGCACCAGCACAAAAGCTTTGTGATGAATATAATGTTCATACTGCAGCGTTATCCCCTAGTTCATGGTAATTATTAAATTTCAAAGTATCTGAAAGAGAAGATGGAGCAACTGTGTTTCTAATGAATCTGTAATGAGTTCTAAGGCTGAGTAACCATGCAGAGTTGAGAGATTTACATAATAATTATTATAACTGGACTAAAACTATAGAGCTCTTTTCCAGAAGAAAACAGAATTGTCTTAGAATTTAGTGGAAATTTAGTTTTTGTAGCTTGGTGAGCAATTTCGCAACTGTAACTAAGGAAAAAGAGCTGTAAGGAAGATGAAGTGATGGCACTTCACTTGTGCCTGTGTAAAAATGTGCCTGAAAGCAATGGATTTTATGAACTGTATAATTGCAAAGAAATAAATTTGAATTTTGTACTAATTAGATCTCCTTCAGCCAATATTAGGATGCAGAAGAATTGAATAACTGAGAAGTGTAGAGTGTAGGTAAAAACCTCCCCAGCATCTTTACACACCAATAAATGGAGACAATTCTTTTTTAGTGTGAGGATCAGTTGCAGGAGGAAGGTCTTTGCTTAGCTCCGAGGTGCTGCATGCTAATGTTGGTGAGTTTTTCTTTTTTTTCGTATTACTTTCTACTTAGCTTTCTTATAGTCTACAGTGAATGGTTCAAAACTACATTAATTCATTTTCTGTAACATGGCAAGAAAGAGCTCACAATTTGTCTCTTGGCTAAGACTAGAGGACTCTGAGGGCTCTAAAACAGTGAACTGGAAATTCTAATTTTCTTATGATATTGACTTTGAATTTATATTTAAAAACTACAGTTGTACAGTTTTCTAGGCAACCAATGTTTTACAACAAAAAGGTTTCATCTCTATGCTGCCTGTCTTTGTTTATTCCATCTTTTATTCTGTCAGGATATATTTTTTTTACTTTGTAAAAGTGCAGCATTTTCTTGCAGGTATTAAAGGGCAGCATTAAAACCAACTCTGGTTCATCTCTGAATGTTACGACTGGAGAACAACACTTGATACACAATATTATGCTTATGATTCAAAGCACTATGCTGGCCTAACAATTTGCAGTCACAACTGTGACTGCAAAAATAAAGCTCTTGTTATTATTCTCTTTGGTTTTTTTGTCTCCTTCCGCTGCACCAGGTGACTGGTTTGTGCTGCTTGGCCTCATCTCGTGGCTGGGTTGGTCCTCTTTCTGCCAAGATCCTTTCTCCTATCGTTTTCCCATAACACTTGCTACTGGTAAACTCATAAACTTTCTGTGACTTCACTGTTCTGATTACATTTCTCCAGAACATGCTCCCTAGAGTATTTTCTGCTGCTCTCTAACTCCTGATGTTGCACCACTTGCGCATGTCCACATTTTTCTGTTCCGACACTGTTTTGACTTTGTTGGATGTTGAGGTGCACTGACAGTACAGTTGGTTCCTTGGAAAAGTTCGCAGACAGTGAGGGGAAGTTGCCGAGGTTCACCCCCACCCCGAAATTCCCCCTGACTGTAAGGATGGATAAGACTCTCTGCAACTCAGTTGTAGACCTCTTAACAAAGTGAGATCCTTGTGAAGGGGTGGTTGAACAAATAAGAATAGAGGACAAATAGTAGGAATAGATCAGTCATTACCCATATGTCCCAGAAAGTGTTCTTGTGTCTTAGGTTTGTTCTATTACCAGTTCTGGCTTTTCTTCTCTCTCTTTCTTCTCCAATCAGATCCAGCTGTGGGATGGTGGATGTTGTGCAGCAGTGCAGGGGCAATTGCGGATGTGTTTTAAAAACCTGTGTCAAGCCAGGTGGTTCCTCACTAAATGTAGCAGATACTGTCACATTTCATTCAGTTTCTTTGCCTTCCAGAGGTACATTAAGTCAGGCCTCTCCTTTTCTTTTTCCTGTGCCCTAGATGTGAATGTACCGTGGTGATCTGTTAATCTCAGGCTGCTGAAGGTTTGAGGGCAGCAGGTACCGACTGACAGTGCTCAGAGCAGTTCGCACGTCTGAGGTCAGCAAAACCAACCAGCTCAACTCAGCCTTGGATTGCAGGCTAATGAGGCAGTTAATCTCTGTGAGATGTGTATTCCCTCTTCCAGGTTGTCTTGTTGTCAAGATCAGTCTGTTACAAAGGTGCAAATTCCATTTTCTGACCCTGCCATCTCCAGCCAGAAATCTTGAGGTCAAATGGGGTCAACATTACCTGTGCAATCAGAAAGCACGTGGGTTAGTACCATGCTTATCCCAATCTCATGGCTCTAGGGCAATATAGAGGCAGTTATCATTTCCTTAAAACCTGAAATGCCTGAAGTGATGTCTTGAGATGGATTAAGTTTCTGTTTCAGAAGCTCTTTCCTGTGTTCTGAGTCCAGATGAGCTGATTTGAACTCACAAAAATATTTAATTCAGATTGATGTATCTCTACTGCTAAGCTCAATTGCTCTGTTAATAGTGTCCAGAACAGTGAATGACATGATTAGGAAGAGAAAACCTGATTGATAAACTTATTTTCTTGGAGAGTAATCTGGCTTCTTTGAAGCTGCCTTGCTTTTGAATCATTACTGTGATATTATTTGTGTGTGTCTGTACTCTAAATACATTTTTCTTTAAAATGTGGTCTCCAACAAGCATTATCAAATCTTCTTGCTTAAGTGCAACTTTAGGAATATTTTGAGATGGAATGGATATGTTTTCTACAAGTGGATGGTAGTGTTTTGAAAACACCCATCACAGTTTTTAGTTTAATTCAATTGAAAACAATCAAGAGATTAGCAAGCAATGTTTTTTGTCCCTAATTCCCATATCAAAGTTGTTTTGTTAACTAGATAGAACACATTCTGAGGCAATATGTGTAAAGGCTTGTTTATTAGCAAGGATAAAGTTATCCTCGCTTGACCTGAATTTTTTTTCTTTGTTTTGTGCTTTTTCCAGATGCTTCCAAAGCATTTAAATGGAAAATAATTTCTATTTGAACTGCACTAGCATAATTTTATCTTCATGTTTTGTGTTTTATTGCTTAATTTAAAACAAATCTGTAAAAAGTAAAGGTAATATTAATAAAATAGTCCTGTTCTTTCAAAAAAACCCATTAACACTACTGACAGTCACACATACATTTTGAAGTTTCGTCAGAAACCAGTGTTGTTCAGTAAAGAAAATTGTGACTTTCTACATAAAATTATTATAAATATAAATCCATCTATGATTAGTTGCATGAGTATAGCGTTAAAGGTATTATACAAGAAGACTATTGTCACAGCTTTGCTATCTCATTTGAGCCCATTCTGTGTATCCCAGTTGAGCCCCAGCACTTGTACACTTCGTATTTGACTTCCTCTTCCATACAGGTTGTTATTAAGAGGATTCAACCCTCTGACCCCTCTCTCTGTACTTGTTACATCTTCTTGTGCCAGTCACCCACTGTGCACCATGAATGCTCATCAGGAGTTGGAGCAGTAGGCTTCCAGACTCGGTCTGGGAGTTTTATGTAGGTGGACAAAGGAGCTGTGATTGAGGCAAAGAGATTTTTGCTTCTCTTTTTTTTTTTTTTTTTTTCTTTTCCTTCCAGTGGCAGTACTGTGAGCACTCTCTATTTGAACTCTTTGATTCAATCTGCAGTGCCTCACCCCATTGGTAATTTGTTCTGGTGTTCTCTATGTCAAATCTCATAAAATCTTCATGCAAGTGACGAGACAGTCCTTTTAAATGCTGGAATGAAAAGATTTTATTTCTTTAGAAATTTAGAGTTTTGTTCCTTGTTCCGGATAACAATTTTAAGCACATGCTGTCTTTAATGGTCATTATTTTTATGCAGTATGTTGATACTTTGAAGCAGAGCTTTAGTAACATCACTAAATGCTATGGGTGGTTGTTGAACTCAAAATCCATTATTATTGGAGAAACGGTTTAATTGCTCAGGATGAGCAATTAAAGGGAGGTCTTGGAGTTGTAGTTTTGTTCCCCAAGAGCTGGAATTGCTGAGAAGTGCTGATCTCAGCAGATGACCAGGAAAAAGGATTCAAAGTAGAACACTGTCAGTGAGACAATTAGTAATTAGACTTTCTAAAAATGAACATCAGGGTGAGTAATGAGGTGATTTTTTTCTTCATTGCTCGAAGTGTGCACATGCCTTCTCTGGAAGGAGGGGGCTTTCTATCTCTTATGACAGGTATCACACCCAGATAACATAGAACTGTTTGAAACTTATATCTGAAACTCAGTTTGTGGGTTTTTTTCAAGTGATTTTGGTGTTTTTAAGATGTCAGTTATGAAGACACTTGCTTCTACTAAGGTGGATCTCCTTTTTGTGTTTTGTGTTGCATTGATTCTTGAGGCTGTTCTCTTTTTCTTTGTACCTCTTCATTATAATGATAAATCAATAAATATTTCAACTTGGCTAAAGCTGAACAGAACAGAAAGAAGTTTTTTCAAGTGTTTTTTTGAGGGACCTCTGTTATTTTTTTTATTAGTTCTACTATGAAGTCTGAAAACGTTGTGCTGGGGAAGAGGGAAGAATTTCCATTAAAATTATAAAGGGAAATGTTAAAAATGATAGCAATAAGAAGAAATCTAAACAATAGCATTGAATTATCATTTGACTTGTGTTTGGATTGAATATTCCCTGTTACACTCTATGGAAAATAACTTGCCTGTGATGAGTTGTGCTGATGCAGCACTAGAAAAAGCTGTTTGTGCTGAGAGGTCCTTTGTGTGTGTTGGCCAGTTAAGTTTGTGAGGGGATGGATAGTGGTGTTGAGCTGGAAGCATTAAGTAATGCAGCTAGAAGAGGATTTTACTGAAATTATTTATATTGGCTATTATTTTGAAGATCCAGAGGCTTTAATGTCCATGCAGAACAGACAGGGAAGGTTCTTTTGTGCCAAGGGATCTTCCCGTTTCTGTTTTGCTGTTTTCTCCCTTCTTTTCCAACAGCTGTTTATCAGATTCAAAATGAAGTGCCCTGGTACCTCCTAACTCCTCTCTCTGCAGCAGTTCTTGTGCAGTGATAGGCCCTGACGTGCCTCCTTCCCTGCCAGCCCACATTAGGGGCAAATGTCCTGCATGTGCTTTACGGGTTAAGGTGAATGCTGACACTAATGCTACAGGAACATAGGCCGTTGATGCGCATACTTAATACTGTGACTGCAGATAGGTGAGACCCCTTTGTTAAGTCTTTTTGAAGAAGAGTGAATGGAAGTGGAAAAAAAAATGAGGAAAAAAGCAGGTCAGAGGCAGAGCCGTGCTGGGAGGATGAGAGGAGTGAGAGTTTGTTTCTGTGATATGTACCAGCCGATTAACTTTTTGCTTTGACCTCTGTAAGTTACAGTCTCTATTTTAGGTGAGGTAGAGGGCCCCCTTGGTAGGAATTGTCAATCACAGTCTGTCGACAGATCTGCTGCCTTGGGTGCCCTGCCCTCTGCAAACTGTAGGCATGTCTCAGGCCTCCTTTGAGGAGAGGTGGTGTATCTCTATGCAGGAGGCTGGAATGCAGTCTCCCTGAACACTGACTGTTTCTGGTATTGAGGACATCCCCAATGAGCTTCTGAATCATTCCGGTCCTTCAGGTGACCTGATGATCTGGCCCATCACCTGTAGTGATGGGCATTGGCAGGATGCAGCATATCCCCTTTTACAGCTGAGGGGTGGAATTTGTTTTCACCTCAGAAATGTTTCTGGAAATGTAACACCAGAAATTGCCTTAATTTTGGTTATGTGTTTAAAAGGCTTAGGCTGTGGGTCCGTTGAAGCAGTGTGCAGTTTGGAGCAACAAACTGAGCAGTTGGATGCTTAGATTCAGCTCCTGTCTCTGCCTCATATTCTCTCAGCATCAGCTGACACAGTGCCCATACCTTTCTGGATCTGTTCATGTAACTGTGAAATGGTGAAACAGTTCCTCTCTCCCTGGAGAACATCACTTAGTTTTTGGGATCTGGCAGCGAATGGTGCTCATTTAAAGGCGGGACACTGGGCAGTTCCTTGGTGCAGGAACTTCCTTGTGGAGGAGGTAAGATGCAGCCGTTGTCTGGAGACTCCTAGGCAGGGATCATCTGATGTTGGGCAGAGCACTGAGTAGCCTGAGAGCTGCTCTCTTTTTGCCAGGAGATAATTCCCAAAGGGGTTTTTTATTAACTGTCATAGCCAGTCCAGAAGAAATTTCACCCCCTCAATGTTTTGGGCGAAAATGGGAATCCTCGCTTTGTTTCAGCAGTTGTAGAGGATAAAGCACACTTAGAAAAAGCTGAGATTTGCCCTTAAATGCGGTAAGACATACAAGCTGTCACTTTACTCCAAAGCTTCTTGATCTGAAATAGTTGTGGTTCCCATCAGCTAGAATTCCCATTGCAGTGGCCAAAGTACATTGCTGCCTCTGTGCTTTTTTTGTAAGAATTTTTTTTCCTGAAATAGACTTTTTTGAACAGTGAAGGATTTATTTTTTTTCTGTTGTCCATCTGGTCCTTTCCTCCACATCTGGAATGCCGTGATTACCCAATCAACAGCACCAGAGATAATTTAAGAGTCTTAAAAAAACAGCAGAAGCTTGTGGGAAGGATTTATAGCCTATTAGGGTGCCTGTATGTTTTTCCTCTGCCTAGAGAACCTTTGCATTATTGTGCTGTTTCTCAGGATGAAGGTGCCCTCAAGGAACACAGAAGTCCATCATAAAAATGTACTTGAGCATTCTTTTCCTAGAAATCACTCTAAATAAAAGATGCATGATAAGTTAACACTGAAACTGTGTTTCTTGGACAGTTTAGGTCAAAACATCAGATATTCTTCAAATAATTGACAAGGTGTAGGATAAGGACTTTTTGTTGTAGATGGAATGAGTTATATCTATGTTGTATTTCCCATGCTCTGGTAGAAAGCAGATTACATTAACACCTTTCAAAAGGGATGAATTCTCAAGACAGTGCAAATCAAATACAAGAAATCCAATGTCATTTAATGCCTTGGTTGCTAATTCCTTAGCTAAGGAGGTCAGGAGATAATAAAAGATGAGTCTTTTTAGATGACAACGTGATTTTTATGCTGGGGTGACAGAAGCCCTTTTGCAAGGGTTTCCTTCTGTTCTCTTTCGTTTTGTCTGCTTCTTCACTCCACTCCTCCTTGCACCGTACGAGCTCGGCAGGTCTGCCTTGCTGTTGGAATCTGGATAATTCCTTGCATGCCAGGCTGACTGCAGAGGGCTGGTGTGCCCCAGGAGTTCGGGGCAGAAGGTGGCACTGTTGACCCTCTGTAGGGCTTGAGTCCTGCCAGGCTGCTCTGAGCTGAAGACTGTCCCCTGGGGTGTCTGCTGCATAGGATGCTCCTGGTCCTGGGCCTTTATGAATGAGAAATTCCTGTTTTCCAAATAGAAAATGGATGACTGTGGTAGTAACTGAAGGCAGGATGGAAGAAGTTTTGAGGAGAGCTCCTCAAACCATTGAGAGTGGATTTTAAGAAATTGTTAAGAAGCCCAGAAGGAAGAGGTCATAACTGCAGGCAGTATGAGAAGAAGTGTCAGAGGTTTCCAAAATGACTATACCTGGCCCCTTGTTGTCTACTTGACCAGTTCACCTGGCCAATAACTCTTCAGATCATCCAATTTGGTGGGAGAAAAAGTGTTCAAAACTCTGTTAAAAAAATTTATGAAAACCTTAATATGTTAATGCTCTTCAGAGAATCATAGCTGTCTAAATGTCACAGAGCTTCCCGCAAGAGTATATTTGGTGCAAAGATGCAATTGCAGAAATCAAGGTAAGACAGCTGTATTTTCGTTTGCTGACATGTTCCACTTTCGGTTTTAGTGAAGTTGTGCTCGCTTCCTGCTGCTGATTGCAGTGTTGTGCCCTGTTTAAATATCTTCTAGGGAAGACCAAGGAGAATGAAACTATTAAAAAAAAAAAAATCTGAGGTTCTCTGGGATCATTGGAAATGAATCATTGTTAAGCAATTCTGCCTCACAGCTTCTTAGAAAGTAAGTATTTAATTGCTGCTACTCCAGTGCATTTTCTTAAGGAATGGTTCCCCTCTGGACATCTCGTTTCTCTTTGAGTAATTTAGTTTTAAAAATGCTGAAAACTGGAATAATGCACAATTAAGAGTAATAGTTAGACCACTTGTTGGGGAAGTGATAGCAGATTGACAGTCTCATGTGAAACACAGAGAAAGCAGAGAAGCTTTTTTCCCCTCAATACTTGCCCTAACCCTGAGTGGATGCATCTTGAAGAACAGTCTGACACAAATTCCCATACGTTTGTGCATCTGTATATGTTAAAGAGAAACTTCTAATTAATGTTTCTGTGAGGATATAGAAATGCAGAATGACAGGTGGTGTTTGGTTGGGGTATTTTTTCATGAGTTGATTATACAGAATTTGGAGGATTCAAGTTCAGCTGAATAGTCCTTTAAAGACAGAATTTTCTTCACAGTAGATTCTGTTGAATATTGCAGTAATATGTTGCTTCTCCGCCTCTGTAAATTCATTTGTGCTTGTAATCTAATCCTTCTAAAGCTAATCTAAGCCTTCCTGTGCTGCTAAGTAGGTAGATAAAATAAGCAGTCTATTGATTTGTGTTACTCTACCTGGTTCCAGAAGCACTTATTATACCAAATAGCTTTTACTTTGCTGGGCACTCTAGCTCATCTGGTTTTGCTGCTGAGTTTTCATACAATAGTAAGCATCTTATAGTGCTTACTTTCTGAAATATGCATTTTGTTTGTTTGTGTTCTGACAAGATATTAATTTTCTTTTAATTTACGTGTGGTTTCTGATCTTTCATGTGTTACTGTCTTCCATATAAAGCATTTTTTGCCCAGCTGGGTATTTGTAAGTACTTGCCAGCTATTTATAATTCACTAAAAGCCTATTTTCTGTTTCACAGATCAGTTTACATTGCATGTAGGGTGGAATCTGTTAAGTATTTCTGTGATGTTTTCTCCCAAAAAGAAGGCCCAGTGTCTCACACAGGCAAATCCTTTCATTTTCACCACTTCATTCACCATGAGGTTACACCTATTTAGCTGTTCATGTTCACAGACCTGGAAGCATTTCACAGAGGAACTTGATTCAGACAGCTGAATTGGTTTTCCAGTATCTCTTTTTTTTTTAATACATTTCGACCCGATTCTGCGTATATCACAGTCATTCCTTTCAGGGCTTGTCAGAAGCTTTGGCGAGTTCACCCCCAGAGATCCATTAGGCAGTTGCAAAACAGGTATATATGTGATACAAAGAAAAGAATGATAAATATTAATGATGAAATCCTCCTCTGTGTCACATCTATATCCATAGTAGTATATAAGGAACAACCATTCTCATGCAGTTGACTATAAAACCTGTCCATTGAGAGATTTCTTTTGTGTCAACTGAAATACCATAATTTGGTTTAAGATTATATAATTTTTTAAGTTGCCTAGCTGTTATTTCAAGTATGTTTCTGCAGAGAATAATGATTTATTATGAGTTATTTACAGAATCAGCAGTTTTACAAGGCAGTTGTTTAGCTAAAATTTCAGAAGTTAACTATTATACAAAATGATCCAAAGAATGAATCTTAGAGATCATCTTTGGCTGGGCAGAGATGTAGCCCCTGTACTGTGCTGACTTGATGGCTTGATAAGGCTGACCTGACTCAACTAGAGAGTTTAGACCAATCAACTGACTTGACTAAAATAATATCCTTTGGCCCTTTGTTTTATGTGATGTACTTTGGCTTTGTCAGAGTTGTAGTCCTGAGGTAGAGCTCCATTAGGATGCCCCTTTTCCTCTAGCATCTATATGCTTCTGTTCTAGAAGTTTGATCCAAAGATGCTGTTTGTGGTCTCTGAAGTTTATTAAGTTCATTAAGTACTTCCATAGTTGTGTGCCTATATTTTTATATATATATATGTATATACTCATGCGGTTTGCCTAAAAGTTAAGTAGTGTCCTACAGTACTTGTTCTGGGAACTTCTTGCCTTAATTTCTTGTGGGCCTTCTCTCATCATTATTAAACTATGGCTTTTTGGTCTGCGGCTGTGGGCTTGGTTGTGCTCGGTTTATCTCTGCGGTAGAAACTAAATAGCTTTTCTGTGTTAGTTGCATTTTCATGTAAGCAATATATTCTGTGTTAAATTCCCACATCCTCCAAGTCTTCCTCATACTTACCTGTTCTTTTAAATTGGATGGGGAAGAAAGTGTCTCTGTGGGGTTTTGAGGATTTCCACACTCCTGCAGGTTAATTTTGTCCTCTCTTTAGAACAGGCTTATTTTGCTTATCAGGCATAGAGGTCACTGGCATCAGACCACACTGCTGTGAGCTGAGGCATTCTGGTCTCTCCCATGAGCAAAGCCAGACTTCTTTTAAGAGGCACTTAGCCCAAGAAGGGAGAGGATTTCCTAGAATTTTAATCATACCCCTTATGTTTTCACCCAAACTAATGTGCTTTAGAGCTGTGATAATTGACCTGATGTTCTGGTTTTAGATTTGTGGTAGTAACCCTCAGAGCTAATTTACACAACGTGCTTTGAACTGAACTTGGTAATGCAAATATAATGTCCTATTAGCAAACTATGAATAGTTCCTACTGGGATTTGTACAATGATTCTGAGCTCATTATTGCTGTCATTCAATACTGTGGATGAGTACAGGAAAAAATAATTAAACAAAATAGTACTTTAAATCCCAAAAGGAATGTGAAATCAACAAAGTTGAAAACCCAGAAGTCTTAACTTGTGTTTAATATATACACCCTGTGGAAAGGGAGGGGGAAAAATGGGTATGTGTTAAACACTCAGCATAGCTGCCCAACCTAATTGGGTGGAAAAACTGATACCCAGTGAATCATGTATTTCCGCCCAATGACTCCATATTTCTCTGAATTTAAGACTGATAATGTTACATGGAAAATGGTATAAGAAGTATTTTCTTCTAATCCTCCTTTAAATATAAGTCATTTTCCAAACGTGTTGCTTGGGGATTTAGCTGTGTGACTCTTACTGATATCACGGGAAGTTCCATGGCTAAAATGCACAAACAGCGCTTGCAATCCGGTGCTGTGGAAGCATTGCTGTGTGAGCATTTCTCATTGCTATAATGTGAACTAGTGTAAGCAGCAAAATCTATGGGAGACCTTAAAGTTCAGAAAACTGTTGGATGTTTCTCAACTTTGTGTGAACTTACAGGCTGGTACAAGTCCACTTGTGGGCGTTTTGGCCCAGCCTTTAAAATTCAGTTGAGCGGGGGAGGAGGGGGTGGAAGACAGGCAAACCACTCTGTTTGACTGACAGTCAGCCAAGCAAAGAAGCAGCAGCTCAACTGAAAAAATGTTGTCCAATCTGGTGCTCGGTAGCACTTGGCTCTATTCAGATTTGAACAGAGTGCCCTAGAAAGTGGCCTGCAATGTGCTCATCAGCTGCGGACCAGCTCAGACCAATGGAGTTCCCCTTGGGCTCAGTTCTTTCAGCAGAACTTAACTTTCCAACCTGCTCTTCATTATGACTTTTTTTTTTTTTTTCTCCCTTCCTCTTTGCCTCTATCCACTTCTCTTTCTGGAACCACTCCAGTCTGTTCCTGAGCAAACTGTCTCTCTTACACTGTTAACTGCCCAATGATTAGACCAGATACTGAGCAGGAAACTCAAGTCATTCTCTCTGTCTTCAGGCTGTGAGTCTGGTGAAAAATTTCCTTCCCTAGGCATCACAGCCCAAACTTTGTGTGGTCCAGCTGGTGGCTTGCAGACAATTCCATCTACCTGGTCACCTTTTCCATGGAGGAGAGATGAGAAATGGGTGGATGTTGTTTGAAGAAGGGATTAATTTCTCCTGAGACTGGCGAGAAAATGTAAGAGCTATTGCTGCTCTTGCACCCTTGTGAGAAGAGAAGGGTGGGAGAGGAGGTAAAATCCTGATTTTGTATGTATTGGAGCAGCCTCATAATACTGCTGATGCTCTTGCTATGGGTTTTGGAATGTCCTGAAGATTCGGACCTTGACTATTACCAGAGTTGGACTTCTAGTTTATGTCTTCAAAACTTAATATCTTAAAACCTTTCAGGTACCACTCGAAAAATAGTTTGGGTCATGAAGATTAGACCAACTAAGCATGTGAATTCATACCTAAAGAACATTTGGTATTAGAAAATGTTAAATTAAGCTACTGTAGGAAGAGTCACTGGGAAGTTATTTCAACATTACCAGAATGACCAGTAAAATGTCAGCAAACTACCGACTTGGGAGTTCTTATCAGATTGTGCTAAAAGTTTTATTTTCTGGCAGTAACTTAAGCACTGGAAGTTTGATATGGAGAGCAAAACCAGAAGTAAAATTCCCTGTGGTAATGAATGATTTACAGCTTAAGTGAAAGAGCAAATCTGACAAGAACTGAAAAAGATAAATTTGAAAGGCAGAGGACTGGAAAGAAAAAAGAAGAATGAGGAGAAAATGAGACACAAACAATGTAGACTTAGGAATCACGGAAGGAGATAGCTAGGGTAATATGGCAGACAAAATGTACAAGAAAGAAAATCATAGTCTAAAGTCAAGAAAAAGTGTCAGCTCCATCAGAAATGGTTATTTTCAGTGGATTTTTTTTAAAGAAGCCACTGCATTAAAGCCTTGTGCTGCTTTGAAGAATGAATGCCCTCATCCTACTTACAATATAGCAATGCTGAGACTCCATGTGAAGGGCAAGGTCTTTAATTCCTTTCCTTTATGTACATTGCTCAAATAGAGGTCTTAGGGTTTAATTCAAATAAAAGATTTTCTATTGATGCTGTAACTGTCTACTTCAGGCTAGAAGGAGATTCTGAATTAGTAATAAGGCTGCTTTTTTCATCATCTCTCTAAGCAAAGTATGAAATAAGTATCTTTTTTTTCCTTCCCCCACCCCCAAAAAAAAGTGGGTGCAGGGAGGTCAAGTATTTTATAGTTTATTCAGATAAGGGGAAGGTGCAGATTTCTGTCTGGCTCCGGTGACAGAAGAGGTTATCAAGGAAAAAAAAATACATGAAATAGAGAGTAGCATAGGTGGAAATTGCAGGGTCATCTGCAGCGTAGTAGGTTTTGTCTTCTATTGGAATGTCCTTGGAATCGCTTATTTATTGTGCAGTTGGAAGTGATGTGCGCAACTTATTTATAAAATGCACTTTATCGTACTGTAGGAAGTCTTATGCCTTATGTTTCTTTCAAGTGCTCTAGTGTGGTAGAGTTTTGCACTGGAGAGCTAATAAGAAAGGTAACAAAGATTTTATAGTGTAAGCAATGTTTTTAAGTCAGCCAATTTAAATTAATGATCCTGTCTTGAAAGCAGTTCAAAAAAAGTCTGCCCACTCAACAGCGCGCACTTGTGTCTGTGGCTCTGCTCTTTCAGGTGCTTGGGATTAATATGAGTGCTTAGTGCACATACGTTCCTGTAGTTACATCTGTTTTCCTCAGCTGCTGTAATTTTCCCAGTTACCTTTTGTAAATCTCTGTTCCAGCTTTGTGTGTTAGTAACAGAGAGCCTTTTAAGGTATCACTGCATGTTCATGGTCAAAAGCATCATGTTTACATTGATATGTCAAATAGAGCCAAATATTACTGACAGGTTTAATGAAACTCAGAAGCAGTTGTGTGCGGGTTGTGTAACGCCAGGAGGAGGAGACCAGGGCAAAGATTATTAGGGATTAAGGAAATAGATATATTAAGGCTGTCTGCTTTAATCCTTGTGCCTGGAATGGGTACAGAACAGGCTCTGCGTGGCCTCTCTGCTGGGCAGCTTCACATTTTTTCCTGTTTAGAAGCCTGTAATTGCGTTGCAGAAAGGATGCCTGGTATAGCCAACAGCGGCCAAATAATTCACAGAGGGTTTCTGAAAACTGCGGTGTATCGGACTATGTGGGGCACTTTGCTTCTCTGTAGCACTGCTCATTGTCAGCTATTCTTCAAAAAAGAAATTGCTGCTTCTCTGTACTTTGAAGACCTGGTCTAGATCCTTGGAGAGAACAGCAGTGCAAAAATGCAAGTTAGTGCTATTTGCAGTTATCGTTTGTAAGCGTTGGTACAGGAAGTCACCGCTTTGTTTGATGTCATTTCAAGGCTGTTAAAAAATAGCTTGCGGTGCTGAATAGTCCTTTCTCATCGCTATTGCAATTCGTATTACTTCTAACCTTCAGTATCTACCTTTGAGCTCTGCTTTGCTTTCCTTAAAATAATCTGAATCTGAAGGACTGATGTCTTAGCAGCCATTTCTTCTACTGGAGTGAAGATAAGTGTTTTTCTTTTGTCAGTGGTAACTCTGGCCTTCTTTTACTACTTTTTTTTCTTTGTTGCTTTTCAAGGCACTTATAGTTGTATTTGACTTTCCCTTTCATCTGTTTTATTAGCCAAATTCTATGGGAGCATTTGGAAACAATTTTTTGTTTGTTTGTTTCATTTTTTTGTTTGTTTGTTTTGGGTGTTTTGTTTGGTTTTGTTGTTGTTTCTTTTTGTTTTGTTTTGGTGCGGTTTTTGTTTTGGGTTTTGTTTTGGTTTTTGGGCTGTGCTCCAGTGCTGCATTTTTGTTCCATAAAGAAGTTTTGAGCACAAACATCTTCTGCATTAAATAATTGTATTTGTTGAAGTACAAAATGTGTTTTATCCTCTGGCTGAGGGCTGTCTCTCTGTAGGTGCCTGGGCTCTTGCTAATTTGTGTAGCCTGACTAGCAAACATGTTGAGCTGGAGAAAATAAGCTATATTAAGACTAGCGTGAAATTTTGCAGAGTCCTTTTGAAAAAGAGATTCTGGGGTTGTTAGAGTAATTCAAAGAAATCTTTGACCATCTTTCCTTTGTGACCTTAAATTAAAAAAACAAAGTGGGTTCGTCATTTAATATAATTTTTTTGGTTGTGATTCAGGGACTAAAAAGTTAGGTGTAATACTGAATACTGAGAGTTCAGCTGAACATCTTCTGTGGGAGATCTTAAACCAACTACTGTATATTTTAGAAGCCTTGATGTTGAATGCTTGTGACATACATCCAATGGTCTATGGATCATCCCTGTTAGCCATAAGCCAAAAACTGAATGATGATTTCACTTGTCTTATAGTTTGTCTCCTGAGACAACAAAAAGGTTCGAACAGTTCCTCCTTTTCATAGTCCAGGCATTAGGTTGTGTCAGTTATTGTCATGGAGCTTAGCCCCTGCATAAAGCCTAATTGTTCTCTGTTGTTTGTCTTGGATAGCTGCATAAATGGCTCATTCTGGGTCTTTTTGTTTTATCTAAGGGTGTTAAAATAAATCTTGCTTTCAGAAAAAAGTTGTGGCAATTCGAGTCACAAGTTTGAACTCTCTTGGTGCCTATGCACATATCGTAGTCTGGTTGCCATGTTAGTTTGCGTAATGGATTCCAGATGATCTCTTGTGACTGCTGACAATCCACAGAGGGTGAGCTGGACACGTGACTCCCCTTGATGTTCAGGCTCTGCTTTGTGAGGAGAAATGAGAAAAAAGAATTGGGGCAGCCTGGATGAGCAGCTGGTCAGCAGAGGATTAAAGTAATAGGTTGCAAACAGGCAGAGAGGGAAACCAGGTAAGAGAAAATGTGAAGAAAATATAAGGAGATTGCTCTCTCTGCCCCTCTGCCTTCCCCTTTATTTCTCCCAAATTGCTCAGTGAAGAATGGAAGGGAAATAGGAATGGAAAGGGAAGGGAAACTTTCCTCATGTTTTTTGGAGAGGATGTGGTACTTTCAATGCTAAGGTTCATTGATAAATGATTGTTCGAGGTAAACACTCACTTGGGCAGCTGTAGAGAAGCTAGCAAAACAGTTAGGAGGGTCCTATCCATGTGATGGGATGGAAGAGTAAAACTCAACCCTCACCTTGTCCATAGGAGAATTCAGGAGCTTTCTGCCCCTGCGGATGTTCTCGGTGCAAATAGAATAGAATAGTCCAGTTGAAACATCAGCCTTGTTCCAGAAAGGGTGCTGTGCAGTCATGCTGGAGTTAAAAAATGCACGTGGTTTCATGTCTCACCTCATTTTAAATAAAGTGAAACCTGTCTGTAATGAAGAAAACCCTTCTGGGAGAAGGTGGCTTCTTTGTCAGCAGTGTAGAGCAGAGGGATAGTTTGGGTTTGGGGTTGAGTGCAGGTCCCCCAGCAGTGAGAGCATTGCTGTCTGGTGCCAAGCACAGTGAAGAGGCAGTAATGGTTTTCTCCAGATGTGCAGCCAATTTAAAGCTCCTTTTGGTGATCCCAAAACACAGCATTTGTAGCTTTTGAGTAATTTGTGGAAAAGTAACCAAACCTGTGGTAGGGGGTCTGCACCTGGCCTGTGGTTACTGCAGAGGTGGTATGAGCAGGAGAGAAGGTTAAGTCGGAAAGCCTGGAGCCCGCTCCAGACCCATGGCTGGACAGGTGGGTGGTCTTGAACTAATCACTTTATAACCCTCCCTACACTTTATATAGCCCCTTAAAGTGTCGAGGCACATCTGTTGTCGTGTAACTTCAGTGTTCTGGTCACTGCTGGGACAACATTTCACCTCCAGCCCCTTTAATTCAGAAGTGATGTGCTTGCTTTGATATTGCATAGTAAAACAATTTACAACATTTCGGCTGATTTTTTTTTTTAAAGGTAGATTATTTACTGAAAGTACTTAGAAAGCAATTTGCCTCCTTGCCCTTGCTGTCTCCTACGTGTAGCTGTGTGTCTGGCACACCAGATTTTAAAGAAATCTGAAAGAAGCTTAGAAACCCTGTCAAGGTGGCATAATTCATTTCAATTTAGGCAATTTTGTCATCACAGAACTTGAAGGGTCACCTGTCTCTTTGGATGAAAGGTACCACATACAATGAAGAAGGTTCAGGAGGTAAATTCTGGGAATGTCTGTTTTTCAAATGTGCTGTTTATGCAGGGTGGCTCCCCGCACCCTCCTCTTCTGCTCTGCGAACCTTTTATGCCGTGCCCAGAGAGACAGAATTGTAAGTTGTTAGAGGCAGAGCTGCTGGCACCTCCTGTCATTTCTCTTTATTAAGATCTAGTTTTCTGGGTTTTATTTCTGTGTTAAACTTCTGTTCACACTGAGATTTTCTATACCTTATATCTGTCCTGACATCCAACCCAACGGCAGGATGTGGCCTCTCTGTTGAAATCAGTAATTACCATATACTATATATGTTTA
Organism: Pampusana beccarii; assembly: GCA_013399365.1. Classification (NCBI taxonomy): domain Eukaryota; kingdom Metazoa; phylum Chordata; class Aves; order Columbiformes; family Columbidae; genus Pampusana; species Pampusana beccarii. The sequence continues at coordinate 115,337 of VWYH01003812.1, read as the reverse complement.
GCTTTTAATTTCTCACATCAAAGGCAGGGTACCACTTGACTCATTGCAGGCTCATTTTTGCACCAAAGCCTGCGAATTAAGCCAGCTGTAAATATGTTGAGGCAGAGAGACAAGCAGATGGAGCATGTTCATTGCCTGCTTCTGCTATGTGTTGAATAGTGCCGTCTCTTCAAATGAGCTGGTACTTGGCCTTTCCGGGGTTTCCTAAAGAAAGCAAGCTGGTTGTCTTGGGTCCTCCAGTGGCCACCCACTCCCAGCATGTCGAGAGGCTCGACTGTACTCTTCCTCCTGTTCAGGATGTACCCACGAGTTTGAGAGAAAGTTAACAGTGGACCTTCTGTATCAACAACTGCAAAGGGAACTTCCTGAGGAAAATGAATTGTTCACTTTGTACTTTTCCTCTTTCCCTGTTTCAGTGCAGCAAATGTGGGAAAACACTACGCTGTCTTGTGTTCTGCCAGTTTTTTTTTTTATTATTACTTTTTGTATATTTTTATTACTTCTCATATTTTTACACAGGTTGAAGATATGAAGTGGAAGCTGGCACCATGCTTTAAGGTTTTAAGTGTAAGAGTGAGCAAAATATTTTAAGACAGTGATGCTCATGCTAGATCCTTCAATTCTTTCTTTCTATGTATCAGAAGAGCTGCCCTATGGTATCGGAGCAGTTGACTGTCTAGTGTTGGAGAGGCAACAGAAGCCAGTGGTGGAAATATTCATACAGACAATATGCAACATGGTGCATCCCTCTGAGAGCCCCTGTCCTCTTATGGGATGAGATCAATGTTACCTGATAACCCAGTTAGTTACCACATACTCTCCTCTATGCAGAGAGACCAAGGCTTGTCTGGCAGCCCCGCACAGTGCAGCCCTGCTGCATTCACACAGCGCAGTCCCAGCGGCAATGCTGTGCTTGGGCTCCCTGCTGGTGGCATGTCACCACCAAGCACAACCTTGCTTTTCTGTGGCAGGACTGTATACTATTCTCCAGACCCAGATGTTTTCAGCAGGAGGAAAAAAGAACCTTGTGTTTGGGTTATGGAATCATCTCCTATTAGGCAGATAGTATCTTCAACTCCATTGAGTAAGACTGGGTTATGTCTTTAAATGTGGGTCTTTAATTTCATAATGTTTGGTACCAATTTTTTTTTTTTTCACAGTTCTTTGTGTAGTCTTCCTATTCACAGAATAGCCAATCCGTTTAGTTTCCTCCTAAATTTTGGCCACGTCCTCTCTGCAGTTCTGTAATGATATTTTGAGGATTAGCACATTCCTTAGAACAAACAACAGCTGCTGGAAGAGACAGGTAGTGACTATGTATCTTGGTATTTACTTCATTACTTGGAAGACAGTCAGTAAACCTGAATAGAATTTGGCTGTTTGACTCGACCCATAATGTTAGCTTTTTTGGAGTATATGCACATCTTTATTGAACCACCTATTTTCCTCACTTTAATTCTGGCATTTTCTGTTCTTTTTACTTGAGTTCCCTGGGAATAATGCACTGTAGAGAGGCTGTTGCTCTTTACACAGAGCTGCTGCTTTGGGTTTTTTCCACTGTCTGCAAGATGCAAAAATCCTTGCCATTCTGTAATCCAAAATCTTGTTACTGGGGCTTGATAAATCATCTTGACATGTAGTTGAGTAGCTGAGATGTCATCTCTGAAGTTTGACTGGGTTTTCAAGTTAACCTTTAAATATATCGAAGCCTTTCCGTAGCTTTTCAGACAACTTCACACATTAATGCAGCACATCTTCCATGACAGAAAAGATCAGATAATTTCAAGTAACTGTGTTCTGCTTTCGCTTCTCTCTTAGCATTAATAATAATTTGTACATTAAAAGAAAATAGGTTGCTTGCCCTGTCACTGTTCTGTCAACCTTTTCTTAAGAGCCAAATCTCATCACAAATCTTTAAGTCAGGCAAAATTTTCATTGAAGGCAGTGGGAATTTTGTTCTACCTGACTAATAAAGTATTTGAGGAGGAGTGTAATGCTTGTGGATCAGAGAGTCTAGTTGTATAGGCTTCAGGTTTGTCATGCAGGCAGGTACTGTCTTACCATTATTTTCATGCTGGGTGTAGATCTGCTAGCAGCCATTGCAGCTGTTCAAATGTTTAATTTTGTGTCAAAGTATGTGTCACTATTCACTACCAAAAAGAAGAAAAAAAAAAAAGGGGGGGGTGGGGTGGGAAGCGGGGTGGAAGGGTTAAAAAAGAAATAATGCCTTTTAGAATGAAAGGCAGAAAATTAACTTTGGGCTTTGTATCTCTGGGACTCAAGATGTGGATCACTAGTCTGTAGCAAACTACAGAGCTGTAGGGTGGCATTTACAAACTTCAGTGATACTGGCTGCCTTATTTTGAGGCACCTACTTCAATTTTTGGTCTTCTGAGGTGCCAAGCATCCACATCTGGAGCTTCCATATGGACACTGGGCTCAAGGTTTCTCCAGTCAGATATTCAGTTTTAGAAAGTTTTTGGAAATATTGATGATAGAATGCAAAGCGTATGTCATGGTCCATAGGTCTTCGTAATTTCAATTTGTGAGGGCCAAGACTGAAGGATAAAAATTATGATACACCTTTATGTGCAGGCTCAAATAATGTTTGTAAGTAAGAGAAATAGCATCACTTCAGTGGGACTGCTTTCAGATGAGAAACAAGTGACATTGTTTCGAAAGAACTCTGTATAGGTTAATTATGGGAGGAGATTTATGCAGCTTCTAAAATGGCAGACTTACATTCTGTAACAACTAGGCCACCAGAGGAGCTCACTGCTGCCCTTCAGCTCGTTCTGACCAGGACTGATTCCAAGACTAGACTTTGCTGCTGGAGGCAGGAAGAAAAATATATGATAAAATAAGAGAGAGAAATGCTGAATCACTTTTCTTCAATTAAGGCTTCACCAGAAAAGTCTGTTTTTAATCTTAGCAAATACCCTGGTGTCTGATCTTCCGTGAGTATTTATACTTTTTTATTTTAATAGCTCCCCTGAAGGCCAGTATGAACTAAGCATGTAAATCCCCAGAGAAGTGATGAAAAAAGCAATCCCATTTATTTAAACGTAAAAAAAAACCCCAAACATTTGGCATGTTTATGCAGAAAAGGATCTCTTTTTTTTTTTTTAATCTGTCATTTAGTACTTTCTTGGCAAGATTGAAGGCCTGCAGAGCTTCCTGTTAGAATTTTTTTTGCTTTGAAGTGAGGGTGAATACATTCATTAAATTAGAACAAAAAATCTGCTAATTTGTTGCTTGTCTTCTGTTTCAAATGGATAATCTAAAAGGCTGAAAGCATTTGTGTATTTATTGCTGTGCTCCTTACAGTTTGTTACGAGGAAAGTAACCTCCGTCAAATTTTTAAGCAGTATTTTCCTTCCAGCAAAATCTTCAGGTCAGAGCTCTTCCAATTACATGCAGAAGGCGGCAGGGAGACAAAGCTAGTCTGGTTACCTCCTCTTTCAGCAGCAAAGTTTGCATGTCTTTTAATGTAGTTAAAAAATTTGACAGGAGAGAGTAGAGTTTAGTGATGTGAGGTGATTTCCAAATGAGTGTTAGCTTTTTGCTGACCTACTTTTGACTAGTGGTATATTCTTGTCCATTACTTTTTGTCATTGAATAATGCTGATATATTAAGCTGTGTGCTTCAAGGGCATTGTAGAATTGCATGTAGGGGCAGGACTGAACTGTGAAAGTGCGAATTATTCTATCAGATCGTACCCAATTAAAAAGTGACAAGCCCAGCAGGAGAAATTGAAAGAAAGGTTTATCTTTCATGTAACATAAGAAGTCACTATATCGGTTAGAAACAAAGTGAGTGTGAAACAGATTCTCCACCTCTTGTTATCCCTCTCCAAAAATTAATATCTGCGACTTTATTATCTGAAAGAATAAGCCCCGAGTTGTAACAGCCTATGTTGAAGGACATTACGACAACGGCAGGAGAAGGGGAAGTACAGCAGCCGTGCACCTTTAACTATCCGCTATCAAAGCCTGCAGCACATTAGGGATTGACGGGCAGGGAGTTTGGAAAAAGTGGTGGTAGTTTATATAAAACTGCAGTGTGTCATTAAAGGAAGGCTTGCAGTCTTGCAGGCTCTCCACAGTTTGGCAGGAAGCGTAGGAATAAAAGCAAGGTAAAGAAACTGGGAACTTCTGCTAAGCCCAGTAGTTGTTATAAAACTGCTACAAGCTAAAGAAACTCCTCCAGTCTCTAGTGCCATTGCAAAAATCCTTGTATAACCTTTTGCATAACATTCACCAGCACTCTTCTAGTGGTGAGATGGTTCTGGGAATGTATAAATAAATGCAGTTGTCTGTGTACAATGCAGTCTTCCAGAATCCTGATGGCTCAAGAGATTGTGTTGCACAACCTGGTCTGATGGTGAACATGGATCAAAGATGTTATGGACAAAATTGTGGTACTTTCTAGAGTACTAGGATCATGGTGGTGGGTTGTTTTGTTTGTGGGTTTTTTTGGTGTTTTTTTGTTTGTTTGTTTGTTGTTTTTTTTTTTTTTTGGCTAAGCTGATAAACTCTCTCATAAAATAACAACAACAAACCGCAAAAAGTAAATCAGCTTTGCAGAAAGTGTTCTGTATTTGCTATTGGGATACAGACCACTTCAGTGATGTGTGGCTGCTGTGTGACCAGGTGACCACCACCTTCTGCACATGATCCATGTTACATTGACCCTGGTGCTTGCTGCTAATGGCATTACCTGAGCGGCTTCAGTTAGTGAACTCCCGTGTGTATGTGTGTGTGAACGCAACCTTAGCACAGCTGCTTTGCTTAGCGCTGGGTTTTCAGATTCGGCTTTCGTGTGTGATGTTCTACTTTGTGAAGAAAAAAAAAAAATACAAAAACCAAAAGAGGAAAGTGAGAAATACATGAAGGACTTGATATGTGTAAGCGGTGCTTGGAGGTGTTGTATTGTAGGGAAGATAGGGGGAGGTGAATGGGTAAACTCAGAGGGTGCCTTATCCGTGTAGCAAGCTTTGCCCATAAAACTAATACCGCTCTATAGAATGCATCTCCATATGTAATATATATTTAATTGGTGTACAATGAGTTAAGAGTTTAAAGGTGAGCAACTGATTAACAGTCCTACTAGACTTGGAGTTGGCAAGCAGGTGTTAGGGAGGAAAAAAAAATCATAATATGAAAAGTATTGTCCTCTAAAAACCTCTGTTTTCCTGGAGGGGATTTACCTTTTCCCCCATTCATACCCATGATGGAGTACCAAGGGTCATCCAAAAGAACAGGTTTATTATTGTGTGTTATGGTAAGTAGTTTATTGGAGTTTCTTCTGAGTGAGGAAGTGGTAGGGACTCATATACAGGCAATATCAACATCCAAACAGAAAACTCTAAAATACCAAACCACAAAAAACAATCCCATATCTCATAATGAGATTGAGTGGCAATTCTTTCCATTCTGTAGTGTTTCAGTTCTATCAGTTTGATACAAGATTCATAACATTTTAAAGGACTGATGAATTAGACTTACTTGCGTGCTTCTCCTAAAAGTAAAGGGGAGGACCTAGCTGTGTAGGTTTTCCTTCCTTTTTTGTGTGTGGGGTTTTTTTGGTGTCTGCAGTTTTGTTTGTTTGGTGGGGTTTTGTTAGATTTTTGTTTGTTTTGTTGGGGTGTTGTTGTTGTGTTTTTTTTGTTTTTTGGTTTTTATTAAGAGGAAACTGCTATAAACTCTGGCTTTCTTAGTCTCACCATTTTTCTGGCACGACCAAGAGGTTAATGCATTAATTACTAGATGTATTAGTGTAATACAGATACACTTTCAAGAATACACTTTCAGTGTAGTTAGTGTAATACAGAATACACTTTCAAGAATAAAAGGGAGAAGACACCCACACTGTAATTTGATTGTGGAAAAGATTAATGGAATTCTCATTTTAACTGATATATGTAAAATTTGTCAGTAAGAGATGAGTTTGTTAAAAAAGAAAAATAAAGCAAAACCAAAACACACACACAAAAAAAGAAAAAAGCCCCCCCCCAAAAAAAAAAACCAAACAAAACCAAGAAAACTGTACAGTTGTACCACTACCTAACTTTCACTTTTATTTTGCAGTAATCAACATAAAAGAAAATGCTGAAAAGTACATGGAGTTGCTGGAGGATAAACTACATAGGTAAGGATGATTCTATGGTAACCTTTGAAAGCTTAAAAATGCTTTTTAATGCAGCACTGACACGCATTAAAGTGCTAGGGAATGCTTTGGAGCTTGCATTAAAATAATACTAAAACCAATTCCAATTTGGAAATCCTGTAAGTGTACTTGTTAAGATCTCTGTTCATGGCTGTGTTCAGCAGCTTTGTCCCCAGCCTGCCCATGGATGCAGGTAAGAGAAAGAATTGCTGTGTTCTGTCATGTGTAGGAGGGCTCTGGAGCAGCCTTGGTGCAGCCAGAGCACAGGGACGATGTGTGCGGCTGGTGTGCATCACTCCAGCTGCAGGTGCGGGAACCCATGTTGTGAGCTCTTGAACACCCAGAAGCCCTGAAGTATTGAGGATGTGAAAGCTGGTTAAAAAATCGCCCATCTGTTCCTATGCAAAACTTAACTCTGAGCAGAGCCAAGGGATCCCTTACCAGAATTCTGGGCATCTTTAACGTGTAATGACTCTTTATATAACAGTTTTGAAAGAGTGCCACTTCGGGGAATTGTGGAAAGCAAATAGAAACCAAGACAACAATGGAGATATTTTAAGAACTGAATGAAGAATATACTTATTTTTATGCCCTTTTTTTTTCGGGAAAAAAAAAAAAGCTAGCGCTTAAAGCCTTCTTTTGTGTGAAGATCACCCCTCAAAATTTAGGCTGCTCCTTGAAACTTGGTTAGCAAATGTTGCAGTGCTGTTGTAATGGAATCTTCTATGATAGTGGACTTTGCCTTGGACAAGTGTATTTATATGGAAGAAAGCTTTCATAGACAGTAATTGGAGTTTGTGTCTTAATTAAATGCAACCCACCAAATTAGCATCACTTCCATTTCTATCACAAAGCAGGTATAATTAATAAACTTGTTGCCCTCATTATTTTTTGCTGTATTGGTAAAGAGAGGGTTCTAGATCTTCTAGGTTTGCTCATACTTTTGAATATAGACGTATTTATTTTGCATAACTTTTAATTTAGAAGTAGTTCAGAGCTGAATGGGAAGTGACACAAACAGATCTTGAAAGAATAAGCTGTGTTTCTGTGTCCTGCCTAATCCCTCTCTTAATAACATACTCCAATCCATAAGTGTAAGACAAGTCTTAAGAACTTTCTCCGGGTTGTCTCTTTGAAAACCATACTCTTTGTTAAAAAAATAAAATATAAATTCTAATAATGTATATTGGTGCTTCTGGGCTGTATGGATTTAACTGACATATCAGGCTTCCAGAAACAAGTAAATTTCTCTTTAACTATTAAATACTTGGAGAATCTGATCAGACATTTTTTCCTCCTTCTGAGAATTTGTCAGATAGAATTTGCAGTTGTGGTTTGATTTACTTTATGTATAATTTTTGGGTTGTCTACCTGAACTTTTCTGCATAATTGTTTTTAATTGCACCACATTTTTATGTGTCTTGGTAAGTGTTGTAAATGAACTTGCAGCATGCTTTTTTCCCCTCTTCCTTCCGTTTGTGGGAGAAATTTCCATGCTGAGCTGCTGGTATTCATCATGCTTCTTTGGGGAGTATCATTTCAGAAGAATAATTAGAAGTTAAATCCTCTTTTTGGCACTGCTTTATACTTTGGAAGCATTTTTTTATGAACAAGTAGTTGACCATTTCAGACTTCCCTTAGCAGATTTAAGAGTTGTCGAATATTGTAATATAATTTGTTGCTTTTGGATGCAAGGGTTGCCTTTCTCAGTACCGCACAGACCTGTACCTGTTTTGGTCTAGGTTCTCTACTGCAACCAGGCTACAGGCTTCAAAGTTTTGCTGTTGAGACAAGGGTTCTTCCCAGCCTTTGCTGAGGACACAAATGTATGAAGGCCAAGTACATCATTGCAGCTGTACTGGTACTTCTAACTTGTACTTCAGAGCTTGCCATCAGCTTCTCTGTCTCTAACAGACTGTGGCAGTGCTCCCAAGCTTCTAAAATTTCCCTCCAGCCCTTAAGAATTAAAAACAACAACAAAAAAATCCAACAACAAAACTCCCTAAAACTCACTAAATAAACCCAACAAAGAACTCCACAAAAAACCCACAGCAGTGCTGGCCAAGCCTCCAGATGGCGAAGATTCAGTCCTGAACCAGTGACAGTTTTCCAATATGTACAAATGGTATTCTAAAAATAGCTTATCCCAAGTAATTAAGGGCTAAGAATTTCTTTTAATATTGTGGGAAGATAAAATCTCTAATGTTTTTACCAGAAATACGTCTCTAAGATACTACATCTTTATGATCTTTTTATATTTATGCTAATAAAGTGGTTATAGATACTTGTTTTTTTATTCTTTGGACTTTAATCAGTTAACTATGCCTGCTTTACAGCTTGAGTAATTAAAAAAAGTAAGCAAGAGCACAAGAGGCCTGCCCTCGCCTTAGACAAGTAACTTGAGAGCCTCTCTTTTCTTTTTGGGTCTTCGTATCGATGCTCAGATTTCTGCTTTATATATATAGTAACCTAAAGAAAGACTCTCTAAGGAAAGCTTAAAGAATAAGTTTTAAGTTTACGTTGTAGACAGAGGTAGAATTTGCATCTGGCACATAAGTGTTCTTTTTGGGTGCCTTTGACACCAGTAGAGGATCAGATCTGTGCAGTGTGAATTCAAATAAGCTTCTAAAGTTTGTCTATAGATGAAACATATCATTTTGCTAGGTAATGTTTCAAATGGAAACATCCTGGATTGGAAACCCTTTGATTTAAGATATAGCTTCAAAATAATGTAGAACTGTTGGAAATACATTTTTGGATCACTTTTCTAATAGGAGAGAATTAATGAAGAAATCGCAGACCAAAACAGCTTTAATGAAGATTAAAGTTTAAAAGTATCAATTTTATAAATTAAAATATTCCCCCCCTTCCCCCTTTAATCTTTTGTTTATCTTAAGTTCGGAATATATTCCTCTTGTGATTTTTTTTCTTTTTTTTAAAAAAAAACAACCCAAAACAACTGCAGTACTTTTGACTGAAGCATACAAAATGCTTCTGTTCTCAAGTAGCCTAATAGAAAATTAATCACTTAGTGTAAGAACAGTACTCTTTTTAATAGCATGGCACCTACAGAAAAAAAAAAGGGGGAAATATGCATTGGCAAAAGAAGGAAATATGTTCACTTTCTAATAATTTACCCCAAAGTAGGCTAACCACCTATTAAGTTTACGGATTACTCAACGTTGTTTTATCCTTTAAAAATATAGCTTGTATTCTGAGTAGTGGATTGACAGCTGTTGAGGACAGTATCCTTCAAGAAAAGAATAAATAGCATGTTAAATAATCCTGCAGGCTGTTTCTTTTCCAGTCACTAATACGCATCAAGCCACTCCTAGAATTTGTAAATTAATTCACTAGCTGCTCTTTTGAGGGTGTAAATATCATTGCCATTGCTTCCATGACAGACTTTGCAAATCACTTACCATTTGTTAGTAAACAGATGTGCAGAGGGGCCCGAGTTAGGGTAATGAAACTGTGTTCCGTGAACACATCTGTCTCTATGAATATCTGAAGTGCAAGAAGTTTTGTTTCAATAGCTTCAGCTCATCACTTGAGCCATTTAGGAGGGATTGTATGGGAGAAGTTTACTATAGCTGTCTGATCTAGCTCAGTAAAAGTCAGCTGAGCATCCTCTGGTGGGACCCTTGTTCTTCCACAGAAAGCGCATTCTTCATCTCACTGCTTTTGACTCCAAGTGAAGGCTCTGTTGGGGCTTTATACCATTACCATGAGTAAAGCAGGCTTCAACGATCCGACTCTTTCAAGAACCACCAAGTTCTGCTCCTAAATCAATACTTAAATAAAATTGACCACTTTTTACACAATGTGTGGGATACCAATAAACACCTTTGAAATCAATGGAGGTGGAGAGCGAGTACAAAGTTACATCTGTTTAAGTCCTTAGATGTGGGAATCCAAGTCTAGCCTTGGGATTTGTAAATATTCACTTGTTTTTGAAGACACAAAAAAATCACCTGCCTTTTAAATGGGTAAGAAAGCTTTCATATGAATTTCTGCATGAAAAGTCATCATCTTCTGAGTTATTTGCTAGCTCTTACATATCTCAGTGAAGGTCATGTGATGTGAGCAATTGTGTGTCTGACACATTTTACATACGCCCTGTATCTCATCAAATCTCTGTCCTGGCTTCAGTCTACTTCCCTTCCGTTACAGAGAGGTTTGTGAGAATGCATGTGCATAGAAAGATTGATCTGTGTGAGAACTGTATTTGATAGCTGGAGAAATGAAAACAAATGTGTGGAACAAGGTAAAATTAAAAAAAAAAATTATCTTTCAGACCATTGCCCTTGCAGAAACTAGTAAATGTTCTATAGTAAATACAGTTATCTTGTAAAGTGTTGTGCAAAACCAGGAATTTGGTTCCGTTGCTGAAATATGCAGCAAAAGGTTTTGTTTCTTTCAGCTCAATCTTACGTTTGGAGACACTGCTGTTCTATTCTTGCAGTAGTAGAGGGAAATAAGTCATTTTATTTTTAAAATGATCTTTTAAAAAAACTTTTCTTTCTCTAAGTTTTCTTTTTTTAGGTTTCTTTATACTAAAGAAAACGAAGATTAAATTAATGGTGCAAATCAGCTTCATGAGATTTAGGATGAAATAACAATGTTTTTATTTTTTATTATCAAGTGTCCATCTGGTAGATATCCATAGAAACGTATTTGGAATACATTGCCCTTGTGAAACTTATTAGAAACTGATCATCTGTGAAAGTTTGCACTCTTAAGCAGATGGAGTAAATGTGGTGGAATTGTTAGAAGAGAGTGTCATCTGAAGATTCCTTTCTTGTATGCTGTGAATGATTTGACATTTGCCTTAAGAACTGGGGTTTTTGGCATACCAAATATTTATTGAGTGGCACTGCATGTTAACATGAAAGTGATGCCTGAACCATAGCTGGAGCAATTAATGATAGCTACAATATACAGTGAAGGAGCATCTCACAAGTGAAAATACGTCTTGAGAGGAAAGGAGGCAGAGAGCAAATAAAGTGTCAGGAGAAACCAAAGATCTTGGGACCATCATTCATCCTTCTGCACACACGCAGAATGTAGACCTGTCATGGAGAATTGAACCCTGAGGCAGCAGAAGCCACAGAAGCAGCTGCCTTCATCACTAATTAAACAATTAGGCATTTAAACATTTCTTGAGACTGTAATGATTTTCTGCAGTGAGAGGAGGTACTTGTTGGAGCTTTTTAGCCTCCTGCACCCACCCAGAGCCCTGTTTGAAGTCTGACATTGTGCTGTTGAAAAGCAGCCTGTGGTATCCAAACCTACAAGTACAACCTTGCAAATGACAAACATTTTAATGACGAAGCCCCTCTGTGGTCATCTACAGACTCTTACCCTCTGTAAGGGTAAAACTTCATCTTGGGCTGTGAGTGTCCTTGATGTCATTGTGCAGAAAGCCCAATGTCTGCTAGGGGAGGACTGCGGTGCTCAGGATGCTGAGCAAGGCTTTCCAAAAGCTTTCCCCTCTAGTACGCGCAGCAGCACAGGTGTGCTTGGGAGTGCCAGGTGGCCTGCGGTAGCTTTGTGTAACCTGTGAACCTCCTCAGTTGCACTGAGGGCCATTTCAGCTGCTGTGGTACGTTAGAAGTGCACAGGTAAGACTGAAATGCCGTTTTTCCCTACCTCCCCCCAAGACTCTGTGTTTTCTGCTGCAGTTCCAAGAGACCGCACAGCCGCGTCCCTTGTTGAATAATGATCTGATCTTATTTTGCTTACCAACAGTTCTGCTGCAGGAGTGTTAAATGCAGGTTGGACAAAATATTAGATCCTTCTAGTGACTCATTTAGTCCCTTTCTTCTTCCCAGCTGGTCTAAGTCATACACAGCTGTGAGAACATTAGCTCTGAAATTGTGAGCAGCAGACACTTTATATGTGGTGATGCATTCCTTTATATCTCATGGCCCACATGGTGATGGCTTCTAAATCCCTTATCATAACTGCCTCAGGCTGGAAACAATTTTTTTGTACCAGCTGATGTAAAGATGACATTTCTTGAGCTGAGGGAATTTAATGTGATTGTGCTGTTCTCCAGGCCTCAAAAGATTATGCTGTGACTTCCATTCATCACAAAACTGGGGCTTTTTATTTACTTTTTCTAATTCCCAGATAGGAATCATGAAATTATTTTGGGGAAATAATATTGTTCAAGAATAACTGGTGATGATTACACAAAGGTGTTTTATTGAGCTATTTTCTGTGTTATTCTGCAAGAATGGAGAAATGAATAAATATGCCTGCTAGTGAGATGTAATTATTGCAATGACTGTGCTTTGCCATTGTTGAATGATACAGCACCTGGTAACTTTGCAAATGCATGCAAAACCTTTCTTCTTTAATTGACTCTCTTTCACTGTTTGTCTTGGTTCATTTTCTGTTCAACAGTGTTTGTTTTCATGTTAATGGTGGCTTTTATTCAAGTCATGGATGCGCGGTCCAGGAAATGTAGTGAAGTCTCTACCCTGATGTAAGGTGGGCTCATCTGCATGGCTCCTTGCTCTCTGAAGTGTGAAAGGGATTGTGTGTGTTTGGAACAACTTGTATTTGCTGAAGAGGCAGAAGTCAAGCCCAAGCTGTGTTTTACCTGATCTTGTACATCTGTCATTTTTTTTTTTTTAAGGGTTTCAATCAACTGTTACTTAACAAGTTTGGAACAATTGTGGCTGCAACATGGTTGCTCAGGCTACTAGTGCATATATGCATGCATTCTGCATTTGAAATTTGTGTATCCAATGTCCTGAGAGTTCCATGCCATAGGACAAGTCAGGATTAATTGCCACCACATCACATTCCAGTTTACTTGAAAATGAGCTGTCTTAAAGCAGTTTTTCTCTTCTCTATTATTTTTCCTGTTAGTTTATATAACATGTGTCTCGAGTCTCCTTTATTAGCATACTAAGTTTCAGAAACGTTTTAGGGAGCAGTGCTGGGTATGAATGCTCTCAGTAACACAGCACACTGAAGGATAAAGCTGGTCTAAGATTGTCTTAGAGTGCACCAAAAGGGCTGAGTGTCCTTGTGGATGCATAAGCCCCTTTCTCGTGTGGTCATGACTTCTGTTCCTATTTGTATGGGATATATTTTTTTTAACATAATATTGTTTCTATAGGGATAGTTTCCCCAAATGTGGTGTTTGCCTGTGACTTCAAGCTGTTGCTTATGAGTGATCCTTATCTCCCTGAAAAAGTGCCCTTGGGTATCAGTGTGATCGCTTGGGTTGCCTGCCCTTGCAACAAAGGGCTGCAGCACTAGCCCCTGGGTGATTATCTTAGATATTGAAAGGTGGGAACATGGTTAGGAGTTGATGCCACTGAAAGTGAATATGGTAAATAACTTGCAGATTCACAAAACTGGAAGGAATTTTTGCACACTTCTGTGACATCTGAAGGCACTCTGCCGCAACTGTGGTTTGCTGTTCTTTAAAGTACTACGGTCTCTTTTGAACATTTTGTGTAGTTTTACCATGCCGAAGGGTTCCCAGACAACTTTCAACCACCACCACCAAAAAACTTGTCTGGGTTCAGTAATGTTCAAAAAGTATTACAGTGTCACCAAACCCACATGGGGATGATCAAAGGCTTCACTTTGGAGAGTCAGTTCTCCTTGTTGTGAACAATACATTCGCTTTGTTGCAGTTAACCTTATTCTTCAGTCTACATGAGAGACACTGTCAGGAAGACAGGAGTATTGTCTCTTAAAGGCTCATGCTTTCCTGATATTCTTTTCCAGCCTGAAAACAGCGACTTATGTCATAGCATTTACTTTGCTGCAGAAAGGTTATGATATAATGAATTGAAGGATTATCACTTCGGCTGTGTAACTGGCAAAAAGAAAATAGGAACTTGTGAACAAAAACAGCATTTTAAATAGATTTCTGTAGGGGAGGGGAAAAATGGCAAAACCAGCATGCGTATGCAGAGTTGCTCCCACTCAATACTCAGAAAATAGTATTCAAGGTTTTTTTACTATCCTACTGATCTTTTGTTTTAGTACTATTTTAGTGAGGGAAAGTTCACTTGCTAAAAATATTCATTAATAAAAGGAGCTGTGAATAATGAAAAGCCAAGTGCTAAGTGTGCTAGTTAATAATTTACAGGTGATTTTTTTTTGGTTGCTGTATTGGCCCAGCCTTATTTGGGAGATCCATCCTCTTTTAAAATAGTTTTGGAAATTTAATTTTCACAACGGTGAATCCAATAAACAAATGAGAAAAACTTAACTGTCCTTTTCTACTCTATTTTTTTCCTCTGCTTTTAATGTTTGTGTGCTTTCTTGTTTGCTGTTCTTTAATTGTTGTGTCTTGAAGTCACTATTCTCAGAAAAGTGGCTTTCTGATTCTCTTCCCGGTCTTATCCTTTATTGTGGCTTCTCTGCTTTCCCTCCACATGTCTTATTTCCACTTTGTAAATTTTATTCTTCCCTTCTTTCTTTTGTTTCCAACTTTATTCCATGGCACACCTATTTTTGTGTGTCTCTTCTTTGTTTATTGTGGAGGTGGTTGGATAGTGAGAACATAAGAAAGCACTTGATTCGTAGAAAACCTGTCTCACCTTTAAAACACAGCAGATTATTTTTCAAGATATCTTAGACTGCATGACAACAATGCAGGTTGTCATTAAATTTTCTTATTGTCTTCACAGTCACTTGCAATATATTTGAAAATATCTGCAATGTCCTGTTACAGTATCTTGGAAGCTCTCAGTAAGTTTAAATGGTCTCACAATAAATTTGATGGTATTTCTTCATGGAAATAGATTAGCCTAGATTAACTGGGTCTGGAGGAAAGGGGAGAATATTTGCTGTTCTTTTTGTTTCTGGATGTGGAAAGTGTAGCTAATGCCCAGAGGGCTTGGTAACTGAAATCATCCCTCTAGAAGAGCAGCAGATTTGAGTTTGTAATCATGTCTCTGCAGCATAATACGCCTTTCATCTTCAGGGTGATCTGGTGCCATGTGCCTTCGATAGACAAACTCATGGCTCACATGAGGGTGCAACTTTGCATTCCCAACCTGTAACTTGTGTTTTTCAGCACTGACAGAACTAATATTTTTACCAATTTATATATGAAATGCACATTGCGCAAGCAGTAAAAATGGAGGAGGGTAAAGAGTGCAATCTTCTGAGTCTGCACTGTTAAAATCAGTGCATGCTGCAAGGGGTGGGAGGACTTTGTTTCAGTTCCTAAGGAAACATCTGCTTGCTGAAGGTGTGGAGGGAGATTTTTGAAGAAAGGGAAGGATATAATGGGGAGGCTTTTCAGTCCGATAGTTGCCAGGGGTCAGGTAATATAACACGAAATTTACTTTTCCATTTTAAGTTCTAGTGGACAGTTAGTATTGCACCAGTGTATATTTGGTATATATTGTGCCCTGAACGTTTCGTAGTGACTGTTTGGCTTCTATATGAGGCATAAAGAAGTGAAGAAGGGCACAAGANACTGATTTCTTTTTTTTCTTTTTAATTGGGAGGTGGGGGGACTGTAGCACATGACTGTACTGTTTTATGAGAAGTAGGGGAAAGTTCTGTTCTTTTTAAATCTAATCTCAGTATTGAACTAGATCCTTTTAGAGAAAAAAAAAAACAGCAGTCAGATTTGGGGACGGTCTCTTAAAGCTTCAGAAGAAGCAAAGCACATGGTTACCTAACCTTTAGTAACTCTCTGTCCATATTAGTTCAGGTTTCATGCAGGCTAGGGCTTTGTCAAAGTTACTGAATTAACTTCAGTAGTTAGTGTCCAGCATTGGCAAAGAGAAGGTGACAAGGGATTTTGTGGCTTATTCACGGGAAAGCTTGCTTATCTCCCCCGCTTCCCTCCAGGCTCTTTGTCTTCCATTGATTTGATACTTGGTATAGCAAAAATCATCAGAGGGCAAGGCTGGGTCTCTCCTTCCATAACCAGGAAATGTTGCCCTTGCAATAGAAAATGTGCTGAAAGTTCACATCCTCTCTAGCTTGTTAGTGATTGTGTATTTTGTTGGGATCTTCTCTTATTCTGTATTCCTTATTCTTGTGCTGCATTGTTCTGGTGCTGCTCAGTTATGCCTGCAAAGCTTGAGTTCAACACTTCGCTGAAACTCATTAATGTCATGGTAGTCCTCTCTGCTGCGAACTCTTGCTTCATCAAGAATAAGTAATTCTACATCACTTCGCTGCCTTGGTATGCTGAGAATTCCCTGTTTTGGAACAGAAGTAATGTTTTCCTATTTTTTTTTCAAATCACTTGTGCTCTTCCCTGTTCTCTCATCTCTCTCTCTTTGATTGAATTACAGGAATTTTATTGAGTTTGAAATTCATATTCATCAACTTTTTTGTTTAATCCATGATACTTGTAATGTGTAGAGAAGAGGTGTCAAAATCATTTTCACCAGGGGCCACATCAGCCTCGCGGTTGCCTTGAAAGAGCCGAATGTAATTTTAGGGCTGTATGAATGTAGGAGTAGTTACATCTATACAGTCTTAAAATTACATTTGGCCCTCTGAAGACAACTGCGAGGCCAATGTGGTCCCCAGTGAAAATGAGTTTGACAGCCCTGGTGCAGAGGATCCCATTTTGTGAATGGTGAGTGTCTAATATGACTGACATCAGTCACACTGGCTGCTGCTTCCCTGAGAGTAGGCTGCACGACTTTTTCACCCGGAGGGCTATACAAATTTTTTGTAGGTATGTATGCTATGTTTTCATTAATGAAGGGAAGGTTGACACAATGAGCTTTGGTGATTTGCTTTTAATAGTTTTCCATTTCCTATGCAAAAATGCTTTGGCCGTGAGGTATTTCTATGTCACAGGTCCATTGTGCTTCAGAAAGATTGTTCAGCCACAGACCTCATCCTGGGATTTTCAGAGGACGTTTGAAGATAAGGTCAAAGACAGTCAAAATGAGGATGCATTTGCAGTGTGCTATAGTTGCCGATGAGTTACCTTTGGATGCTGTCAAGCTAAAGGACAGTGGTTTCATCATCCCATCCAGATAATGGAGAAAATGTGTAACAGGAGGTGCTAGCATTATTTGTATATACTAGGGACTGAGTTTGAAAAATTATTAAAAAGGCATCTGCTTAAGTAGAAGACTGTTTCCAGTAATTTCATGGGACTTCTCCAACTCTTTCATTTTTATGGAGAAAAACGTGAGTGCATCATGGCTGTAAACTCTTCAGAGTGCTTCTGTTTGCCCATCTCTGCTCTGCTATGTATTCTCTGTGAGTTGAATTCATGCAAACCTCAGCCTGTCTTCGTTGTGGGATATGATGGTGTGAGGGGATGGAGGGATGCACAAAGCCATTTGTCACACATGTGTCTCTGGCATTAAGCTTTTGCTCTCCTTGATGGCTGCATGTAGGTGAATATAGGTAGTGAGAAAGACCTGATCCCTTCCGAACTTGGCAAGAAAATTGTTCAGAGGTGTATGTATGTTTTCCTACTGCTACTGGTTTTGATTGTGTCCCTGAAGACAAGACTTGAGACCAGTTTGTACATTTCTCAGAAGCTTTGTCATCTCTCCTGTGCAGGATTGGCATCAATAGTAGTGATGGGTGCAGAAAAATCAAGGAAGATGAGGATGGGTGTCTGGTGTCATCTGCCTGCTGTCCAGCAGTGCTGCTAAATCCTCCTGTCCTCTATTTAGACAGTACTTTGCACGGAGTCCTGACTAGCATCATGATAATTGAACAAGTAGAAAATCAAAGTTAAAATAAATAAAATTTTAAAAAAAATAGACAAGTAGAAAACAAAGTATCACCACCTGCCTAGCGTGAGTATGAAGATATAGGAGAGCTCTATCTTGCATGCAACTGTGACAATCTTTCACACTCACATGTGGAAGCATTCATTACTTAATGTACTTACTGCTGGGAACATACTCTGCCAGTTTGGGAAGACACACAGGCCTTGGCAATCTCAAGTGTGCTGTCAGCAGCAGTGCAGGGTCTGTTGTAGCTGACAGAGTCCAACGAGGGAGGATCCGTAGACCTTGCCCTTTCTCTCATGCTGTTTTTGAGCCAGAACAGGATTTGGCTTCAGATATTTTGACCCTGCAGCTACAACGGACCGTATCATGCCCGCGAACATTTCATAGGAACTCCGTAAGCACACAGCTATTGACATCAGTATTTGGCCAACGCTCTAATTTTTCCAGGTGTGTCTTCCTAGTTACAAAGGTTGAATTTCAAGGTACATTCCCACATGATGATAATAAATCATCTGTCCAAATCATATCTCTTCTAAAAGGGCATTTCTTTGTCCTGTTGTTTTTAATTGTTACGTATGCTTAGTTCCTGCTCAGTCAGTAGTACACACAATGATTCACATTCTCAGACTCACTTGACACTGGAAGTCTAAACCTGTTATCCTTTCAGAGAGGGGAATATATTATGAACTGTTGAATTTTATATGGGAGAACAGAGGTGAATAAAAATGATAGGAGAATTATAAATTCCCTTCTCTGTGCTTCCTAACACTTTTGGTCAGGGACTATAATGCACAGTAAGAGATCAGGCTCATTCTTTTAATTGCTTTGAGATAAGAGCACATTCTTCTCTGGGTATAAATAGCTTTTGCTGCTCTTGCAACAGTGCTGCTGTGTGGCAGCTGAGAATGTGGCCTCAATGCAAATGCTGTGCTTTCTTCTTGTGGTGTACTTTTTGGAAACAAATGTATTTTCCTGGATTAGAACTGATTGTGACTTTGAAAGCTGCTGAGTTGCTTCAGTTTCAGTGGAAATCACCCCCTTTGTGGGGTTCAAGCTCATGAAAGTATTTAGGCTTGTGCAGCAGCTCAACTGTTTGAACAGAGCTTAGATGAATACATAGATCCTGAGATGCATGCTTTCCAAAATCAGGGCCTAATGCCTCTCCTTTAAATCTGGTTTGGGATCAAATATTAAATAGTGAAAAAAAAAAAAAATCTTATTACAGCAATTCCCATCCAGTCAAAAAAAAGAAAACAACCCAACTATTTAATGTTATTGTGGGGCTTTGCTGTTATTGCAGGAGCCAAAGGCAAGCAGGATGCAGACTGAGTTATCAGAGTTAGTAACACACTTGAAAGTGCTTTATCAGATTATGAATGAGGTGAATGATAAACTGGAGTTGAGAAGCTGGCTTTATGTGGACTGCTTAATAAGAAGAATTCCCTTGTAGCTTTCTCCTCATCTATCAAAGTTAAATTTTTTACTCTTAGAATAGATTATTTATAATAGAGGTTTCAGTGGAGGTGGGGGCAGAGCAACATTACACCATTCATTTTTATAAAGAGAAATAAATAGCCCTGAAAGCATGTAGTAAATTTTTACATTATAGATTAGGTAATATAGTAAAAATAAACTGTACATTAGATATAGGGACAAAATTGAGTAGTAAATTCTTACTACAAGGTGCCTTCCTTCTTCCCTTGTAAATTACTTAATTTCCTGCATTCGACATGTCGGTCCCATTCCCGCATCCACCTTGCATTAAGAATCAAAGTGAAACCCATCAACTGCAGCAGTCTATCATTTTGTGTTTCCAGTGGAGATAATTTAAGTATAACACAGTGACATTGAGTATTGATAGAAAGATGACAGGCCATGATTAAAGTTTTGTGCTGGGTACAATAAAAGGGTGGAGGATTGAAGAGAAAACGAAAAAAATATTGTTCGGTATTGTGTGGTATCTTGTTTTTTAATAACACTAATCAAACGTCCATTATTGGTTTTAAGTACTATCAAAATTGTTCTTTCTCCTTGTTTTGAACAGGCTTTTCAGGAAAGAAAAAGCACACACAGAACATGTACGTTTCACATAAAATACAAGGTGGTAGTTCTAGCCTTAAGATGCTAATATCAGGTTTGGTTTTTTTTTTCTATGGGCAATGGAAAGATGTCATGATTCTTAGCAGATTGTTTTTAGATTTCTGTTTACATTATAATCCTTTAGTATCCTGAATGCTGTAGGTAATGTTTTACTGATTGGACTAAGTTGTGGATAATGAGTGTCATTGATGAGCATAATTTTTTAAAAACGTTTGGCAGAAAATACTGGCAGATATTTGCTTTTCTCTTTACTGAGGTCACTGTGAGAGGCCATATATTTTTTACATTAATATTATTAATATTTCTTATTTATTGTTACTAGTTTCTTTTTTTAAAAAAAAATCTCAATGTCTTAATGGGAAAGAATGTTCTAAGAAATGTTATATGAAGTCAGTTCAAGCTAATAGCATTTTGAAAGATGTCAGAAAATTCCTTAGGAATCTTAGAATCCATCCATCACAATAGAATGCATTTATATATTTTTATTTAATTATACAATTTATAGAATCCATGGTGTGATCTTATTATGCATATGTACAAAACTCTCAAACCTGATTTAAAATATTAATGTGAGAATGTAATGACTCTTCGTATGAGAAGTATTTTGACACATTACATATTATTTATATTTTCTTTAGGGTGAGGTAGAGTGGAATTTACAGGAGAGGGTACAACTTACATCTGGTTCATCACTTTGTTAACATACAGTTATTGCTACAAAACATAATGCTTCATTAAATCAAAAGCTATGGAACAAGAGAGAAAAATGGATTTCTGGAGGGAGATCAGATACATTGGGCCCACTTGCAGTTGGTCCTGAGCAGTGGTTTACTTCCAGAAAAGTAAATGCACTAAAGGCTGTATTCTCAATAATGCATCTCAGCTGCTGATAGAAATCATTCAGCGACAAATCCAAAGTAGGAAACTGCCTACACTCACAGCTCCCCATCATTTACCCTGCTTTGAGAATTTGGTATGCATGTTTGAAAACTCTGTCCCTTGTTCTGTAGCACTGTGAAATACATAATATTTAAACTGTGTGTTGATTTTGCTTCAGTGTCACTACCATTATGTTAAAAGCAAAGTATTTGTACAAGTTAGAAAGGTTCATTTCCTTTATGTACATCCATCTTCACATACATCCATCTTCACATACTGTGAAGTCCTTCATGCGAGGATAAAACAATACAATTAAAATTGTTTACAAATAGAACATAATACATATAAACATAATGTGTAATTTAGATGTTCTCAGCTAGTTAATTCTATAGTGCAGCACGTGCTTGTTCTGTGCACTGTCTTTCTTAGGATCTTCATCTAAAGACACTACCTGGAGCTACCACAAGTAATAAAACGGCAGCATAACCTGCTAGGTAATAGCAGAGAGTGGGGGGGAGAAAATAGAGGCAGGGAAGAAAAGAGTTAAGTTTTCAACTGAAAGCGGTATAAAGGTGTGTGGAGTTTGTCCCTTCAGCCAAACATGCAGAAATACACTCTCCCTGGAGTGGCAGCTCGGAGAGGAACAAGGAGAGCTGCCAATGCAGCAAGGTCTATGCAGCTGGCAGCCGCAGCCTGAAGGAGGTTGTGCAGCGTTTCAGTGGTTGCATTCCAGCGTGGCATTTCTCCTTTCAAAGGGGCTTTGTTGCACTTAGCTCCAATCTGTAAATGTTTTTTATACTGGGCCTAGGATGTCTATGGTGTTAAATATCTCAGATGAGCAGGTGTCTGCTTGTGTTTGGGGTTCTCCACTAGGACTCATCTGAAATTTGGCGGATTTTGGCAAGGAGGGAATTGAACTGTTGCTCTTGTTTTTGCTCACAAATCCAAGAAGTGATGGCTCCTCATCCCAACATAACTTAAAAGGCTGTGGTGGGTGTTCCCTAGCAATATCATAGAGGTTAGATCACTCAACAAAGACCCAGGAGGCCTGGCTCCAGGTACTCTCTGCCTTCTGCACCTTCAGGTATACTCTGCCTGGCTACATCGGAGAGGAGAGGAGAGGAGAGGGGGATACGATAGCCACTACCACACTCAGGGCTGGGCAGGGGGGCTCTGTTCCCCTGTTCCCTCAAATTTGTCCCTTTCTGCATGTTTGCCTTTGCTCCTGAGATGCTGTAAAAAGTAGAGCCACCACTGTCACCTGTTCTTCCAGCTGCATGAAAATAGCATCCAGATCTCTGTGTTGCGCTGTCATGTCCCCTCTGGGTTTGCTGGATATCTTTTGGATAGGACTGTTGTGCAGAGGTCTTGTCTGTGGCTCATAAGGTTCAGATGCTAGAAAAGTCATCCAAGAGCAAAATTTTTAGGTGTTGAAGATGTAGCAGTCGATTGTTTTCTTGGGCTCTTGTCCTGGTCCAGAGTATTCTCCAGTAGGTCAAACATCACATTAAAAGAGAGTCAACTAGTTCTTTTTTTTCTGGATATTATTGTATGTTTTATAAGGGAGAAGGCAAGGTCAGAGAAGCAAATGGGTTGTGCAAGAGAAGAGCACTACAAGCTACTTGGCCTGGGAGTTCTAGCTAGTCTCCAAGGTACCTCCAAGGGCAGGTTGTCATCTGATGGGGGAGCCTGGGGTCTCCTGACGTTCTGGGAGTGGGTCCTGGTTTTGCATGTAGAAGTACAATAATACAGCTGAACAGCAAACAAGTGCTGTCAGTGGGCTTTGAAATAACGGACTAGGAAAAAAGTTCCCTGCACTGGAGGACAGCCACGTGATGGGAACAACATGAAGTCAGTTCATGAGGTTTTCAGTTCCTCAGGAGATTGGAGAGAAGAGACACAGTGCAAGGAACAGCATTGTGAAATTGGGGTTGCATGAAGGGGTTTGGGATTTATAGGATTAGGGAGAGTTGGATTAAAAAAATCCAAAAGGTTTTGGTTTCGGATGTTTAGAAAAGTTGACTTTCTTGTGCATGGGCCAAGAGAAAAAAGGTTGTGCTCTTTGAGCAGAGTCCAGGGATTTTTCGTCACTTTTCCTGCACCTTCTTTCTTCTCTCTTTTAAGTTCATCAGCAGAGAGCTGTGATCTTATGAGCCCTGGCTGGTCCTTCTCTCTTCTCAATCTGCTGTTGCACATCATCCAGATGGGGAAAACAGGGTTATGTGCCTCCCTTGCCTTGGAGCCTTGTGTGACCCGCTGATAGCAACATTGCAGTCCTTGGTTTGTTCAACAGATTGGTTGTAGGCATCTTCAAGTATATACAGCTAAGGTTAAAGATCAAGAACTGATCAGGCTGGAAGCAGTTTTTCATGAAGGAGAGAAGCAAATCATATTCCTGAAGTAGTAAAAACTTGTAAAATGTAAGAAGGGCTATTAATACATGACTGTGAATTAATATGATAAACCAAATCAGAAGGGTGTATTTCTGCTAACAGTAAAGTAACTTGGTTGTCTGCCTTCCTGTAAGTATTATAACTCCATAGTTTCCTTTATATGCCTCCTTTGTTCACTGCATGGCTGTTGCCTCAAGAAAAGGCAACATAGACAACTAAATGTAGAGTACGAAGAGTTAGTTCCTTCCCTGTGGTGCAAAATATAAATAGAACTGAGTAACCGAAATATAGAGAAACCTCCCTAGTTTGTACAATAGATCAGCAAAGAATTGGGATATAAAGCAAAGTCTTTTGATTCGCATTTGCCGTTTTCTGGAAGCCTCAAAACTTTCCAGTCATTTTAATTGTCATAATGAAAATCCCTGTTGTTTCTGCCAGACTATTTTTGTTGCATTTCATTTGCTTTCTTGCCAG
This sequence comes from Pampusana beccarii, assembly GCA_013399365.1. Lineage (NCBI taxonomy): Eukaryota > Metazoa > Chordata > Aves > Columbiformes > Columbidae > Pampusana > Pampusana beccarii. Next base: position 91,611 of record VWYH01003812.1, on the reverse strand, counting down.
AGAAAACTGCCTTTAGGGTCAGTGAATGCAGTGTTAACACATGTGCTGGGTATTGGGAAAAGGTGAGTACATGCTTTCCTGAATCTGCATCGTAGTGTGACTCTCATATTAGAAGGAAGTTTAGAGTGTTTCTTCTTAGTGAAGGTTAATCTTCCCTCATAAATTAGCTTTTATTTATCCAGTTTCTAAATGGATATCTTACTATATAGCCTTTTAGCTTCAGTCTCACTCTCTTGGCTTTCAAGATGTGGCTTCTTACAGGGATTTCCCTTAAAATAAGCAACATCTTTTATCAACACACAGTGTCAACCTGGAGGTGTTATAAACCACTTTTATCAATTCACTCATGAAGGAGCATTCCTAAAAACTAGAGATGATGAGATTTACAAGCAGCGACATCTCCCCATATTTTGCTTTTGAGGAGATTTCAGGGGATTTTTTTTTTTTAATAGGGTTTAATATAATTTTTTTTGTTGTTTCTATTTTTATGTGGGCATGTTTTCATTAAGACTGTAATGTTCAGGAACTGAATGTGCCTTTTGTATGCATGCAGAGCCCGCAATAGGAAAGTTGTGTTCCAGTTAGCACTAAAAATAGCTTTTGAGTAATTTTGTGCTGAGAACCACATAGCGAGCCCCCATTAATATCTCTGGGAATCTTGTGAAAAGGCAGAGAAGCAATGTTTTTTGGACTTCAAGGAAGAGAGGATCCTTGCTGGATTCTTCGAGTTACGTGTAGGTTGAAGATATCATCTAGTTTCCTTGTACCCTCTGGCCTCTGCTGTTGTTTCCTAGAAAACTACTTGAGACTCAGTAAAGGCCTCTGCAATTACAGTTTCAATTGCCACTTTATGAAGAGAACTCAAGGATAAACCACTCTGTTCCACATTCATTTCCTCCTGTCTGTAAACAGCTCTGTTTCTCTGACGGCTCTTTAATCATCATCAACTTGACCTAATCCAGAATTCTCCCTGCTGTGTCCTTTTGTGTTGCTGTGCATGTCTCAGACATTCTTCTAGTCAACTTAGACCTGCTCTTGTAGATTCTTTCTGCATACTGTCCTTGAGATAAGACCTGTCCCATCTATCCACCCAGCTAAAAAATTACTCAGGTTGAGTCTTGCATCTCACTCACTTCAACATCTGTGTCACTGGCTGTGACTTGACAAAAGCAGCCTTGCCCTACTCTCATCCATCTAAAGTGCTGTTGCCACTGCAATGACTGTTCTTTCTTTCCTCCCTCCCCCACGAATTCTGTGTTTCTCCTCATTTCACTTTGTTTGCCTTTTTCCATTGGTTCCCTCTGTCCTTTCACATCAAACATAACTACAAGCCTTTTTTTTTTTTTTTTAAATATACCAAACGCCTGACTTCAATTAACATATTTTACAACACACTGGTATCAATCACTTGCCCATTATGTTTTTATACTACCGTCTTTTGCCTTTCTTACATCATTCCTTTGTTGAGGGATGGAGATGTTAGGTATTCACTGACCTGTTTCACTGGCCCCCTGCAAGTCCTTAAAATGCTCATTCACTGTGATACTACCTCAGTGTGCTTGGCAGTCATTAGACTAATGAGTTAATGATGTAACTAATTAAACTGTTGTACTGTAACTAGAATGCCATGTTCAGTCTGCTGTTGTTTCTTTGAACACCCTCATCTGTATCCTAGCTCTTGTTGCTTGTTGTAAACTTAAAAGCCTTTCTGAGAAAAGGGCCATCATTGTAATCTGTTTGGTGTGTTTTACAAAGCCTGGCACTTCAGACTCATGAGCCCACTGGCACTTGGAAGCTCAGGATCAGTGGGTGATTAAAGTATTCTTTGCTCTTGCTGGGTATAAATGGTTGATGGATTTTGATTTGTTGTGAATCTCAGCAAATTGTTTGTTGCACCTCCACTGAACTTGCCGCGTATACCCCTTTGATAGTGATGTACAGGCAGGCGTCTAACACCTAGAGGCTGATATGTCATAAAATATTTTTAAGTATAGCAACAGTATGAAATCTGATCCAGTCTCAATCGATCATTTTGAAAAGTTGCATACCTGAAAAAATTCACTGGGTTCAGTACAGGCATCCACATACTTTTGGTTTCATGAAGACTGCAAATGCACTTTTAGTGTGGATTGAATATGAATGAACCAAACTCTGAAATTCAATTGAGCTTGATTATACACCTAACAGAAAAGCTAAAGATTTTTGCATGCTGGGGACAACATAATTTCAAAACATTATTTGCTGTGTGTCTCCGTGTCAGGTATTTGCAACTTCCAATAAATTTTCATTCAGAAAGTGTGTTTGAAAAATGCTTCTAGGCACTGAATTTCAAAATACTAAAGACTGGTACAAAGACAATACTAAGAGAAAATACAAAAAGACTGAAAGATCTAGAGGTCTTGGCCTTAGATATGTTCAGAATATCCAAGTATATATGTGTCCACTAATGAAAAGTTCAGCGTAACGTATTAGTGTCTTAGTTCAAGATGTATTAGAGTTTTACAGATATAACAATAAAACAAAGATGTCTTTAAAATAAAAGCAAGCTATTAGTGGTATGTTCGCTAATTGCTGATTACTAAAATGGGTGTGAAACTTACAGATGCAATCAAAAGCGTGTTGACCAATGAGCTTAGTCATGGCTGAATAACAGCAGCCCAGGCTCCTTTACACCGTACTTTTATATTAATATATGCTATAAATCATCTCCATTGTGAATGCTACATACATCACTATGTCTGCCCTAGTTTTGTCACTAGAGCTCTTCACTAAATTGAATGGCCAAAAGAAGCTATCCATTGGAATTAATGATTTAAGTTTCCAGTGTATTTTCTGAGCCTTTAATAATAAGCCATATATAGCTGCAAACAAACTTTTTCAAAAAGCAAGTAAGTGGGCTTATATATGTCAGCAGGGAAATGATCTGTGTAACCATGACAAGTAGGGAAACAGTTGGGGTTATTTTATTTTTCTGGCTTATTAAGTGAAATGCTACCTGGATAGAACACAGAAGTGTTCAGTAAGGATTTTTTTCTCTTTCTAATTACTGATACTCTGAACTCCTTGGGGGAGATTTGTGGACCTCATGCTGCATTCTGCCTTCAAGAAACATATATAGTGACTCTAAGCACAGATCAAGTAGCTCAGCTTCTGAAGCTTAATTTTACTCTCAGTCTCAAAATATTGCTGTGTGAATTTTACAGCTTGGCATCTTGTAGAATTTGTAGAGTTAAAAATGTACCTTTGTTAGATTAATGAATTCATTTTGAGCAGTGCAGCCCCTTTATCCTTCGTTTAGAAGAAAAGGTAAGATGGTATTTAATTTAGTCAGAAAAGTTAAAATCAGATAGTTATTTTCCTTCTTTTAGTCACTTATAATTGCTTACTATTATATAGCAAATGATATAATTTGAAAAGCACTGTGAGAAAAAAATATTGTGGTTATTAGATATTAGCATTCAAATCTGTCTGGAAGCGTGTATTGCCATGGGAATTGGTTCTTCTTAGTCCCATCCCAAGCTCTGCCACTGATCTGCTATGTTTTAGCAGGCAACCTCATCTTTCCGTTTCTTAGAGACAACATGTATTAAATGGAGATGTGACCACATCTCTTACGGGCAGTGTCTTGTTCTGAAATACTGTCTATGCCTAGAATTCCCATTTTCTTCGGGTGAAAATACCTGTTGGATGGATCTCGGGAGCAGTATCTGTGGACATCTCTGAGAGATGATCAGTGGATTAAAAGTGAAGATTGGTGGTTTGAATGTCACAATACTTTTCATTCTTTCTTGTGTGAGATAACTAGGTAGAAGAAAAAAAACAAAGCACATAAGAGTTAAGGACAGCACTCAAAGTGTAAGACTGAAGGAAAGGAAGAGTATTCTAGTTTAATCTAATTTAATTCACCAGAGTCGGAACAAGCATGTTTCAGTCTAAAAAGAAATTTAGTGTACCTGTTTTCAAAAAAGTAGAGCTGATTCAATACAGTAAATAGTGTGCTCATACGTGATATTCTACATCAAATTCAGGAAAACCACAGGACTGCTTTTAGGATGACAGGCCTGAAGAAAAATCTGATTGTGATTGCAAGATCCCTGGGCTTGTGTCCGATTAGGAGAAGGTCACATGCAGCCAGTGTGCGCTGTACAGTTGGAAGCAACATCTTAGCACAAAGTGTTATTTTTATGTCATTAGCTTTGTAGTAGGGCCATAATTTTACTGCTTTTCAGTTTGAAATAGCTTGTGTTGTCTCTCTGGAAGTATTTGAGCTGCTGTTGGTTTTTTTGTTGTTTTTATTTTCCTACCTAATATTAAGCAGTCACCCCTAAAGTTACTCGAAATAGCAACTATTCTCCCTGAACTGCAGTTTTATTTTCTTTTGGCTTCTATTTCAGCTGCGGGAGCCAGCTGCTCCAAAGAGTGTGGGAAGCTGACTTGGAGGCCTGTCAGCTGCTGATCCGAGGGTTTCAACTGAAAGAAACCAGTTGCTGTGTGTTTGAGGAAGAGGAGAACCAAATGGATGAGGTGGAGATGACTGCTCATGGCCCATCTGAGTCTGAAAAAAGAAAAGAAGGCCACTTTCCAAAGGGCAAGGAGTTGAGGACTGTTGCCTGCCCCAAGCACAGCGAACTAAAAGAGGTATCGGAAATATTCTGCAGCTGCATTTCAGGCAATACTGCTGGTTTTCCTTTTGAGAGGAGTGGAAGCTGGGTGATGGGTTAGCAGGGCAGGTTGAGTATGAACTTAACATCTGTCCTCCAGTCTGAGACATGAATAAAATAGCTTATTAGTTTCTCAGAAGCCCTTCTCAACCCTTTTTCTTTTCACCATCAGTCTTTTTAAAATGTGGAAATTATTCAGGCAATGAATACAGAATGTACATCAGGATCTAAAGTAAAAACAGTTAAGTATTTGACAGAAATTATCAACTGTTCTTCATCTCAGTGATGAGTTTCACTCTGAGTTAGTTCTGCTGACTTGTTAGTCTGGATCTATGTTATCTGAAGTGGGGAGATGGTCAAAGGCTTCCTAGCTCAAATGCTGGTAGGCTTCCAGCATCCAAAAAATATGAAAAGGAGGAAAAAAATAGCAGTGCTTAAAAGATTTGACAAATTTTTTTAAAGTTTTCGTGTTCTGCTTTGGAATGCCATCTTGTCTGAAAAATGTACCGCTACCTAATAATCTTTTAACTGCATTGCAAAGGTAAACAAGCTGTTAAAAAGCTTCATCACCCAACAGCACCACGGTGACAAAACCACCATCCAACAAGAGTTGTCAGTTTTATTACTTTGGAATTTGGTTGACAAAAATTAAAAGTGTGCTTAATTGCACCTGATGTTATGAGCCATTGAACTGACTTATGCTGAAAGCTGATGCCTAATTTTCCATTTGTACTGGCTGAGACTTAGTGGAAAGCAGACCCCTACCTTGCTGCAAAATCTCATCTTGTTAGTGAAATAATGTTTTAAAATCGGGCTTCAATAGTACTTGCAGCCTTTTCCTAGGGAAAATGGTTTACAGACTGACTCTCAGAGATAGTTTTTTTGTTTTTAATAGTCAGCTGTTGCTTTAATTCCCCCTCATTCCTTCTTATCTTCTGCCCGGTGAGTCCACTAAGTAATACGAGGAGTTCTGTTGGCTGCGGAAAGCCGTGCTCCCCTTTCGAAAGCGCCGCTGAGAAGCCCTGGAGGGTTTGGGGTTTTGTGACTGTTTCTGTAGTGTTCTTGAAACTTGTGCTATAGGTGACCACCTATTTCACCCCTGAGAGTCTGGATCATTTCCCTGGAAATCGCCATTGCTATCCTAGAATGACTTCTAGGCAACTGAAGTGAGGTGACTTCTGGTTCTGGAGAGAGGTGCACCCAGGTTGCCCATAAGTTTGTTGGAAGAGGAAAACATATTTGCATTGCTTCCATTAAGCTCCTCCTTTTGAACTTGCTTTTTGATCAATTCCTCTCTGCCTCTGTCAACCGTAGAAGGAACTTAGACTATTCACCTAACTTCAGCTCTTCATCTAGGTGCTTAAACTTTGTGGTACAAATGCCTTTGCCTGGGATGAGTCCTATCCTGGTATCCTGAATAAACTCCATTTTGAGAATGTGCCAAAATCCATTTAGAAGCTGATGTGTAAATATAAATGTGAAAATGCCCGTCAATAGAGGACCTGTGGAGATATTCATGCCTCTGTTCCCACAGTGCTCCTAGGACCGACAAACTTGACAGGAAAAAAGCAGCAGTTTGTTAATATAAGAATGTTCATTTGTTTTCCAACTTACAGAAGGAGTTGAGCAACACAGCTATGTTTTATCGTAGCTCACTCGACTAACCTTCCTCTGCTTCAGTTCTGACTGCAGCTTTGACCACTGAGGCAAAGTTATGCATCAGTGATGACTGCAACCCATTTCAACCATAAAAAACCCTCAATATAGACTGTATTCTGGTTCTGGAATTAGAGTTGGTCCACTTGCTTTTATACTTTCAGGAGCTGGGAATTTTACCTTGTAGTGGGGTGTAGAAGTTTTACCCAAACAAGTAAACTTTAGGTAGTAAAGCTGGTAGGATCTCAGTAGGAGTGACAGGCAGTATCTAAATTTTCAGAGAGAAGCTATAACATAACATTTCCTAACATCTCCCAGTAGCTTAGCAGAATACAAAACCAAACAAAAAACGTGACTTATTACTTAGAAATTGTGCTAACTTCTAGTTTTGAATGTGTTGAAGTGCAGGACAGAATATGTCTTGATTTATAAATGGACTTAGTTGAAAAACAAACCACTTCTGTGGCATTTAATTGCTGTGTTTTATGGTATTGTGTGTTTTTATTTAAAAATAATGTAATGTTTGTGGAAAAAAAAAAATAGCGGTGTGGATTTTAGTCTCTAAATTTAGCCATTCATATGACTTGTCGCCCATTAGTAGTAAACTTTTTTGTAGCCATTTGTCAGGAAGTCAGGATACATAATAGAAACGCATGTGTTTGCAAAAAATATCTGGTTTGATATTATTTAACAAGGCTATGGTGTTCCTGTGAGAGGAGCAGCTTGCTGTGGTTGCCTTGTTTCTAGAAGGGCTATTCCCTTCAACTGGGTCACCTCTGTGCCCCGGTGGGGAATTTCTAGAGGCAGCTGTCGGTCACTGAAGCAAAAGGAAAAAAGAAAGAGTGTTCTTTGTATTTAGAGGTTACTGAATTACCTGCTTTAAAACAGTATAGCAAAGGGTAATAATAGCATATTGTGCATATATGCCTTGGAACTTACATTTCATTCCCAGGTGATTGATTCACTTTACAGTGAAATACCTATACATGAAGCTCTCCAGTTATTTATCATGTCATATCTGGGTAAGGATTACTGTGAAGTGGATATCGGTTTTATTGGTGTATACTATAAATACAATTTTCCTGCTTGTAGCTGTATCTTACTGTATAGGCTTCATTAGAAAACAAAGAAACAAATAAGAAACATAATAATAAGAAAAGCAAAATAGATGAATGCAAAGAACCCTTCAGTTAGATCCTCAGATACTACTTTGCAGAGGGGCTGTTTTTCATTTTTAATTAAATATCCTCAGTAGATCATAAAATATGACCTGTTCTGGTATGAAATACGTAACGTATAAATTCTTTGAAAGTTCAGATATTTTACTGTCATATGTGAGCACAGGTTTATTAACTGTCAACAGTTACTTTATAGCCTTCATAACTGTGTTTTCTAAGGCAGTACAATTTTTTTTCCCCTCGTTTGTTTATGTGGTAGACTGTGGCATCCCAAAATAAACCAGTAAATCAGGTTTTCTTTTTAACACTTGACTGTTAACCAGTGAAGGCAATCGCATGCTTTGGCAGCTCAGCTTGTTGGAACATCATTACTAATTTTTTGGTCAAAACTACATAAAGAGAGGCTAACAAAAACCATCCTGTGGAACACTCTTGAGTTACTTAAAAATTAAGATGTACTTCTCTCAATTACAGGTAACTTATTAGATTATAGTATTTTTTAAAATGCTGAAGCGAAGTTATGGACACTACTAGTAGCCTCAACCACATCAAAGTCATTTTGTTAGATATGAGAGAGATTCTTGAATTTTCATATAAGCGAGTACTCTCCAGCTAGTGGCTGCCTTGCTGAATTTAAGGTGCCCCTTCACTGCAGTTCTAGTTTCTCTTTTGATTTTCTCCCGAGTCTCTGAAGAATTAAAGATAGATTCTTGTTTTTGTCCCAGAAATGTTCCATACTTTAAACTGACTGCAAGTTATTTTGCTCAGGTGACGTGTGAGTGAGGTGAAAGTCGCTATGATTGTTATTACATAGTAACATACGTATCTGGGTGATTTCTAAAATATATAGTAGCATTTAATCTCTCTTCAGACATCAATGCCTGCTTGTTCCACTCCTTATGAAATCTTGCTTTATTTTTCGCTTGTTGATAATGCATGCGTAAGCAAAATGCTTTTATAACACCTGAAGCACTGATGCTAACTAATAAGCAGAGAGACGTGTGTGTGCTGGGACCTCCCTAACACCAAGTATCTTGATTAACATGAGTATTTGTGCACTTGCAGGCTTGAGTTCCTGACCTATCCCTTTTTTCTTCTTCTTCTGCTATCTGGCATGCTGTGCAGTGCTCCCTCATAATCACTATGAAGGAAAGAAACACCTACTAGATTTCAAGAAAATTGAGGTGATTAAAGTTACAAGGTAAAAACTAAAACTCAGTAGTGTTACCTTTTGTAAGTCAGCGTTTTTGGTAGTTGGCCTATCAGAATTCTTTGTAGATCATTTCTCGTGTTTCATCATAAAAGCAGCAGAGAGCAGGGGTTAGAGTAAGGGCTGCTGTCTTTTCTTCACCTCTGCATACTTTGGTTTTGCCATCTAAGGAGATGTTTGGGGGTCTTTTGTAGAGCACCCTGGTGTTTGGAAGATGTTCTGTGATTGCAAAGCCTTCATTTGATTCACTTCTTTTAAAATACTGAATGTTCTAAGTGATACTAACTGGATAATCATGAAAAAATAATAATTAATATTTAATGTGGTGCCTGTCATTAAAAAGAAGCCATCACAGGATATGACACAACATTTTTCAGAATTTAGTGATAGCAAGCACCAAGACAGCCTCTGTCAGCAGGCTGTAACTCATTACCGTGCATTGAGATAGTCTGTGGTCCAGGAAGCAAACGTACAATGTGTAAAGGACTAAGCCTTTAGAAAGCTGAATAAACTGTGCATTCATTTGAGTTTTAATTAAACATTGTATTTGTAGAGCTTCAAAAATAATTCAGAAACTTTAAATTTAATCTTAGTTTTAAATGTCAGCATTAAGCATCAGCGAAAAGTCAGCACTTGAGTGTTTTTTGCATTAATCCAAGCTGGAAACTGTTTTTTGTAGCAACAGGCAGCTGGTTTGTACACAATGGTCAGATCATCGTTGCACAGTCACACACATTGTTATGCAATAAGATGCCCCTTAGCTGCGTGTGATACTGTTGTGTAGTATCCACTGGTAAAAACTCTTAACTCTTTAGCTAGGGATTGTAGCATCTCAGTAAGCTTAATGATTACATATATTTTGCAGTAAAAATATCAGAAAACTAATCTTACAGGTAAAATAAAGCTAAGCAACCTCTTTTCAGATAGATTACTGAAAATAATACCCAGTAATAATAGTGATATTATGGCAAAGTAATGATTTTGCACTTTATTATATATAGATGTACATACCTGCGTGACTGAGTATTGCCCTACCAAAGCAATATCCCTATCTCAGTTTATTTAAAGATTATCAATACAGTACATGTGATAAGTATTAATGATTTTCCAATAATGTCAACGTAAAATTTCTTTGCTCCTCAGCCAATCAATGAAATGTTGGCTAATTTCTTATAGACTTTACAGATTAAGCAAGTTTTGAGAGGAACTGGCTGTAGTTGACACATGTTACCGATACAGAACATCAGTGGGGTCTCTTATTTCTCCTGCCAAAAGTCACTTAGAGTGTTTGTGCCAAAAAGATTTTTGTAGACTCTTGAATGGTTTACAGAGCTGTAAGAGCTTGGTAGAAAAGTTTGTTTCAATCTATAGTTAGTCATTGAGTTTTAGAGGCAGTATTCTTTGGGGGTTTTAACTGGGAAGCCAAAAGCAGACTTCAATAAAATGTATTCAAATTTAGCTTTACATATTGGTTGGCTGCCACTGCTCTGTTATAAATGCAATTGAAATGTTTCATGTATGTGAAACAAAATGATGCAATTGTTCAGTTTATATAACCTTTTAATGTGCTATATGGTTTTTATAAGTTGAATTGAAATCTTACTGTTTATATAGCATATATCTACCGTATACTTAATAATTTATCTCTAACAGGTTATGGAAGACATTTCATTTGGAGCAGATGGTCATTTATCTGAGGTAAGTGTTTTCTAGGCAGTATAAAGTGATGATATTGTACAGACTTTTCCAGGTCTCAATTAGAATTAATGACACTTGTTTTTATAGTATTACCTTTGGGTAAAAATTGCTAGAGAGTGTGTGGACAATTAGAAAAGCAGCAGAGGCACAACCAGAGTGGGCCCATTATTTTTTTTTTTCCATTGAACATAATGGCAAAATTGCAGTGTATTTCAGGAAGCCTGTAATTAAATCCTGTGCTAGTGCCTTTAATACATATCAACAACAGAATGGATGTGTTAGGGAAAAGTAGGACCAGTAGTATTTAGCCAGCCTCACTGTAGCGCTGTAGTGATGCTTAGGAATGGAATGCTTTACTCATTTTTAGTGGTACACAAAGAAACACCTTTGAATCTACTTTCGAAGTATAAAGGCATATTGGAGCAGAATACAGGGTAATAGGAGTTTCATCTGAATATAAATACTGGATGCTTGCACTATTTGCATAAATGAAAAGGTACCAGATCTTAGTCTATATATTTAAGAAAGTTTAGGGTAATTGAGTAACGTGAGATTAATTTCCTTATGAGAGTAAGTGATGAGAAAAATCTGCTTACATACAAAAATCTGTCTGCATTCAAACTAAGAGTTTAGGTAACGTATCTGTAAGCAGAGTTACACTGGTTCTAAGAGCTGAGCTGATTCGGTCTAGTCCATTTTTATATCTATATGCCTTGGGTTGCAACTTACATATTAAGGAAATTTAGTATCCAAGCATTGTGTCCAGCCAGAAAATTAATTACATGGCTAAGTAAACCCCAGTTCACCTTCCAGAATAGGATGCATGCCACCTGTCAAGTACAAGTGACAAGTGCTCAGCCAAGCAAATATTAAATAAATAAAAATTGCAATTTGGGATAACTATTCAGATGAGGCAATTTTTTTTTGTATTCCCACCAATGAATCCAAAGATTGTGGAGCAGCTGGAACGCTCCAGGAAAGATAATTTAATTATAAGACCAAACTCAGATTGTTGACCTTGTGTACAAGGAGATTATGACATGAGAGCACACCTAGGATGGACTGCTTGGCTGTGTGTGATTTTAGCATAAATAAAAATGGGAAGTCTTGAGAGTAAAGGTGCAGAAAATGCAAATATCCTGTCTTATCAGTGAAGTTTGCTGTGAATTAAAGCAAAACTGTGCAGGTGCTTGTGTCCATAGGTAACATGAAATAGGGGCGGGTAGTCCCACAGGATAAAGGTAGCAAAACATATTGCCAGCAGGGCAAAATACTGAGGGGAGGGCGTGTTGGTAGCAATAGCTGCCGAGACAGCAGAATATTTGCTGGAAACTAAGAATTGTGTCTGATCTACACCAAAGCAAATGAGAGTACAACTGCATGCTTGTGTCCAGCATAACATGCACTGAAAGCTGTGATACAGCCCAACTCTTCACTGAAAAAGTTGTTCTTTTGCTTAACAGGAGATGTGCCTGTAGCGTGTGTGTGATGTGTGTGCTGGGTTTACAGATGTGTCAGAGCTCCCAGGCACAGAGGGCTGCCACTGTAGAAACATTCACTGAGAGGCCTCACAAGCAGAGGAACTTTGACCTTTTGAAGTTTTGAGGAAAAAAAAAAGTGCATAAAGAGAATAGAGAGCAATGATACAAATAAAGGAAATGGAAATTTGCTAGAAAGCCAGGCTCTACTACACTGCCACAGCTGAGTTGATGTTGACTTGTAGACAGCTCTATAAAAGTGCTATGAAACTGTCAGCGCCCTGTACCATGGCAAGGCTTTGCCTAAATGTTCCTTTGACAGTCTGGTCCCCTAATCCACTCTTGTCAGTCTCCTCACTGTCTGCAGGAGAGCACCCTGCTAGTCATTCCAGATTGTTGCATCTTAGCCACTCAGGAGCAGAGATGGGAGTGAACAATGCTAGGAACCACCTATAAATGGTACCCAGCTATGCTGACTCCTAGCACAGCAGGGTGTGGGCAGCAGAACACAGTTTGATGCTTTTGTTTCATTTCCGAGTCCTGGCCCACCGTGAATTTTTATTGATAAGTCAGTAAACGGCCTCATCCTCCCACAGTAGGAACTGGAATTGTCCCAGTTTAATTACGTGAGCCAGTGCAGTAGTGCACACTCAGTTTAGGAAGTCTGCGCTCAGGGAAGTTCTTCAGTCTATTAAGATACAAAAGGGAAGACTGCCGTCCCACAGACCACAGCAGGGTGCTGGAAGGCAGTGGAAAGCTCTACTCCTGTGTAGATGCTTTTCCAAGGACACTCCTCTATAGCTGTAATGGAAGATACACAAAGGGAAGAATTGCCAACATCAGGCTGTAATTTTGATGAGTCGTTTAATGCTCCCATGTGTTGTAGTATCCCTGCGGAGGAGGGAAGGGGATCAATGCAAGCAAAGGGAATGTGAGAAAAGTGTGTGGTGGTGGGGAGGAGGTAGGTCACAGTTGCCAAACAGCTGTCTGGAAAATTTTATGCCTGAATTGTTGCATATGAGAAACCAAGGAGCATGTTGTCATGCTGCAGTCTTCTAAATATACATAAACAGGCTGATGGAACAAGCTAGCAGTGTGTAAGTGGAAGGTGATAAGGGCAAAAATAATTGGGAAAGAACCTTGATTCCTTTTGTGAGAAAAGGCAGGTAATCACCTCCACGAAAGCAAAACTCACCTAAATAAAATCAGGGAAGCAACAGGTGGGTTTCTGTGTGGCAGACTCTGTCAGAAGAGGAATCAGCAGATGATCTTGGGTACCCTCCAGAAGACATCACATTTATACTACAGCACCATCTTCTTTTGGTGCAGAAAAGAGCAACCACAGTAACAGACTATGTCAGAGACGTTTCAGTGGCCCAAAAGAATTTTCAAAAGGAAAGGACAAGAATGTTCTTAAGGATGAGCCTGAAAGGGTACTGCACAGTGTAAGAGTGAACCAGCAAGACCACTGAACACACTGAGCGAAAGACATGCAAAGTGCAAGGGACTTCAGGGATAAGCTGTATGTAAGGGATAGGGGAAAGAAAGCTTGCCATCTAATAAGAAAGGCAAATGAAAAAATAATGAGAGCAGGGGGCAGAAATATTTTTTTTCTTGTTTGTTTTTGGTCTTTCTAAAAAACCATGTCCATATGTCTAGTACTCTTAGGCTTCCCTACAAGGTAGCAAGAGATGAACACAGTAAAGGGTCCTAAGGCGAGTGAGATGTACTCAAGTCAGGCTAGACTGATGAAATTTCTTCTGAGTGCGTATAAGCCAAGAAAAACAATCTCCAAACCATTAACAAGCTTCTTTGAAAACTAGAGGAAGCTTAAAGTCACAGGGGATCAGTAAAAGGCAGACTTGGTATTTGCCTTTAAAAAGGAGGTAGGCCAGGAGTTTATGTGCCAATCAACATAATTTCAATTAGGATTAGAATTCCAAATGCTCTTGATAGATTGAAAGAATAGCCTGAAATCAATAAGGTGAGATGTGTTAAGAGACAGGTGCAAATTACATTTGAGGAAGAAAAAAAGTTGTCTTTATGTATACAGATGGTAAATAGCAGCTAAGATGACAACACTGCAGAAGCAGAATCTAGGGTTATAGTGAACTACAAATAGAGTGGGTTTCGTTACTTTCATCCTGTTGCAAGAAAGGGCAAATGTCATTTGCAGCCTCATTAATGGGAATGTCAGTTTTAAGACAGAAATAATTACCATGCTTAGCTGAGAATGTCGGAAGCCTCTGGAGGACCATGGCACTGGTCTGTATGCCTCACTCTGTGTAAGACAGGAACACATGGAAGAGAAGAAGAAAAGGAATAGAAACAACAGCTTTAGAATCCTAGCCTGGTTGAAAGCTCAAGTTTTCAACCACATTAAAAATAATTGTAAGAAGGACAACTATTAGCTATCGTTGTGTGCTATGTAAGGGTGAAATGAAACGTAACCATCTCAGTTTGTAGCAAGGGAAGTTTGCTTTAGGAAAACCTGTTCACTGCAAGGGCAGTTTTCACCCTGGAGCAGGCTCTACCCTGCAACGAGAACCACAAAATCCCTGTCAGCTGCTAAGAGCCGTGTGGACAGATTCCAGCTGAGGACAGTCGCAGTGAGCTTCATCACACTGCAAGTCAGAGGGGGCTTTGGTGGTCCCTGGTTGCTTCCTGGTCAGCCTTGCCATGGTACTGGGATGGTGTTCGTCATCAGTAACACACATTATTTTCAGAGTAAGAGATTAGGCCTGTTCTCAGTGGCCACTTCGCCCTCCTCATCTGTGACACCGGCCCAGAACAGTGCAACACAGGGCAGGAAATCTGGGTTGCAGAGGAGGGACAAATGCTTCCTCCACTTGCGCTTTGGGCGCCCTGTGGCCACACCGTGTAGCTCATTGAGGGCATGTGCACTTAGCCTGCATGTGGCTGAAGCATCTGCTCAAGCAGGACAAACATATGAATGGTTGCCTTTTATTTCTAGAGATTATTTAAGAGATGCCCTGGCCTGACTTTGTGGAGTTTCAAGTGCTCACAATTTCCATTGACTTCTGCAAAGGGTGAGGGTAAGCCTGCAGCACTTCTGCAACAGTAAGTCACTGTTCTAGACCTTGTGCCGTAATGTGAAGTATCTGCAAGGGCAACTTTTTGTAGTTGTTATTTTGAATTATTTTAACTATTATAGGAGAGAGAGGATTTAGTACAGGTAAAACAAATCTGGCTTTGATGTTCTCCAGAAGATCTTCTAAGACTTTTATTTTACATATCTTATTGAGGTTATAATATTGCTAGTTTGAAGTAAGGCAACTCCTTTATAAAAGTTCCTCTGTAGGAAGAATGAATTTTGAGGATCTATCTGGAAGTCCTGCTTCTCAGTGCAACCACAAAAGTCTCTATTAGAGACTCTAATCCCTAATAGAGTTAGATTAATCTAGCTACCAGAATACTGATTCTTCTGTATAAAATTGCTGAACTAGATCCAAGAGAGCATGGGAGGTGTTTGCACCAGAAAAGCTGATCAAACATTTAACTTGAGTAATGTTGTCAGGGAGCTGTTGCTCATAGGTCACTAAAGTGGCTAGTAAAAGAGGAAATTGAAATGCAGAAGACTAAAGTGGAAGCCATTCTCTCTGCTCTTAATTCAGTGTGCTCATGCTCCAGCTGTTCATCAGCTGGAACGTTGTCTGTTCTTCCTGGTTCTTACAGCAGACTCTCAGATCTCTGGGAGAAAATGAGAAATTCTGCTTTGCATGAGAAGGCAGAAGAATTTCACCTTAAAAAAAAAAAACAAATCACACCCACATTTGTGCTGATTTTACCTGCTTAAGGATTTAGAGGGGAAAAAAAAAATCCCAGCCAGCTACATTGCCTGTTCACAGCAAAATCGATAAAGCAATATTGCAACTCAGCTGTTTCCTGACTCCTGCGAAATCTCTCCTAGCTGACTCCTAGAAGTGTTGTTAGTGCAACAATAACCAAAGAAATCTTAAGACTTACAGTAGCTTGTAGCATTGACATAACTTACAAACTTGCATGAGTTGTATTTTATTAATTTATTGAGCTGGAGGCAGAGTCCATTCTCCTCTCAGAGATGCTGTTGATCACTGTTAAAGTGCCACTTTCCAACTGGGACCTGTTCTGAGTAGTCTGTGCATCACTGACAGCGCTTTCCCTGCCTACATAAGCAAATGTCAAATAAAAATGTTACCAGTGGTGTTACTAGGCATGAAAGGCACTGGGAGAAATCTTTCCTATCTACTTTTCCGAGTTATTGAACTTTTTTTGAAAAGAGAGTCTGGGGGCAGAAACTGTAGAATTGGTTGAATATTTAGAATTATTCTTGTGTATTTTTGAGAGCACTATATGGGTTTTTTTCGATTTTATCTATAACTCTTCTTGATGTTAAACTAGAGTTCTGTGCCTGACCACATCTTTCCAATCCAAAGTAAGAAAGGGCATATATATATACACATATGTATATATATATGTTCTCTAAAATCATAATCTATATGATAATATCTTCCTGCATTTTTCATGTGATGCCTGCAAGTAAGTTCCTGAGAGATGCTGCTTCTCTAAACTGTGAAGGAACTTCTTATTTTGACTACAAAGACAGCTGTTTGATATGCTGATGCAAAAATAGTTTATCTGTACGCTATTATCTCTGCATTAGAGAGGAAATAAGCTGCAGAATATATATAAGGAGTTTGAGATTAATAGAATATAACCCCTACCCTATGGAGATATTTTAGTTAAGCTCCAGTGCAACCATAGCTTTAAAGTTATGATGGGTTAAGTGTTAATATTAAATGGGCTTCAAGTGTTTGAAGACCTAAATAAGTTTGATCTGTTTTTTACTTACTTGAATTTTCCTGCCTCCCTATATTGTTGTAACAATTCTGCTTTAAGCACACAATCTTTCTTAGTACTCATTATTCATTTATTTCCAAAGTAAACAGAAATTCTGTTAAATTTTTAGACAATTCATTATGTACTCAAAATGTGTAAATTGAGGAAGAATACGCTATATTTTTTACACATGAGAGAGAATGGAGTTTTTATGTTAAGTGGGAATCTAAGTGTTCAGTTGACCAAGAAATTAAAGCTAGTGAGTTAAAAACTATAGTCTTTTATTTCTAAATATGTTTAGTGTGAGACCAATGCACCAATGAAGTCCTTGCCTGAAATTGCAGCAGGGTAGAAGCGACTAGCTAAAGCTTAGAACCCCCAAATACAGGTTAGTACTGATGTAAAGTACTGTGTGAAATGCCTTTGGTACAGAACGAGCGCTCACCTGAAGTCTTGGGCGCTTTATCTGGCTGTAAGGTTTTATTTGAAGAGGAAAAGAAGGTGTTAAAAATGAGATCAGATTAGGTAGCGGTTCACTGATAAGTGTAGTCGTCCAGCTGTGCTGTGACTCTGGATTTTGTAATGTCATTATATTTTTCTCGTGGGTTTTCGGGATCTGTGCACCTTAGAGTTAGGCCGCACTTGCAAATTAGAGCCATTTCTGCCAACCGGGTATCTAAATGCTGTTTCGTGTTGCCGGCGTCTCTCAACCCACCTGAAATTCAGTGAGGGGGTAGGTCTGAAAGGCCTGTTTTTCCCTGGACATTCACAAACACAGTGAATACGGAAAGATTTTTCACTGTGGATCTTCACAGCAGGGCTACACAAATCCAGCCGGTGTGCTTATCATTTAGATTAGCTGCCCAGCGATCTCCTTATATTTGCATATACGAGACAGGAAACATGAGGGCAGTTTTAAAGTGGAGGAAATGGATCTCCTCTTACAGCAACTGACGATAGTGCTAACTGGGTGAGCGATTGCCTGGATGAACATTCCTGACGTCAACACTATCTCAAAAAAGGAAGTGATAGCATACTGTAATGCATATCTTTATAATGCTTTGTATATTTAAATATACTTAATGGTGAACATATTCAGGAGAGTACTATAACATGTGCTTTTAAAATTTGCTGTCTGTAGTAATAGATGACTTCAAGCCAGGACTAGAAATGTCAACATGTCTTGACAGCATGAATGTGAATCAAAATCTCATATGCTAATAGTTCTTGATAAAAGCAGTGACTGGATCAGACTGAAGTATTCGATACCTCGATGTTTTTGTAAGAGCAAGAATCTGCTTTTTATGATACCAGTTCTTCAGGATCTGTCCAGGACTAATATATTTTGTCAAAGTACACAGTCTGTAGTAGGAGTCTGGTTTGAAAATTTGTCAGAGCAATACCTGGAAGTTTGTGCATTAACTAAAAGCTGTTCTTCCTAAATTAACTATTCAATAATTGTATAGCACTGAGTGTTTTTGTCTTGTTTTTCTTGCATTTGAGATGATGGTCATGTGCAAACCTGATTTTCTGATGTGTAATTAACAAAAGTCAGTGTTCAGGGGTGGAGCTTTCTCTAGATGGTCATCGTGCTACACGTGCTTTCAGGGTACCAGGTTTTTACAATTTACTGACTCTTCTAGCGTGAGACCTAAGTTATTTTAGACAGCTGTCGTCTGTTCTTGCATGTGTGTCACAGAAAGATTCCCTAAAAGCTTTCTATTGTTATAAATTGCGTGGGTTATCCCACTACTTAAAAGAGTATGGAGTCCTGTTGGTGTACTGAATGATGATTTAGCAACTGGATGGAAGACTTCTTCCTCATCTTCTGTCCCTGGTCATGAGACAAGGATGTTTCTAGTTGCCATAGGGAGAGCGTACCTTTCTCCTCCACAGTGCTCCTTTTAAAAACAATGGCTCATTTTTATATCTATAAATTCCGCGGAGTGCTGCTGTAGGTTCTGATGTTCAGTTTTGACTCTGAAGGAGGCTGCTTGGGTCTCCTACACAGAGCCAGGGACTCAGCCAGGTGGTTCTCACACTGTGCTTCTCTGTGACTAAGCTGCGGGTGTTTGCAGCGTAACCTCTTGTAGCCAGCTCGCTCGTCCAGAGTTACCCATGTCTGGCAGAAAAGCTGGGAAAGCAAAAAGGTCAGCGCTCTGTGCCGTAACAGAGGATGTGTCAGCAAGCAGAGCTCTTCTGACCTTGGACTCTGAGGTCTGGGAAATGTGTCTACCAAAAATAGGCAGCATTACGACAAGTATTACCACGATTTCTTTGGAAGGCCTTTGATCAAAGGCTTGGTTTCTCTTAAACAACCATTGATGGCTGCTATTATAGAAACAGATCAGTGCAAAGGACTCCAAATGTTTTTTTACAGAAGAAAAACTGGCCACATGTGCAGCTCACTTTATGGACGAGCACATAGACTAGGTCTAGAGCAAATCGAGTTTTCTGCATTCCAGATGATGTCTGACTCCAGTTTTTTCAACATGGCTCCAGCAGAACTTCATCGTGGCACCATAATCTTTTACTTACAGATAACCCTTGTCATTCATTGTAAACAGCCCTAAGATGCCTTGGGAGGGAAAGGCTTGTCTCAGTGCTGCACAAATTGATTTTTTTTTTTTCCCCCTCCCCCCTCTTATAATTGCTGCTTATTTGAGTCATTTCTCAAAGAAGTACTCAATACAAAATGTAAAATGTACAAATTACCCTTGTGCAGTATGTCTGGAAGCAGACAAACTTATGGGAAGGACTTTGCAACTGGTTTGAAACACTCAGTTTGAAGTAGAAAAAGTGTTTGTCTGCATAAGTTCTAAATAGAGAAGCGTTAGTTTTGAAATGTAGTCTTGTTTCATGATAACACAGTAAAAAAGTGTATTTTCATCTTGTGATCTCTAAGACTTTGACACATTTCTCTGATCAGTTGAGCAAAGTCCCCAAGTATTCCAGCCAGATTTTTCCTCAAAAAAATAAGTACATTTTGTGTTTATAAGAGATACTAAAAATTATGCTGGTTAAAATATTTAAATAGCCTAAAAGTGTAAATCATATTTACATGAGCAACTCGAAATTTAGGAACCTAAATGTTACAGTCAGTGTGAGATTTCCCTCCCCTGCTGTGGTGAGACAACAAGGAAGAGGGAGAGCAGTTCAGTCTTCACACCCCTTTAATCCTCTGCTGAAATTGAGATCATGACTCTCTTCTGCTGGGAAATAGACTGAGACCACAAGCTCATTCCATTTTATATAAATCACCATATTATTATGTAGTAACAACTTTTTGTCTCTGATGGGAATTCGCTTTCAGGCAATGTCTCAGCACTGTGAAGTGTCATATCCCCTTACTAATATTTTATTTTTCCCTTTAATTTGATGCAAATTTGATGTAGAAAAGTGCAGTCAGCAGCAAACACGCTTTCTTCTCTTTTTCAACTTCCTTTAGGAGTTCTTCGTATTTTCTGCAGAGTTGGGAGAAAAATGTGAAGCAATAAGTGAGAAATTGGTGCATCTGGAAGATCAACTGCAGACTTCTGCCTGCAGAGTTGATGAAGGGGTTATTCATATCCTTTTTGATATAGCTATAGATATGTATCAGTCTATGTAAGTATGTATATATGTGAAATATTTGCCTTTCAGATTCATATGGAGTACTAGTTCTTAATGTAGATTAAATACCTTAAGAAGGGGAGAATTTATTGTCTTGCCGAAGTGGGCATTTTTGTTGTTGCAAGTTTTGTTGCAGTGTGTTTTCACTGTGATCTGGTCCAGCTTTAACTGACTTCAACAGAAATGAGTTCTTTGTAAATTGAGATTAGGCACTGAAATGCCTTTATTCTGATGTTATAATCCTTTCATTTGTAATGCTCTTATAGTAAACACCTAGTGGACCAAAAGCTGCGTGGATACAAGCATCCATGCACCTGCATTTCCCAAACTGATTTAGCTAAATTAAATGCTGCATCATTGACTCAGACTGTGTGTATTGTCGCATGTATTTGGGTTTTTTTCCTTTTAAAAAAATGAGCAGCAAATGCATCATGTGTCATCATCCTACGCAATGTAATCTACCTCTAACACTCCAGTGCAAGCAACCGTATGTGATGTTGTGTTAGACAGCAC
Organism: Pampusana beccarii; assembly: GCA_013399365.1. NCBI lineage: Eukaryota > Metazoa > Chordata > Aves > Columbiformes > Columbidae > Pampusana > Pampusana beccarii. The sequence continues at coordinate 70,766 of VWYH01003812.1, read as the reverse complement.
CCTTATACCTTTCTGTGCTTCATCTGTCATTCAGTAGCTGACTGAAGATTGCTTAACCTTTATGAGGCATTTGTCGGGCCTACATCTGTGGGCATTTTTTTCAAAATTTAAGAGCACGGAGTATTTTTTCATTTATAACTTTCATAGAAAACTTACCACAAGAGAGATTTTGTTCTTTTAAGAAAAGGAAATGAAAGTAAGAACCAACAAGGCTGAGGAGGATGAGAGTACTTAGCCGGTTAGGTTTTAGTGGAGAAGTGGTAGCAGGCAATGGGATAATGAAGAAAGATAAATAAATTGAGCTTGGAGAGATTAGCAGATGTGCCCTTACAGACACCTAAAGGTGAGCTGAGGGGATGATGGTGCTAGAAGGATTCAGTTCCTCCTAAACTGTTGTGGGCAGTCCTGCAGGAGAGAGTTTAGAGAAAGGATAATGGAAGGAGTGTGTGGAAATACCACTGTGTAATTGGGCATCTCTTGCCATCTCATTGCAAAATTCCTATTCTAGAAACTCAGTTTATTTAAAGATATCAGAATGATAATCTTTAAGGAGGGGGTGCGGAAGAAGGTTCTGGGGGGTTGCATCAGAGGGGACATATCCAGTCGCTAATTTGTTACTACTTCCAATGTTTCTTTTCTAAGCATCTGAATGTATAGAAAGATTATTTTCTTGTATTTACCACAGTCCGTTTTGCAGTATTTTTAAATATATTTACAGCCTGTGTGCTCGGTTGCAGTTGTGTTTCCCAGATGCTGTTTGTGAGCATCCTTTGCAGGGCTATATGGATATGTGAGTGCAGAACATCTATTTCCTTCCTTCCTTATGTATATTTGCTCTCAAATTCGCTTTTCACATTGAACCTAATAGAAGAACACTGAGGGCTGTAGTTACAGTTTCTTTGCAGTGGACTTCAATTCATATTCAAACCAAACAGACAGGTCTGATCACAGTTACAGTTTACTAGGTAAGGTGAAATAAGCTGAAAAACTGCTTTTTTGGTTTCTGAAGAAAATACACTACAGGTACGTGAAACAGTAGTATTTGTATTTTCTGTACAAAGTGCGTATTTCTTCGTAGCTGTTGAAAATGTAAGAGTTAGTTGAAAAAATAAAATCTAATAATTGAAAGTTTGAGAAGAATTGTAGATTAGTCTGGTTCTAAGCCACAGTTGTCTGATATAGGTCTGATTTCCTCTATTGGTGAAATTCAGCTTGCATTATCTAAGCCCAGAAATGCACACTGTGTGATATCCCAGCCCTAGCAAGACCATCAGTCACAGAATAAGAAACCATGTTTAAAAGATAGGGACATACAGAGAAGCAGTTCAGGAATTCAGATACCCTTCATTAACATTCAGCTGCTATTTCAGAGGTAGTACAGATCAATGTGCATAAAATGCTACCATCTGGTACATGTAATCGCTGCACTACACTTCAAAAAGGGATGGGGAAAATAGCTACCACAGTGCTATAGACCTGTAGATTGCTTTTGTTTGTCTGTTGGGGTGTTTTTGTTTCGTTTGGGTTTTTTAAAATAAAAACTGCTCAGTGCCTATAAAGTAAACTTTCACTCATTGGTAACATTTCTATGTTGCAGGAGCTAGCACTGAGATTGGTGACAGTAATTAGCCTCAGTAGAAGAATTTATGTTTAGTAGATAGATCTGTTGTTTGCATGGTAGTTTATTTAGCTCTAAGTAAAGCAATTTCTTATCTCAAATATTGGATAATGATGCAGTCTTCTTTAAAAATCTGTAGAACTCTGGGAGCAGGAGCTTAAAGATCTGGAATTGTAATGAACGCAGGATGTATTTTTCAAACTCTTGTTCACTGGTTATTTTCACCCTTCCTCTCATCCCCCCAAAAACTGCCTTACACGTGAATGTTACAAACTGTGTTAAGTCAAAAGTCTAACTTTGGTCTGCACAGATGTAAATTAGTCCTGTTGTCTGATTATTAAAAGATTTTTAAAGACTCCACTGAGAAAAATAAATTCCTGATGCTCTCGAGCCATTTGCCAATGTTTAGTGTGTGTCATAGCTTTGATTAATAATTAAGTTTGTATTAGAAGAAAAATCCCAGATGTCATTGTTTTTCATTCTACATTTTGATGGCATAGCACACTTAAATCAACCGTGCTGCTTGTCGTAATTGCCAGCATGAACAAAGAAGAAATGCAGCTATATTTCTTAGTCCTGAGTGTAGGCACAGACCCACTTGGAATTCTCATTAATTATTGAGGCTTTTCACAGAGAATATTAAACTGCACTTTTGTATAAAAAGCATCAAATGATAAGGGGGAGGAAGGGAAGATCTCTGTAACACTATGACATATTTGCTAAATTCTATGTAGTATAACCGAATAAACCCACAAAACATTCAATTATGGTTAAACATTGTTGAGTGTATGAAAACAGTCCACGTAATTAATTGGAAAAAACAGAGGATGAGCGGTGACTCATTCTGGTGTCTGCAGAGCTGATGAGAGGTGTTACTTTCCTGACAGTAAAGGCCTGGAATTCCCAGTAAAATTAAACAGAGCCTATATTGTAATTTCACAGTCATTTTTGTTCTTAATTAGCAGTTACATTTTGATAGACAATCTGAATGCATGTAATAGTTCCTCCTGGTGAAATGCTTTTGGTGGAAGAAAACCTGGCTGGACTATTATTATAAAAGCAATCGTTCCTCTCCCTAAAATTGGCATTTTAAACAGTTATTTTGATAACAGAATTTTGTGCCTAAGTGTTCATTAGGCACACCAGGTCGCTTTGCTAACCCTTCACCTTTATCATGTGTCAGGCTCTCATACAAGTCTTGCTTTACACTAGCATAGTTTTTTTGACAGGATCAGGAGTGTAGAATTTAGCCCAGATTGTACCTCACTGAGGAATCTCGCTCTCGGTGGACTCATGGGAAATCTTGGGATCCCACAAGAGTGAGGGGTGGCAATGGTGCCCTCTTTGTTTTTATTTTGGTTGGCAGGAGGGTGGGCTGTTCCCAGTGTGCATCACATGGAGAGAACGTAATTCCACCTTTTTATTTGTTCATGCCATGATGGAGGTTGGTGAGTGCATTTCCACTTGTGTACTGCAGCTTCTTTGTCTTTCATTTTGTGCTGGAACAAGTGATTTGGAGACAGATCTGATATCCAGATTCCTGAAGTGAACAGTTTTTCAAAACGTTGTGGTAGTTCCGTTGGGGTTTTTTTGTTGAGTATTTTTGGAAAGAGATTTTTTTGTTTGGTTGGTTTTGGGTGGTTTGTTTTGTTTTGGTTTGTTTTTCATGGGAGGGGTGTTATGTTAGTTTGCAGAAACACACTGGCTGTGAAGGAGGTAGACAGGAATAGGGATTGGGAGGGGGAGAAATGGAAGAATCCTAATCAGGTTTCATTACCGTGAGCACCCCTGTATTTCGTAAGGAGAAGTGATGGACTTCCAAAGGTCATTTTGCTTTCTTGCTGTAAGAACACACAGGCCTCATAGGGGAGCAGCAGGGACTGACTTGGTGTCTTTCTTTCACTCCCAAGAACGCTTTTCTAAAAGGCCAATAGCCAGGTCATTCCAAATAGATATTGAATTGTCTTGCCTCTTTGCTTGTCCTTTGGCACATAGCACACACAGTCACAGAACTGTTTAGTTGGAAGTGACCTCTTGAGATCATCTGGTCCAACTCTGCTCAGGCAGGGTCACCTAGTTGCTTAGGACCATGTCCAGTCAGATTTTTAATACCTCTGAGGATGGAGACTCCGTAACCTCTCCATGCAACATGTTCCAGTGTCTGACCACCTTCACAGTAAAAAAACGTTTCTTTTATTCAGATTCAATTTCCTATTTTGGAATTCTTGCTTGTTGCTTCTTGTTCTGTCAGTGGACACTAGTGAGAAGAGTCTGGCTCCTTGATTTTCTTTCCCACCTTTCAGGTATTTATACACGTTGGTAAGATCCCCTGAACTTTCTCCAGGTTGAACAGTCCCAGCTCTCTCAGCATCTCCTCATATGGCAGATGCTCCAGTCCATTAGAGAAATAATTTTGGTTGGAAGAGACCCTCAGGATTATCAGTCCAACCATAACCTAACTCTAGCACGTCTAACCACGTCCCTAAGAACCTCATCTAAACAACTTTTAAACACCCCCAGGGATGGTGACTCCACCACTTCCCTGGGCAGCCTGTTCCAATGCCTGATGACCCTTTCTGTGAAGAATTTTTTCCTAATATCCAATCTAAACCTTCCCTGTCACTTTCAAGATTTCTGATCCACTAGCTATGAAACATTTCAGTTTTCCTTTTTCTTTATCCATATACTAACAGGGGGCCAACCAGCTGGAAAGCAGCCCTGCAGAGAAGGACCTGAGGGTCATGGTGGACAGAAAGCTTGACACGAGCCGGCAACATATCTTGTGGCAAAGGTGGCCAACAGCCTCCTGAGCTGGATTAAGAAAAGCATTACCAGCAGGTGGAGGGAGCTGATCCTTCTGCTCTACTCAGCACTGGTGAGGTCCCATCTGGAGTGCAGGGCCCAGTTTTGGGCTCCACAGAGCAAGACATGGACTTAATGGAGCAAGTCCAGCACAGGGCTTTTTTTCTCTACCTGAAAAGAATTCTGTAATTGCTTGGGATGTTATAAACAATAGCCTGTAGTCTGAGGCTGTGCATAAGAAGTAATTAAATTTCAGAGGCTTCATGGTGTTCATAAACTGAAGAATTTCTGTTTTATCAGTTAGGTTTTCGGTAGAGCATCATGATTAAATTGCAGAGTTGTGGACAGTCCAGTACCACTTATGAGAGGATGTTTCTTCAGAGAAGATGCAAAGCATAATTAATTTTTCCTTGTATAGTGCTTTGAGATCATAGGATAGGATACTGCTATTACTGGTCATCAGAGACAGAATCCCTTTAGATTATTAGAGCTGTCCAGAAATTAGATGTATGCATGAATACTCCTGGTGAACATAATACATCATAGTAAATACATGTAAATACATAAAGATGACATTTTGAGGAACAGATAACAGAATCAAAAGCAGCTGAAAGGCTTTCAAATGCATAACTGTGACTGCCTGAAATAGCAGTGACTTGTGTAACTTTCCCATGGTCCTCTCTAGTCTCAATTTTTCAAAAATAGCATCTTATTTTTTACAGTCACATAACCTGAGGGTGCCTTTTTTTTTCTTGACTTTGCATTGACATCAGGGTCGAGTAAAACAACGTTTCATAATGGATGAGTTCTGTGAAGGATAAAGCCTGTCCTTGTGTGTTACCCTTACTGTGCGTTGGATTTTTGAAATCGAGTTGTTTCAGCATCAGCCTGTTTCATTTCCCTTGAAGTGAATTTCTGGCTCTCTCAGAAATCATCTGATGACTTACTGCTAGAAATGAGTTTGTTTCTCTCTCCCTTGACCCACTTGGATTAGCCTTTTGGGGTCCTTGCCCTCCAGCCATACTTGTACTGGAAGCCTGAGTGGGGATGGTTTGGGCCCTGGGGCTTGTTCACATAGACTTGGTTGTTGGTTTAGACCTTCGGCAGGCTCTGATTGTTCTCCTTCTTGGTGTGCTCTCCATAAGCCATGGAAGAGAAGGTTGGTTGTCTCACTGAGCTACACCCAGTCCTTGCACTTGATTTGACAATGGATAGTCTCACTGACATGATATTACCAGAAGAAAGGCTGATGTATTCGATAGTACAAAATGTGCTTATTCCCAGGAGAGGCAGTCATCAGAACAACAAGCTATACTGCCTAGGAAGCCCGGCCAGTTCAAAACTTGTGCACATCTCAGCAGTTGCCACTGTCCCCACACATGTCCTATCTTCACCTGTCAGGCTGCTCCCTGCTGCAGTTCTTGTTGCCACCACCTCACACCTTCCTTCTGTTATTGTGGAGCTGGGGGAGGGAAGTGGGAGGGAGGTCTCTTACTGGGCTGAGCCATTTGCCATCTTTTTTCTTCCCAATTGCCTCGCAGGAAACCTGAACTAGACAATGGCAAATAAAATGTGAAAAATTCCTTTCTTAATGAAGTATTTTAACTGAATTATCAGACGATTTTTCTGGTGGCCTTTTTCCTTTTAATGCATGACAGCGCAACTTTGGTGCTGCTTATCGTGTTGCTTTTCAGCTTGTTCAAAGCATTCATTGTGGAGCTGTGTGTTGCATTATATTTGTGTTTTCTGCACTATAATTATACTGATAATTCAGCTAAGATTAAAGCCTTCTGGAGGTAAGTAGACCAGAAACATTTTCTCTGCTATGAGCTAATTTTGCTGGTTACCTGGATTCCCACCCTGCCTTTCAGAGCACACATTGTCAAGCTCACTAATGCCACAAGAGCTGCAGCCACTTTACTTATGTCTCAGGCTGCTGCCACTGCCCTGGTGCCTTCACCTGGGGGGTCTGATCCACCCAGATCTGCATCTCTGGCTCAAAAATCCACCCTCCACCCAGGAAGGAATTCACAGCTGGTGCTGCTGCCTCCATGGTGCGATTTCTTCACCTCCTCCCTTCTTACAAGAACAGCAACCAAGCAGTATCTGCCATCCCCTCCTTTTTTTAAAGTGTTAATAATGCTACTTGAGAACTTCGCTTTGCCTGGATTTTTTTTTTTTTTTGAAAGCAAGTGTGAGAAATGTATTAATATTTAATCCAAACAATTTGGAAGAAATTGAAACTACAATTAGATAGCCACGGCCATCTGTTGTGAGCAGCAGAACAAGAATTCCTTTAATAACTTGGAAAGAGAAAAGGGACTGCCAATCACCTATAGATTTATTCCTTAATAAAGCTTGCACAGTCTCTACAGAGGGAGATCCAGGTGGTGAAGGAGACACTCCAGACCATGCTGGTGCAACTTCAGCCAGCCAGGGAGGAAGGAGAAGAAAAGGCTGGAGGCTTCCTCTGTGACAGCTGGTGTCCAGGAAAACAAGATGTGAAGGAGTAATGAGCAGAAAGAGCTGGTAGGATGACATTAATTCACAAAGGGCTGCTTTTAGTAACTGAATACTGTTTTACCAAGCCTCAGGGATCTCTTCTCTCCCTGCATAACTAATAACTAAATCAATTATGGAGAAACAGAGCCTGGAGGTCTATCATCAGAAGTATTCTACGCAGCCTCACAAGCTTTGGCACAGATTGGGAAACAGCTTTCAGAGCAGAGCATCCCCTGTAAATGTGTAGATTACAAATTGATACATTTCAAGTGAGTCTGCGAAGTTGCCTTTAATGCCAGTGAAATGTTCTCCTTGAAGACTCATAAACAGTATCTGTCTTCTTTACTCATGCATTTTTTTGCCGGATTTTAAAATGTAGTGTTAAACCTGGAACATCTAGTATTTCTTGAAAAACAGCTGTAAGGATAATAAACTCTCTTCTCCCCTGGCCCCCCTTCCTTTGGCTTGAGCAGCTTTCTTACACTGAATATATTCTCACATTGCTGCCAATAATTAAATCAATAGGATTAAATTCAAACTAACCAAGTCCTTTCTACTGAAATTTGGACCTCAGTTACACAGTGGTATCAAGTACAGTGGAGTTAACTAAGAGCAGCCCATAGAGCAGTAGTCTGTTTTAATACCTACATGAAAAGAGTTAAACTTGCTTTAGTATTACAGGGGTTGTAAAGCACAAAAATCCTCCATACTATATATTGGTAATGTGTTCCTTATGTTTAAATTTGTATGAATAATAAGTGATTTAAGTCTCCTTGTAAGGTTTATTGCTACTATTGTATTACTTTGATCTTCCTTATAAACTTCAGAAGGAATGCAGATACTTTTTGCAATAGACATGTATGTGTGTATATATATATTACACACACTTAAACATATATTTTTATAGGAAATAAAAGCAATGGTCAACTGAAGCCAACTAATATAAATGACCTATATTTAGATTATTATTCGAAAAAGTTAATGCCTTTAGGAATTCATCATGCGTTTATACTTTGATACCAATATATATGACACAAAAAATTCTGCTTCTGCCATTTTGTTGCAGAGGGAGAATTTAAACAAAAAAATTATTTTTAAAGCCAACAGATGACAAAACTGTATTGCAACTTGTACTGTACTTTGTACTGTTTTTCTGACATTTTTAGAATGACTCTTTTCTGCTATTTCTATTACTTATTTTATAGCCACATTGTGAAGGTTTTTGCAGCTTTTCAAGGTCATTGTGTTAATTTTCTTTGTGTGTTTTAATACTAGTTGAAACTTCTACCTCAATATTAAGTACATAAGGAGGGAGGAAAAAAAAAAAAGTGCCAGGCAGCTGAGACATACAACAGGGGTATAATTTCGTCTAGGAGTATACAGTTGTCAAACCAGAGGAGCAGATCTGGGGTGGTTTCTGTAGTCATCATATCCTCAGGATGGAATTACAACTCTGTAATTCAGAACACGGTTGACTTTTCTCAGTATATAACATATGGGTCAGCATCCTTGTTGTGGTAAAGACTCTCAGATCTTTACCTTGCATGGATTCTGCTACTTGGTTCCCATCCCCAGTCTCAAATGGAGGTCTCTTCCTGCTCTGCTTGGCAATTCTCTTTCTCCAGGCTTTGCTGGGCAGTCCCTGTTCAATACCTACCTCCCCATAGTGGATTGGGCACTTTCTGAAGCTCCCCTGCACAGATGAGCAAGGTGTGTGCCTCCAGCTCCAGGCAGCAGCCTGCGCACAGAGCTGGCTCCTCTGGGAAGCCACATGAGTGCAGGTAAACAGGAAAGAAAGCACCCTGACATTATAGACTTTTCTTAGAGGTGTTTCCTTAAGACCAGCAGAGGCTGCTTGTGGGTTAACACCGCTGAGTTTCCAGCAATGAGCATTTATATAGGACAATGAGGACACCCCAGAGATGCTGGTCAGTACACTAAGGTTGCATGTCCCTCCTCTCCCACACGCTGAGGGGTGTGTGGAGTTTTGCCCTCTGAATACTTAGTGCTTATAATGTAAATAGTTGTGTGGACACTGTGTGTGCCTTAAAGCCAGGATCAGCCACAGCTGAAGTGTGAAGATGCTTCCTTGCAGCAGCAAGGGCTCAAGCAACCTGGACAGTAACCACCCATCACCTGGGCAGTAGGACCACACCCCCATTTGCACTAGCAAGATTTCTTTAAGACATTCCCATTCAATTAAAAAACCTGTGTGGCTTTTCTGTTTCTCAGATTCAGAGCACCACTGCATTTTGATAAAAACTCAACTTAAGCAACCACTCTAATAAGACACTGAGGAAACTGAATCAGTCATCATTCATGTCATATTTGTATTTGTTAACATTTATTTTATACATAATGTGGAGTACTACTACTTTAATTTATTATTCCATTAACTTCACTGTTTGTTGTGGGAAGTTAGAGCCAGTATTCATTCCTTTTCTCAGACATGCTGATTAATAAGCATACTAAAAAGAAAACGAAAGTATACTATGCAATGATGTATCAGCTGCCTTTTATCTGTGGATATAAAACTTTTGAATAAAGAGAAGTATGTTTTTAACTAGCTCAATGTCTGTTTGCATTCTGTGCAGTGTACAAGATTTTATAAATTTCATCCTGGTGCCGGGGGGGTGGATGGAGAGGGAGGAGAAGAATGAAGAAACCATGTGTATGGGCTGTCAACAATAGTGATTCCTCTGCTTGAGAAAATTCTGTGATGCCTTCTGGAAGCAGTATAAAGATGCATTCAGTCTCACAGCAAGATGTAGCTATTTTCAGTGTGAAAGGGAGAGAAATATCATGCCATGAACGATACAGGTAAAACGCAGCCAATCTTGCTGTGCAACTAAATCTTTCCTATCTAACCTCCCTCAGTTCCTCCACCATGGAGAAGGGTCAGGGGAGTATGGCTGTGCGCTGGCTACAGCAATAGCTGAGGTCCAAGTCGTGGTGTCACACACCTGCGTTGCCACGATGACAGGGAGGAGAGTGCCTGTGGTGTCCCATGTGGTGTACCGGTCTCCCACTACCTGCAAACATGAGTCTCACCAGAAATAAGCCCTTCTCCTTAAGATCGAGTCCAGCCAAAAACCACTAAACCACATACCTAAGCACCACATCTACACGTCTTTTAAAAACACCTCCAGGGATGGTGACTCCACCATTGCCCTGGGCAGCCTGTTCCAGCACTTCACAACCCTTTCAGTAATCATTTTTTCCTAATATCCAATCTAAACTTCCCTGGTGCAACTCCAGGCCATTTCCTCTTCTCCTGTTGCTTGTTACCTTGGAAAAGATATCAACAACCACCTCACTACAACCTCCTTTCTGGTAGCTGTAGAGAGTGATGAGGTCTCCCCTCAGCCTCCTTTTCTCCAGGCTAAAAAGCCTCAGACGCTCCTCGTAAGGCTTGTACTCCAGACCCTTCACCACTTTGTTGTGTTTCAGAAATGCATGCAATGGACAGCTGGAGGAAAGCAGCAAGATCAGGAAGCAGTTCACCTCAAGCAGGCCATTGCATGTGCTTTGGAGGAGGAGTAGTTGGTTGTGTTTAACACACATATGCAGTATACAAATACAGCCTGAAGGGACTAAAGAAAGGAAGGAAGGGACAACACCTCAAAGGGTGTTTAGTTCCAGCCTAGTATTTCTTTTTGCTATCAATTAGCTAATCCATTCTTTCTAAAGCTTGACAGCTCAGGCTCTTGATTTTGCTATCATTACTTGTTAAATCAAGATAATCACACCTTTTCTAGAGCACTGGAGAAGACAGTTAAATAATGGGTCCCAGACAGGCAGTAGTGCTGCAGAGAGCTCCAGGGTGAGATTAGAATAATCCTCATGTATCCTCTCAGTTCGGTATCCTATTAAAAACGAGACTAGGACCAAGAGATATTTTTTTTGAAGTGTCAGATATTAACATAGTACAAAGAAACTCTCAGCTATTATACACGTGGATATTTTTCTACACTGCTAAGGAAGATAACACAAGTATGTAGAGAGATGATATAAATAAGAAAGGAAAAAAAAAAAAAAAAGCCTGTGAATATAGGAGATTTTTTCTGAACCTGAAAAACAGCCAAGGCAGCAACCACAGTAAAGCATTTCTCTCAAATTTCTAATGAAGGCTTGAATGCGAGGCCTGGGAAAAGAACATCTGGGGCTGAGTGAGTAAGGAAATGTTTGAGATCTTCACATGCATGGCATTCAGTCACTCCTTGTTTTCTTCTCTGGAAGAGCACTGTGTTAAGGAAGTGGGTGTTGGGACATTGTCAAAGACACATACGAAGTCAATACTCACTAGGTTATTTGTTCTTATGATCACCTGCAAAGTTGAACAAGTAGTTTATAACAATAAGCAGCCATAAGGAATACTAAGTGGAGGAAGAGAGAGAGTATTAAATAATCAGGTCATAGCTAGGAGACGCATGACAGATCTCACCAGAGAAATGGAAAATTAAAGAGAGCCTTCCACAGTGACAAACCAGTTTACAAGGGGAAGAAAAGAACTTCAAATTCATTACTTTTCTGACAATTAGACTATGAAACACCAAAGGGAGCCACTCCAGGGCTTTTTTGCTGAGTTGGCTCAACGTTTTAAGTCTATCAGCTCAATCCCACAACCTAGAGCTGTGTGCCCTCTCTCAGGTTTCCATGTAGGAGCAGCCCTAGTGGAAGAGCGAAGAGCAGAAGCCCAGAGCCAGGCACAGTTCTACAGGCAGGAGCCCCTCCAGGCCTGTGCTAGGAGTCACTGTCACAGGGACTGGGTTAGAGAGACCAAGGCCAACCTCTTCTGCTCCTTGGCGGTTGTGAGGGGCAATAGGAAGACATCCATCTTACTATTTCTGTGCTTTTCTAGAAACTTAACATTTTCTTTTCTTATTGTTTGTGCTTTAAAGTGTATTTTCAGCAAGCTCCTCATGCATCCTCCATGACCTGAAATTTAGAAGGACCAGGATTGTTTAAGTTCTCCTGGCTTAAACACAGTAAGGTCAAGCAGTGAGACCTATTTGTTCTTAGCTGTTGTCTAATGAGTTTGGATCACAGCATACTCCTTTACTTTCGATAACATGGGTTCCTGGAGCAGCAGCTGCCTGGTTGACCAAGCTATTTCCCCCACTTAGATGGGCAACATCAAAGAGCAGGGACATGGCATTGCCATCCGTACGTGGCACAAGACTTCACATGCGCTACCAACTCCGCTGTCCCCACAACGTAAAAGAAAACAAGGTTTCAGGAAAAGAGGCACAAGAATAATTGGAGATTAGGAAAATCTAACTTCCTTACAACAGAAGGCCAGCAAAGCTCAGTAGAAGTAACTTAACCAACTGAAGATGATAAGGGCACCCACTCATGTCCTTCAGTATTTACTTGGGGAAAAATTGCCAGTGCCCACTGGCTGTTTCGTCTACCAGAATCCTTCACAGCAAAAATATGAGACATTTCTAGCAGGGAGAGTAATCGACCCTTGTGGCAAGAAAGTCTGTCCCTCAAAGTTAAAGCAGGTTTGGGATTTTTTTTTTTTTCTTGAAGAAAGCCCTCCTGCATCCCAGATGTAACACACTTGATGCAGAAAACACCACAATGGAGGTTCATACAGCCTGCACAATACATGTGGCACCAAGGGACAGTCACAGTGCTTTACCTTAAATATAGGCATTTTCCTTAATGGCTTTAAAAAAAAGGCAGAGAAGAAATGCTTTAATAAACAGTTGTTTATTTGCAGAGGTGGAGTTGGAGTACAGGGCAGCTGTGTGTCTGCAAGCTGGAAAAGCCTATTTACCTACTCTCTGATCTTGACCTTAGCTCAAAAGGGCAAGTGAAACCAAACGTTAAGGAAAGGCTTATTGTAAATCTTTCCCGGGATGCCAAGACTGAAGCTATTACAAAAGAGTTCAGAGCCTGACTAGGCAGGAGCCTAGGGGTTTTGAGCCAAATGTCCTCCCTCCCAGGGCGGGGAGGTTAAAGAGGGCTGGGGCACATTTCACAGTGCAGCACCAGGCAGGACAGGGTGATGCTGGCACTGGGCTCAGTGGCTGGGGAGCCAATCCGGGCAGCACCACAGCACTCACACTGTACCCCAACCCAAGAGACACAACATTCTCTGCAAAAGAAAAACAACCCAAAGAATCCCAGGCACCACCACAGCCATCAGGCACTGCTTGTCTCAGCTTGTGGTGCTGGCATTTGATCAACCTATTGCCCCTTGTTTTCATTAAATGAGAAGGAAAAGGTGAAAAGAGCACCCTGGCTCTCACAGCCATACGTGATTTGTCATTGCTAATTTTCTATAATGAGCTGCAGCAAGTGAAGCCAGTCTTTCTCCATTAATCCTGACGGGAAACATTTCTTCTTTGTCTTCCCATCAAGTGCCCCAAATTCTTTGAGTGAATATGTGCTGCAGCTGTACCAAACCCCCAACTCTCCTTGAAATGTCTCCCTAGCGTCGTGAACAGAAGGCAGCAACACAGAGCAGCTCTTCCAGCACAGTAATACTCCCTTGTTAAGACATAGGAACAGTAAGGCATCACCAGCTTTATTTCCTTCTTTCTACTGTGCTTGGTGTTTATTATCCTGAATTGGAAATGCAATATTGATTTGGCCTGCTTAAACGTCAATGCTTAATAATCCTATTAAAAGAATTTTTTTCCACTACAGAAGATCTTTAAAATGAAGCAGCAATGCTGTCTCCTGAAAGACAAATAAATCACAAAGCCTGGTTAATGTCTCCTCTCCTGCAGCCTCAGTTCTCAAGCTTTAGAAAGTTCTTCCCAGAAGATATATTGAGGCCAGAGGGAACAATCATTCAGGGATTTCTTTATTCACTGTCCCTATAAATTGGTAAGAGAAACTGCTTATCTGTCACAAAAGATATTGATAAGCTCCAAGTTTTGCCTCTAAAACAGTTAATGGTTACCAGACCATTTATTATGGGAGGTGGCATTTAGCTCCAGGACTTGAATCAATAGGAGAAAATAATCCCAACTCCTGTGTATGGACAATCCTCTACAGCAACCTAAGCAAAGTCAGTTGATGTCTTATGCTCAGGAGATCCCAGGGGCCTCGTCCTTCCCTCCTGTCAGTCCAGCCCTGAGTAAAGGCTCAGGCAGACATGTGGTCTACGTTCACCCCTTTAACATATGGATTGTGGGTGTCCTAAACAATGCACAGATTTTAAAGAAATGAGCAAGCTTCATACTGGAATTCAAGGGGTTTTTTTCCCCACTGCTTGTTATTTTTTCATTTCAGCTCTCTTTGACTTCTCTGCCATGGGCTGGCACCTCAGCTCTGAGACACGGGTGGTTGTGGCAGTCCTCATCCCTGTACTCTACACATCTGCACACACATGCATCCTCACACACATGTGGTCCAAGGGGACAAACAGAGCTAGATGCTTCACCCTGACTCCTTTGGGCCAAAGCCTGCTGAAAGCCTGATGCTCAGGAGAGGCTGTCATGCTTGCCAGGGACTCAGGATCCCCAGAGATCAGCTCAGAGAAAGCTGTTATCAGCTGAGTCTCACATACATCTGCCTTTTCAGAGATTGAGGCCAGCCAGGCACAGAGCAGAGCCATTTGTCTCTAGCCACAAACCCAAAGCATCTACAAATCTTCTTCCTGTCACTGCAAGAACACTGACAAACCACCACCAGATACATGGGAAAGTTTAGTTCCACTGGTCGAAGCGGTCAGCAGATGGTAGGTTTTGGGCAGGCAGGTGCTTGCCCTGGTAGTGCCCCTGGAGGAGGAAGAGCTGTGTGACCCCGTTGGCATCGCACATGGCTGAGCTACTGTGCTCAGCCTCTCACGGGGGCTTATCAGCTGCACTAATACACAGGTTCACATACCTTTCCTGTCTTTGCAAGGGCAAAAAAAACCTCATCTGCCTGGACACACAACACAAATTCAAGAGTCAAGGATAGTCTGGTTCTCCACCTGGCCCTACCAGAGCTCAGTTGTGTGATCGCAGGCTTCCTGCACCTCCGTGCTCCAGGCTCAGCTGGAATTAATATATCCATCCTATGTGCTTACTGTGTAGCTCATTTATTGGTTGTGAAGAAATTAAGAGAAACAGGATAAGATAACCTCTCATACTTGTTAGGCAACCCCTAGCTACCTCAAATATTTACTAGTGGTGCTCAGCACTGTCCTCACTGAAGGGAGATGAAAAGGCAGAGGTCCCTGTCCCTCAGGGCTTTTAAGTGCATCAGTGACTTTGAGGATGTAAACCCAAGTCCCTAATAAATTTTACCAACATATGTACTATAAAGGCATTGCATACTAGACGTCAAGGCTGTCCATGTTGAACTTTCTAGCCAGTCTTACTTCACTAATGCTAGGCTGAAATCCATGTGCCTCTTTATTGTTGGCAATAAAGGCTCCTGGCCAGTCTATGGGAACCCTGTATGCAAGGATGCACCGTATGCCTGACACAAGCTGTTCATCAGACCCTTTTCTGAGGGTAGTCTACACGTCTTCTGTTTTGGGGCACTAGTTTGATTTTGAAAAATGCTTACAGTGCTTCAAGGAGGATCGAGGTAAAAGGAAAGCATCACGATCATCTATAGTTAGGCGGGAACTTGTGTAACCCCTGGGTTGATGAAAAGGAATGATGCTCGCAAGACATCTTCCATGAAGCATGTGCTGTAGGAAAAGATAAGCTCCATGTGACTACACAAACTGCAAAATTCAGCACTTATTAGAGCTGAAGTCTTCCTTATGACTTGGTGACAAGATTTCAACCATATGGTCTTATAAATCTCTCTCAGAAAGCCCCTTGTCACCCAGAGTGAACAAGTTGCCCCAGCAGGAACCTCAAGTACAACATTAAATGCCAGTACTTCAACCTCCAGCTGTTGTCCAAGAGGTTATGGTGCTAACATCAAGCCTCACCAAGAGGTGGAGTGACTTCCCCCATGCTATTTTTGGGTAAAAGAGGGGCTCAGCAAGTTTTACTACAGCTCATGTGCAGGAATAACATTGTTCCGGAGCAGATCTCAAGCTGGGAGGGACCTAGACTGAGTTGCAGCAGGCACCACTCGTATGGGTGACTCCATCAAAGCAGCTTCACTTCCCACAGCCTCAGCTGCTTTCTGAGCTCCTGACACTGACTTTCAGCTGCTCTTTCCACCTGCTGATGCCCTCTGGAGACCCTGCCTCCTTCAGAGTTTCTCCTTGCAGATATCCAGCCTCTCTAGCAGGGCACATAGCATAAGAATTTATATCAATGGCTGTTGAAGGAAATGGCCTCAAGTTGTGCCACACAAGGTTTAGATTGCATATTAGGAAAAAATTCTTCACAGAAAGGGTTGTCAGGCACTGGAACAGGCTGCCCAGGGAAGTGGTGGAGTCACCATCCCCGGAGGTGTTTAAAAGGACTCCATTATCCTGAGGGTCTCTTCCAACTGAAGTGATTCTACACCACAATACACACACTCCCACCCCATCCCCTTCCAGGCTAAATGCTGAGTCTTGAACCAAAATCCACCTGCCCTCCCTAGCCCTGGTAGACAATCTGACTGCTTTCAAACATAAATAAGAGGCCAAAAAAAAGCCCAGACAGCAAATTGAACTGCTTTGTTGAGAGTCTCAGATATGCCAATTGTTCCCTGCCACTTTTAATCACAACTCAAAGTAATTCTTTAAGAGGTTTTGCTGGAAGGAACATTACAGCATGCAAGATCATGTAGAGCTCTCAAAGGAGAGTCACAAAGCAATGGGGGAAAATAGAGGCAAGAGGCATGCCACTGATATCGCTTCCAAATTCTGCTCTTAATACGTTAGGGAAACCTGAGATTACATGAGTGTTCACACAGGATGCTTGTAATGGCAACCAGTACATGCATTTCATTTCTGAATTATATCTTTACAATCAGCACTGACCCAAGCAAAAGATTTAAGCACAAGGAACAATTTACTGTCCCTTTTGGAGTAACAGCTGAGCTGCTTAAGGAAAGCTTGACCTAAGGTGACAACTAGATAAAAAAGCTCTGATGTCTGCAACCACAACCCCACAACATCTGAAGTCTGCTAGGGGTCCTTGTGTGTGTCTCCCCTTTGAATATGGCATAAGACAGTCCCCTTGGTTCATCTGTTTCTTGCTCATAAAATAACAGCAATGATGACATTTGTAACTGAAACTTCACACCAGAAGGTAGGCATTGCAGAAGTAAAGGATGAGCCTGCCTCCTCTAGCTCAGAGACCAATGTGAAACTTTCAGAGGGCAATAGGATCTTACCCTTCTTGTAACAGAAAACAGACTTCAGCCAGACACTGTAGAATTTCTACAAATTACACACAAGTCTGATCCTTTTAATCCAGTGAGGCAGGAGATGCGAGGCTGGCCCCTTCAAAGGGCAAAATTTAGCATGGCTTATTTTATGCATTCCTTGTAAGACCTCAGAGCCCATTGTGCATTTCAAGGTGGCAGCACTGCCATCATTGGATTAGCTAAGGAAAACACTATCTTTTTTTTTTTTTTAAATTTCAACTCTCATCCAAAAAACATTGTGAATATTTTGCCCCCCAGCTGAAACAAAGTCCCTTTTGTAAAGGGCATATGAGTAATTCTTGTGTAATGATACTGCAAAACTGTTTTGAAAAGGAAAACAAAAGATGTGGTCCTCATTTTTAGCTGCAATAAGAGAATAAAATGTAAGTCAGCAATGCTAAAGATCAATTAGGAAAAATAAATACCTTGCTCTTCCAAAATAGGATCCATCTGCAGCCATTTCTCTTTTTAAATGTCAACAGCCACAAAGGGGTACAGAACTATCTTTTTAGCAGCCCTATCATGACAGAGGTGGTTACATATTCACATGCAATGCCTGCCTGCACTGGTCCACAAGTCACTAGCATTGCTGTGTCAACAGCCAGACAGTGCAGAAGGGGGTGTGTGTCCCATTCTTTGCATTATGCAGATTCATAATAATAGTAATTAAAAACAAACAAAAAACATAGAAAAAGAGCAAGCCCTAAGTTTTCTTGAGGTGGTGAACCACCATGTCCTTGCACACCTGAAGTTAACAATGATACCATTCTTGCCAAACTGTTTTTTGTGGATAAATTTTGTGCTTTACACCAAGCCAAGGACAGTAGTTTCTTTCCCCCTTGGGCGATTTGCAGTCTTGCAAACCTGGTGTAAAACAGCCAAACAGCCTCCTTCGCTGACTAAGACACAAACCCCTGTGCCCAAGTGTGGAGCTAACCCAAAGAAACAAGGATCCCCCACCATTCACCTGGTCTGCACAGGGAGCTCCTGCTGGAAGGGTTTCCTCCACCTACTGCTCATTTCCATTCTGCACCCCACATTGGAAACACCTTTCTCACTCTGTGCATATCCTCCAGCCCAGATGATAAAGTGAATAACGTGCACTTGCCAAGCCACAGCCCACTCCAAGGCAGCAAAGAAACCCTCTGTGTCACCCACTCAGAGGCAGGAGTGAGGAGCTCACTGTTCCCACCACTGACTCTCATCAGCTTCACATTGAGAGAGGACCGGGGAGATTGTCCCACCACTGACCCACCAAAACCAAGAGAAGTGAATGTAGAGATCTGAAAACATCAGCTCACAGGTAGATGCAATGTGTTTCCTCCAGTGGTCAGGGCAGAGGTTATATAGATAAGGGCGAGGGAATCAGTACCGGCTGGCAGACCCTGCAGTTCCCCCTTTGGAGGGCACAATATCCTCAGTTAATCCACAGGGTTGTTTCCTTCTTCCCCACCTCTCAGCCCTTTTGTACTACTCCTTCCTATCTGCACATCGAGGAACCGGCTTTCATCACGACACAGGCTAATTAACTGATTTTGACACAGTAATTAGCGGTAAAAGTAGGTCGACAGTTCGTTATTTAACACACAAATGCTGTGGTTCTTGCACCGGGGCAGCTGCAGACAGCAGCTGGGCACACACTGCATGGCCATGCTGCCTGTTGCACTGCAGCTCATCCTGTTTCCACTGCTCCATGATGCTGAAGAGCTGCTGTGCACATGGTGACTGTGTGCTGTGTCAGGAGAGGCAAGGGGACATGACAAGACCAAGGGAAAGGCACTGACTCAGAAATCACTCCACTCGTGCACCCCAGACGTCCTATTGAGCCAGATCACAGTTCAAATACATCAGAAACGTTTTGTAAGAAGGCTTTGGCAAATTCCTATCTGTGTCAGATGGTGCTTAGCCAGTTTAACAGGGGCTCTGTAAGAGTCACAGAACTGATGGGCCTGTTTTGACTCAGTGGCCATGTCATGGGTGGTTGTGCCAAACAGTGAGCAGACAGCAGGTTACAGCTCTATTGAGCCCCACTGAACCAGGGAACAGGATGTACATCCCAGGAGTGCTGGCAAAGCAGCATTTCACATGCCATTTTGAACCACAGATATCAGTTTACTCTGCAAATGGTACTGAGTTTTAAATATCAAATGTTCTGCATTAACATGATATTTCTCCTCACCTTCCCCCCACTCCACAGGCCATATTGCTCTCCTTCTCTCCGTTTCCAGCTTGCAGACTTCTTGATGAAGTTTCAGTACTTCTCTTAACTTTCTGATCAGCAGTGGATAGATGATATTGAGGAACGGTCGCTATTTTCTGCCTAGTGCAAATGAACCATGTGACTAAAACTGAGAGAATGTGTTATCTTGGGAAGGTACTTCTAAAGTTTGTCAGGACAAAGAATATTTGGCTATCTTGGAGCAAGCCAGGACTGACAGACGAGGATTCACTCTAACTCTCATCAGTCCCCGCACCCTGAATTAGGAAGTGCGGCTGTCAGGAGGTCACTAAGCACTAGACAGGTCCAGCCATGGTTCTGTGAACCTAATTAGGGCAGGGTTGTCTCCCTGCACCCCTGTGCTGGGTGCTTGATCTGTGAGCCAATGTGGGTACAGCTGTCTCTCCCCTCCATCCGTACCCCTCACCAGAGGTATTGCACCCCAATCCCGCAGAAATTAATGACACTTTACTGGCTAGTGTCTGGAACAAACGCTGGCCATGCTCTAGATCTGCTTCTGCCTTTTGGCCTGACAAAAGGCCTTTGAGCAGCCTGGGGAAGGTACTGAGGGCACATCTACGTTTCAAGAAGAACACACAACCCTTACTGAGAGAAACCTAATTGTTAGCCACTATGGAGATGTCTCCATCTCATAGCAGATGGCAGCATCACACACTGAAGCTTTTTTTTTTTTTTTTGAAGTGCTTTATGTACCAGGAAGCAGTTATGTCAGGTTTAGCACTTCACAAATGGACTCAAGTTCAGAAGTTCATTTACTGCTGTTCCAGCACTTCCCAAATGGCACTTGTGAGACCTGCTGACCCTCTGTAACTATATCGCCATTTTCCTGTCCCCAGTAGCTGGAAAATGCATTTTATGCTTTTTCTCCCCCAACACTGATCCCTACGAACATGTAACTTTTCAGAAAGACTCTGCAGGGTGAGTTGCCCCACAGCATAACTCATCTACCTTGCCTGTTTCTGTACATCTTTTAAAAAACCACATTGAATAGATCCAGGGTCCAACAAGTTATGGCTGCAGAACCCGCAGGAATGTGAGCTCTACAGGCTGCCTTCAGTCCACATTAGTAATGCAAACTCTATAACACAAAACATAGTACAGACAAATAACGAGCTGACATTATCAGCTGATGTTATCTCACTGCTATTCCCCAGTCAAGCAGGAAGTGTTCAATACTACAGGTGTTAGATGTTCACATCACAAGCCTCTCCAGGATCCTCAGTTTCAGGAGGTATGGAGGATGCTCAACAGCTTAGTGGAAGAGTCAGACACTGTAACCCAACCATGCCCTGATCCCTTGAGGTTGATGATTTTTGTATTTATCTTTCAGTACCATTTAATAATGTGCATGGTGTTTCAGCTTGACCACAACCTCTGTCAAGTACCGTTTGCAGGTGAATATTTAAGTAGTCACATTCCTCAATAACCTCTGTAGTTTTTAAAGGCTTGGGTGAGCATATGAAATAGTGTTCTTTCTGTCCCAGCAGAAGCATTAGCAAATTATGTCAGATAACACGTTTTTAAAAGGGTGCAGTCAGAGGTATCCAAGCATTTGTCAAAGATAAAAGGGAGAGCTGGGATTCAAACAGTGAAATGCCAGCGAGCAACCTGAGCTGAGCCATCCACTGCAGGGACTGGGACCCTGAACTTCCAGCACTAAGCCAGAGAATTAGAAACATTAGAAGTCAAATAGATGAGTCTGGGGTGAGTTTATTCTCAAAGGTAAACAATGTAAACCATGATCTGCAACTTTAAGGTTGCTTGCATTTACATAACTAACACCACAGTAAGAAAACAAGAAAACGCAAGCAAATTCCTGAGTTATATGTAAATAAGCCCCTGATTATAAGGTCCCTTAAGGACATTTTAGAGTGTGATGAGGGTTCCCTGCCTCCTAAGTGAGCAATTAAGGCTCTCAGACAGAAAAGTTGTCACTGTCAACCAGAGCCCAACGTATTGGAGGGCAGCAGCACCTTACTGGAAAGGTCCTACAATGGTTAAGAAAAAAAAAAAAAAAAAAAAAGACAAGACATGCCTAATACTAGCACATCACAAAGCAGTGTCTGATAGTTCTGTGTTTTTCTAGCCCAACGTGGCCAGGTCCCACAGGTTAGAAATTCATGGATTAGTATAATCCATACAAATGTAATTACAGACCTTAATGGCTCTTAGCGAGGTCTGCATACTGGACACGTGAAGAGCTACAAGTACTTCTCTAATCTCATTTTCTACTTTTTTTTTTTTTTTTTCCCCAAAAGCACATCACCAACTCCTCCTTTATCCAGATTGAAGTTTGGCATTTTTGATCTGCCAGGATCAGAAACTCTACACTGCCCAGCACAGAAGCTTGTTTTTCTTATCTCTTCCTCCACATCCCCTTTAGTCTGCCTGGCTACAGGAAAACAGGGCAGACATCAGGCAACAAGGTCTGTAACACCAGTCAGATCTTAGCTACAGGACAATTCCAGACTTTGCACAGATACCATGCACCTCTCAGGCAAGTGACATGCGTAGGCATGCCCATCAAGACCATTGGGACTGCTACCCTAACAGAAGTGGCGGTAGATGGCCTATGCCTGCAAGCTGTACGGGGCAGAAGGACGGTCTCTTTGCCCTGCTCTCCTATATCAAATGCAAGAGCTAGCTCAAGGCAACGTGAACATGAAAGCCCAGGCACAGGACCAGAATCTCCCTTCTCTTCTACAGTCAGAGAGGAAAAGGGCTGCTTTTCTAGAAGAAACAGGTCTCCCTGGTGGTCACCATCATCTGAAACACCTTCCAGGTGCCAGTCCAAGACCTGAACAATTCTGTGCTACTCATGCCTCTGGCCCTACATGCATCTAGTTCAGGTAGCCAAAACTCACATGGGGTTTTCAGGTGCAACAGCTAACACAGGATCATCCTTGTAGGACCTGCAACTTACTCTTAGAACAAACACATGGGACTCCACTGTCCTTGTATTTTCTCTATCAAATCTGTTCCCAGGCCTCCCAATTGAGCCCTGGCCTGAAACTCTGGTATTCCCAATTCTGGAGAGGAAGATGAGACTTCAGCATGCTCTGTCATGCCACTGCAGGAAGGACCACACGGTCTGAGTTGGCTGCTCACCCTACCTCCAGGGCCTGGTTACTCTGGTCAGGCAAAGGAGAAAGGCAAGTTCCAAGGGCAATTCAGCATCTGTTTTATCCACCAGCTCTGCAGGAAGCCTACAGAGGCCATTCAGGTAACAAGCTACTGAGCACCAGTTCACCCCAGAAGCTGCTTCAGGAACAGGCAATTAAAGAATAGCAGACAGGGGAAGTTTCCAGCCTGTCACCCATATCACTCTCCCAGACATGTGTATGGGAATTTAAATGCTGGCGAAGGATGCCCTTAATGACAGCCCCAGGTCTCAGTGCTCCTCGAGCAGATGGGGAGCTAGACCAGCTCCCTCTCGCACAGCCAACATGCTCCATCCCCACATTGCGGGGACACCGTCGAGGGGCATGGGCAGAGCTCACTTTCTCTGACCTATTATGTTAATGGCCCCTGTGATGGAGACAGACAAGAACTATGTCAGTTAATAGCAATTATAATGAGGGAAAGAAGCAATCCTTTTTCCAGTTGAGGTCGATAACAAGGCTCCCATGGGTACCTATGGGAAGTGGATTAGGACTGTTACAGGAAATTAAGATGTATGTAGAAGAGTGTTAAAGGAACCCTGGAGAGGAGTTCTGAAACTTTCATAGCCTGATGAGAAATGATTCACTTATTTTCCCAGATGGATTTTAGAAGAGGCAGAGTTGCACATACAGAGTAAGTGACATGCATTCACTGGAAAGAGGTAAGTTACAAATGCTATTTGCTCAGCTCTAAAGCTCTTCCCCATACTCCAATAGATGTAAATACAGTGTTCCTACCTTCCCCTCCAGCTAACGAACACCTCACTTCCAGTGAGCTTCACTTGAAATAAAGGTAGGGAGCCAGTAAGGACTGGCCTTATTCCCTACCAGTTTATCAAATCCAGAATGTTTCTTTAGCACAGACTCATTTTTTCGAAACAAGCAGCATTTCTTGCAGGCAGAAAGGTCTTCATTTCAACAACCTACAACATACTCTCCTAGCTGGGGAGAGTTTACCCCTTCCCATCCTGGAGTCAGGCTTTACCTCTCACTTGGTAAATCATATCTCCAGCCAGTCTCAATGGCTGTTAAAGCAAACTCAGTGCCAGCCTGACTTCTCTGCTTTTAGTCCAGGCAGCAGCAGAGGCAGCAACCCCAGCTCAGGGCCATCCTCTCCCAGCCCATGTGCTCAAAGCCTGCTTGCCCTCCCTCTGCACACAGATGGCCGGCTGCCATGCCAATTAGCGCAAGTTGTGATTTTGCCTCTTGATGTGAACACGTGCACTTGGGACAGAAACCAAACACCCTGCCTTACTTCACTGAGCAGCCAGGTCCCAAACAGCTGATGCTGCATTATCAGCAAGGACCACAACCGAGTGCTGGCTCATTAGTTACCAGTTTTCTAAGCAATTCAGTGCAAACCAAACAGAAAACATTTCTGGTCTCTGAAGAACTGGTCCTTTCCCAGTTCAAGACTTACCCCCATTCACTGTCTTTCAACACCTGAAACATGTTTGCTTTCTCCTTTGAGGCATGGCTTTCATCTTTTGTAAAGCAGGTGCTGGATGGCAGTTTCCCAGGTATCTAGGCCTGGATAATCTTACAGCTCAATTTAAGCCGAAATGGTGTAGTTTGTCCCATGATGAAGAGCTTGACACTTCTACCCAACAGCACATTCAAGCAGGTGGCATTTATAGACCCACGAGTGCCAGAGAGTGCCCCAATGTGCTGAGCTGCTACCATTTCCCAAATTCTGCATGAAAAAGTACAACAGAAAACTACAGACCAAACCTGACTCAGACAGCAGTATCTCAAGGGAAAAAGCAAGACCTCCTTCCCTACACAGCAGTTCCTTACTCTCTGCACCTCAGGCTGCAAAACAGAACAGCATGACCAGGGGCCAAAGAAAAGGCTCTGCTTATCTTTTAGTGGTGGTAGTGCAAAAGCACAGAAAAAATAGAAAAGAATGGGAAATATGCTCCCCGACCCCACTACGAAGAGCAGTAAAAACCTGTGACTGGATTTTCTCAGCTACATCTGATCTGAGATTCCCATCCCTTAAATGGACAACAGTTACACTTCTGCTGTATTGTCTCCTTCTGTTTGGCTTCAGGAGCCAAAGGGGCTGTGCCAGTTTTCCAAGAAGCGAAGTGCTGGGGCTTCCCAGTGGTTTCTATGGGAGCTGCAGGTGCTATGACCTGTGAAGACCAGGATCCTTCAGGTCAGGTGCTTACATGCATTCTCTGAGCCAAGTTTGTTCCATTTACCAGCAACCTGGATCAGGGTTCAGGAGGGGAGCAAAGTTATCATAAGGCAGAAAAAGACTTGGCGGTCCCAGGAAGAGCCATCCCCCAGAAAATCTGGGAGAGAGCAGAGTCGGGTGGAGTGCAAGTTCCTGGTTTTGACCATTCAGCATCACAACTGAAAACACCTCAGTTTTTAATAACTATTTCATAGAAAGTACTCAATGAATTAGTGTTGGCAAAAGTGTTTGCAAGTGTCTGCAACCTTTAAATCTGACTTTGAGTCCCTTCAGTTTGAATTTCCAGGTGCTGTTGCACTTGCATGTGGCACTTAGAAAAGAACTTCAATTTACAGGCTTTTGTTCTGTCTCAAAAGTCATCCTCTATATTTTCTCTTTTATCGTAGTTACAGTGAAAAGAGATCCTTTGGAGCTTTTGGGAAATGCTGACATCAAAGTCCATCTAAGATTAGCAAAGTACGTGCTTGCTATACAGCTTTAGGGACACCAGCAAACATCTCCCTTATTTAGCTGCTATATTCAGCTCTCAAACATAGAGTAGTCTATCTTACTCCTATAGATATTGGAGGCAGATAGAAGGGAGAGAACAGAAAGGAGTTAGGGGATGCCTAATTCTTTACCACACAGAATAGCAGTAGGTTTCAAATGAGAGCTCCCATCCATCCTAATCATATACAGCAAATGCAGCTGGCAAGGGGAAGAAAAAAATGCACATTCGTGGCATGCAGGTCAGAGGCAATATGGCCCTCTCCCCCTTTCTTCATTGGCTCAGTCACAGATAGAGCATCTGCAACAAATTAATTTCCCTTGGTGCGTTGCAGCCCCCTTGGCTGCACACAGACTGCGCGCTCAGCATCTGCTGCCTTTCCTCACAAGTCCGTGGCTGCTTTCAGCCGGTCGTCACAGCACCTACAACTGAGGACTTTCAAAGGCTTTTACAACTGGATACAAGATGGATCTTCAAACTCAAAGTCAAGACAAGCCCAATATGTTACTCTTCATACATTGTCCAGATGAGAAATTGAACCTGGCTCTTCTTACAAGAAAAGCCAGGTACCAAGCTTCAAAGGACCCACATATCTTAAAAAGCAATAACATTATATCTTCCTAAGGAGGTTGGATTGTTAAATTCCTACTGTGAAACACTGTTTTATTGAATATACTTCTCTTTACAATTTCAAATCCAAGGTAGGTTGTAAACAATTTCAAAGTACTACATGTTTTTTGCTGCTGTACAACAGCAGCTATGAGTAACAAAGGAGCAATAGCTTTGAAATTGCACACTAGAAACCCACCAAAAGCACTGTTGTGTAAAGGTGTGGGGATTTTTTTCATTTTTTCCTTTTTTTTTAAAAAAAAAAAAAAACTAAAAATTTAAAAAGAGGCAGCTTAAAGCATAAATTTCAGAGAGGGTGTTAGCCTTTGAAGACACAAGGTGCAAAGCTCGTCTGTACCCAACGTATACAGGGACAGAGAGTAAGATCTCTAAACACACAACTGCCAGAGACTGATATGAGTTACAGCAAGTCAACCAGATTTGACTTTTCATCCCTTAGATTCCTACTTCTCAAAGCTTCCTGCCACAGACAGGCCCTTCCTCCTCTGTTGGCACCTCCTGTTTGTTTTCCTTTGTCACCAGCTCAGAGGAACACTCGAGGACACCCTGCAAACATGCTCCAGCTAGAAATTAACTCATCCAGCACTGTGTGCCAGATGGATGAGATTCTCCTTTCTTGCAGAAGGGATACTGTCGTAGGCATCGCTGCGCTATTGTCACTTGGAGGTGGCTGGTGAGTCAAGAAGGCAGGAAAGCAGCTTGTGAAGGACAGGGGAAGAGGAGCAAAAGCTAAAACCAGAGCGCTCACATGCCAAAAAGCCATGGTGGCATGTAGCAGCCCTTGGGAGACCACAGCTGTGAGCCCAAACCCGTGGGCAGGAAGAGCTGCCTCTAATACCTGGCCCCACACCAAGCTAACTGATGTTCTTGAGCATTATAACACCTGGTCTTGATGACCCACCTGTTAGGACTCCCTTGTTGTGGTCCTGTGCCTCCAGCTGGGTGTGGGCCCAGCACTCAGCATCCCACCCCCAGGCTGCAGTGACAAGGCCACGAGACATACCCTTCCCTCTGCTTCTGTCCGCAGGTTATTTTTTCACCATTAGAAACTGATCTGGATCATCACAATTTGGTCA
Organism: Pampusana beccarii; assembly: GCA_013399365.1. NCBI lineage: Eukaryota > Metazoa > Chordata > Aves > Columbiformes > Columbidae > Pampusana > Pampusana beccarii. The sequence continues at coordinate 43,776 of VWYH01003812.1, read as the reverse complement.
AAATTGTTGTTACAATACTCCAGTAGGGCTTACGTTTTTTTCATTTACTTTAGTCTGAAATAAATAAAGAAGCCTGGATAGAAAAGTCCAAACATTAAGTAAAGGATCCAGGATATCCATTGCAGGTTTTCCTCTAACAAACCAGATAATCACACTGCTCCTTTAGCACATGCAGAGTCTCACAGTTAAAAACCTCCGATATCCAAATGCTTCCTCCACACACCTGCCATTCCTGACTGTTTCTACAGCACAACCTTGCATAACTTGGGACTTCCTTCTCACCCAGTACTTAACAGCATAGCTTAGGTGAAGAACTTTGCTAGACAAGAAGAGAAAGGCTTCACCCTCCTTTGCCAGGGCCAGGACCCCAAGAGTTAACCCTGTGTAGATGTTCATTCTGTTCCGACTGCAGAGAAGCACATGGTAAACACTTAAGAACAAACAAACAACAACCAGAAAACAAGGCCAAAAGATACACCACCAATAGTATCACCATTTACAAGGTACGTGCATGTGACAATTTACACAGACTGAGGCAGCAGATAACATTTTGATTTTCACTGGTAATACAGATGTAAACTTGCCCAACTTTAATAGTTTCATCTGTCATTTGATGCTTCCGCTTAGATCAGCAAAGGCTCCGACTTCTCCTTTTAATGACACTTATTGTGTTCTGTATTCATCTTTGCTGTACTAGGAATTGCTATATGGGGGAAAGCTAGCAGGGCTCAGCTCAGCAACAAAACCTCATTTCCTTGGGGTAATGCAAGACTGCTTTTAATAAGGTGGATCTCCACAGCTAAGCACTGAGGCACAGGGTTTGTTTGCAGGTCCATAGCATGCCCATGCATGATTGAACCAACCTGCACACATAAACCTCTACAAAGACTGTTTCCAACCTGGCTGAGGCAATCCAGCAGGGACCAGAGCACACCCTGTCCAGAGGTAGGCTGTCCCCACAGAGGTGCACGAGCATCAAGCAGCAAAATAGCCTGTCGAGAAGCTACAGAGAATGCTGGGACAGAGGCAACAACATGTTCCAAGTGCCAAGTCATCCCTGTTCCTCCCCGTTACTCATTGCCCTTCCAGAGAGCTTTCTGCTTTGCTGGTACTTGCTGCTTTTAACCAGAGGCAAGAGCCAAGTTCCTGTCATCTTTGAGAGAACTGATGGCTTTCTCTTCTCCACTGACAACAGCACCTAGGTACAGGCTCCTATAAATCACTTTGATTAACTTGGATGAGGCAATTGGTTTTGACAGAATAAGACCCATTGGCCAAAACAAAGTTCAGCTCAGACTGAGCTGCCTTTCAAGCCTGGTTAACCACAAATATGAACAAAAAAAGCCTTCCCTTCCTGTGCACCTTCTGCCTCCCTTTAGGTCCTGTGAGAGTAGGGAGTGGACATAGATGAGAGACCAACTTTGACTAGTTCTAGATTTGAGCAGGAGCCATAAAATACTGGAAACATCTGTTTTCAAGGGAAATATTTTTCCTATAAGTTTCCCAATGGCCCAGGACACTGCTTACCTGAAATACTGTCTGAACTAATGGAATATTGCTGTTAGAGCTGGATGGGAAATATTTTTTCCTGTCCTAAGAAACCTTTCTTTTGTATCCCTCCTGAGGAAATTATGTTTTGTTAGTCTTCTTACTCAAGGAAAGTAAAACAAGCCAACAAAACCTGCCAGAATTTAAAAAAAAAATAATAAAATTTTTTAAAGTCACCTGTGCTTCCCAGGTGCTAGTAGACAAGCAATTGCGCACTTCCTTGACATACAGGAGAATTAGGTTCAAATTCTTGAAGAGAGATACTCTTGCTCTTTCTACATCCCTGATAATCACATGGGTCTCTAGGCTATTGATACTTCACCAACAATATTTTCAGTACTATAATTTTGGACAACCTGAAATACTCTGCACTATAACAAGCCACCTAGAGCCTGACATGCACTATTGAGTTGGGATCTGGGAGTTCATACAGCACCTCTTGCTAGTAACTCAGAGCCATAGAAACTGTCAAAACAAAACCCAAAAAGCCTTCTGCAGTGCTGACAAGACAATCCTAGTTTGCTTATAAGTCGTGTCCTGGCAAACAAAGTGTGAGACATCACCCAACTTACGCAAAATACCTTGCATCTTGTGAGGAAATAATTTAGCATAGACAGGTTAGAAAGTGCCCCACCCTGTTGTTCCCACTATGTTTCAGTCCAAATATATTAATCTTGCTGATGAAACCCAACAGGGAGTTCCACAGCACACAAATTCAGAGATTCTTGCAGCTCACCGCTGGCTTCATAAGCTGAAGCAAGTGAACTCCACAGGCATGATGAAACTAGTTTGGCAGCTTTGCATAGGGAAATGGTTGTATTGATAGATGGGAGATTTCGCAATAGCAGAGGCAGACAACCAAGGTCTACAGCTACTATTATTATCAAGGTGTTTCGGAAAGACTTACAAAACTGCTGAACTAGAAGAAGAGTGCTGGAAATTACTTATCATATTGCTTTGTAGTTGTGCAGGAAATCTGATAAGGCAGAACTTCACTTCCCTATATGCTTTTCCCCTCCTTTCTTTACTCACACGTGGGGAGTACCAGAAATATCCTGGATCAAGGACTTCTGTAGGTGGTCCCATATAGCACTCAAGTAATTCCCACTTTGGCCTTAGACCTTCACCTTGTATCTTGAAGAACAGCACTGAGGACAAAAGTGCACACTTAAAAGCATATAATGCTCCGGTATAAACAGGTTAACATCTATGGACAGAAAAAGAAATGCCTTAGTGTTATGGACAGCCAGATCCCAAGAACAGATCGAGGTTCTTGGTTTAAGAAAGAAAAAAATATATTTTCTCAGTGTCTTTAACCAGCTTGCAAAGCATAAAGGCTTTTTAGGCAGAAGTCATCATACAGGCAATTATAAGATGCAATAAATTTGACCTACAGATCAGAAAAACCAGTCATTTGTCCTCGTCTAGATTGAATCAGATTAGTGACAATATACCGCAGCAAGAATTCAAACTACAGGCTGTCCTTTCCATCACAAAACTGAAATAAATTTTCACATGTACACATGAAAAGGTTCTTTTATACAACTTCCATAGATTCAACCAAGACTGCATCAGAAATGAAACCAAATATTAGTTATCTATATGTTTGTTAATGGATGTATAAATTAAGATGTCTCAGATATCCATTATATCTACTTAAAAAAAAAAAGACATTTTTTTGTAGGAGATATCTAACTACAGATCTTATTTTTGACTTGCAGTGCTAATGTGACTATAGAGTAGTTAAAGGCATTTCTAGGTAAAACTACAGTAATTCTTGATAAAATATGCAAAATTCTAATTTGCCTGTGCTCAGCTGAGCAAAAAAAAAAAATCAAATGGGCAATTTAAGGGTGTTTTTTTCCCTACCCTCATGAATGAGGTTGGAAAAACAGATTGTATTTTTATTGTCTGTTCACAGGGCCATTTACTACAACTCATCAAAGTGAGAATGCCCACAACAGCACTACCAAGCCTTGACTTTTTTCCATCTGCTAATTCATGCTATGTGGAAAGTTTTTGAGCCCATTTAAAACTGAGGAGAAAAAAAAAAAATATCCATGGATTTAAAAAATAAAAGAAATTTAAAAAAAACAACAAACAAACAAAAAACCACAAACCAAAAACCCCCACCAAATAAACGTTGACAGACAGGCTTAGAGTGAAAGTTTCCAGAGATTAACTTAATCAAATTTGTCAGGTTGTAGAAAGTCAGACACTCAATCTCCTTCAAATACTAGCATCTTAAACAGAATATCTAAAAGTTAACCTGGTTTTGTAAACCCAGGTCAGATACCTCCCTAATCCGCCTTCATACTCACCATTTACACGGCTGTGGCAGTCTGAAGTCAAAAAGTTTGGTAAGTGAACCCCTTGAGACTCAAGTGCTCACCTGTTGCCCAGCATCACTACTGGAAGCCAAGAAAGTCAACACCCCTCCCTACCGTGCATGTAGCACAAGTTTCCTTCATAAGCCAACCAGTAACAATAGTCTCTCACGTGTTTTTTATTTTTTAAGACTGGTCTATCTTTTTTTCCCCTATCCTTTCTCTTGATAGGCTAATTCTTCTGTTCAAGGCTTGTAAAGCATAGTCAAGTTAAAGACTGCAGCAAATGACGAAGATGTATTATGGGAATGACAGCAAAGACAGCGTGATGCACACAAGATCAACACAAAGGGGTACTGAATAGTAACAATACTGAACTGTGGCATCATTTATCATTGTAGAAGGCAAGATACAAGGTTATCTTGGGGGATTAATTGCTTGAAATCCCACTAGGTCCTTCCAACAATCGCCCTGCAGTTTCAGCTATCAAGCTATTCCATTCCCTGTCCTTCAACCTGGGTGGTTTGGTATTGGGGAGGGGGAGGGACTTTATTGCCAATGTAACTGTATAAAGAGGAAAAAAAAAATCCGACAGTCTTACACAGCACTGAGAGATGAGGAAGTAACTATTCTTAAAACTAGGAAAAAATGACAGGAAGCAAAATTGTCTATATAAAGCCACAGGGCAAAAATCAGAGGCAGAGCAGGAACACAGAGTTACTATGGCCCTCAAGCACTGCTAATTCCTCTGGGTGATGCTTACCCCCACTTGCAGAAAGACTGAACAAAAGCAGTTTTCCTTTGAATGCCAATCAGCTCCTTTACCAGATACTCTTAAATCTAACTTTATCCCCTGATTGCTGTGATTCTGCCATATTAAAGCAATTCTCTGAAATAACTCTGATTTGTTCACAATACTGCTATTTAGCAGCCAGAGCATCAGAGCAATACGGTTATGTTTTGATTTCAATTCAATTACCAGCAGAGTAGAAGCTGCAGCACAAAGCCGAGCTATGCACAGCACAGCTGCAGCAGCAGTCACACACCAGCAGCTCGATACCACCCGTTCTCCAAATTAAAGCCTTCCTGGAAATACCCCAACACCCCACAGCTCTGGGCCAGTGCATGGAGGTTCACATGATGTACATGGACAAACTCCAGGTACAAAGGGAGCAGTTTTACTTTCTGAGGAAGAGATGGAGACCCCCTCCTCACTAACAGGATCAAAGCTGGATTCTGGAAGCAGCACCAGCTAGAGAGGCCATAGGGGTCAGGGTTTGTGGAAAAGAAAATGCCACATGCCAGAAGAACACAGGCTCTTCACATGAAACAGATCTTAAAGCCAAGACTAAACAGTTCAAAAGAAGCAGTTCTCTTTTCAGGGGAGAAAGGAGAAGTCACCTCAGGCCAAATCAAGAACAGCTCTTCCAACAGATCCATTTCAGCATGGCTGGGACCAGTCCCTCTGAGCAAAGGAGGCAGGTGCTCAGACCTCAGCAGGGTTGAGAAAAGCCTGAGCAGGAAAGATGACCTGCAGATTTAACTCTGCTGCAAACTTCAAACATCAGGGCACCAGAGCTTTAACATGCAAAGATACAATTACCTCCGAAGAAAGCAACACTTCTCAAAGGACCCCACCAATCAGACAGCTAAAGAGACGCCCAGATACATTTAAAAAGGACACTTTCAGCAGTCAGCTTTTACCGCATTCTGTTTTGCTAATTGTTTCCAAGCTGCTGTATAAGGGATTAGCAGATAGAAATCAACACTCACCAGTAATTTTTAGTAGAGCTCTACGAAGATCAGTCCAGGAAACTACCTCTGTGGCCCTCCACACCTACAGCAGACACAGCACCATCAGCCAGCCAAAGGTGATCAGGACCCATTACACTACTCAGAAGAACTGACATCCCTGCTCTGAGCTGCACAGCCAAAGGGCCCTTGCAGAGGCACCTTCTAATTAGCCACAGCTGATAAGCACTCACCACTGATGGAGGCTCCAGTGCTTGCAAGCCATGAGATTAATTACAGTGTTAGCTACCACACTGACAAATTAAATTGCCTCCTTCAGGTGGCCTGAATGAGCAGAAATACCCCCACGCACAGAGAGTAAATGGAATAAAAAATGCAAACCAAAACACAAACAAAACCAAGAAACCCCCTCAAAAACTTCTAGAAAAGGGACAACAGCAGTATCTCAGGTCAATAGCTCAGTTCACCACACTACCAAAGGGATAGTGTTTGTCTTTTTTTTTTTTTTTTTCTTTCCCAATGCCTCTGAGTAACCAAGGATTCAATTCTGCACATCCTAGATACCTCTTTCTACCCAGAGTTGAAGGAGCTTGCTGGTTTGGTAAGGTCTGTATTTTTACCTGGAGGAATGAGCTGCCTTTAAGCAGAACCTTTGAATCTGAAAAAGCTGTGGCATGAAGGACTCCATCAGCTTTCCTTGGGAAAGTGGCTGGGTTTCTTTATGGTCTCCCTAGAAGCTGCGTCAGCTCTGCTGGTTCCCTCAGGACTGCTTCTGCAGTGCCGTAGTGCCATGGTGGGCTCCTGAGAGCAGTCCTCTTTCTTCCTCTTTTCTCCCTGGTGCCTGGGAAAGGTCTTTTTACCGTAACACTGAAGACTGCAGCCCTAGCTAGGGTGATACCTCGGGTTCTGTCACCCTCAATTCAAAAGTAACACTATTTGAATAAAAGCATCCTGCCCTGCCACCTCTTGGAGGCAGAAATGAGGAGAAAACAAGTAATTAATGCATGTGTTGAGATCCCTGGGAGTTTCCAGGAGCTCAGCACCTTGCTCTTGGGGGTCACTCTCAGCCAGTGCCTTGCTGGTTTACAGCTTACAATTTACAGGAGCAGTTGAAATCTCTGAGAGTAAACACAATTGTTTTATTTTGCATTTAGGTGTCTGTGTGTCTCATGCTCTGTTTAACAGAATACCGTGATTTTTAATAGGTTAAAGGGTGTTTTCTCGGAGTAGGATTTTATAAACCAGTTGCTTGTTTAAAGTAAGTTTAACGGCAGAACCACAGAAACTCACCTCACTAAATTTTTGGAGCTCTGAATCACCATTTGGAGGAGCCGCCTGGCTGGCAGGGGGGAGGCCAAGGAATCAGATTCAGACCGGAGGCCTCACTCAAGAAGACTAAAGTTAGGTGAGAGGAATCCCAATCAAGATGCTGCAACAGCTGCTGAGAGTATTTGTGGAGCAGCCACAGAATGAAATATAGCACAAGGTTTTTAACAGGGTACACTGCTGTTATTAGAAATGAAGCTTTCTGGCCCTGTTCCTGTTTTGGAATTCATTTTGCTTCTGGAGATGTGGGATGTGCTTTGGTTCATCACCTCCAAGGAGAATAGGTACCTTAACCCCAGTGATTTCAATATGAGCTGAGATCTTCCAACTCTGGGGCTTTGTAACCCACTTAGTTTCCCTCTCTGGTGACTAGTTAGTCTGTACACATAACTAAACATGAGCTTTAAATCTTCAAACTAAGGAACAAATTGGTAGACTCCATGATTTTTTGCAAGCAGGATTCACTGAAATTTGGGGAAAAAAAAATCCTCTCCTATGAGGCGTGGGCAGAAGGAGATGATGCTCCCTGCATTGTCAGCCCAGCTGAGCAGGCCGATGTGGGTGGTGGGAGGCAGCAGGGCCTGGTGCTGGGCAGCCCTCCTCTGGCACCCTGCAGCTAACCTGGCTGTGGCCTGCTCTACTGGGTCCCTTTTGTCAGCTGACACTGCCAAACTTGGTGTAAACTGTGTGGATTTTTTCCCATCGCATCCTTTTCCATCCAGCTGCACTTACTGCTACTGCTGGATAGCAGCCATAAGTAAATTAACAGATTATGCTATCTGTGAGTCCTGAAATTAGCTACTGTTAGCAGTCATTCTACACGTCCTGTTACTGCACTGATATCTAGCTAGTTCGCATTCTGAATTATTTTTTTTTGTTTTATTCATCCTTGTGTACGCAGACAAACAGGGCAATACTAGATAATTGACCAAATAGGTTTCTGCAAACTATTTCTGTGTTCAGTGGAAATGGACTATGCACAGCCCCTAAACACTGGATCAGTAGCTGACACTGCTGTATTCATATTTGGGATGTACTGAGGTTATAATGGCTACATTTACTTACACTGAACTTTGCAACATGTGAGCTGTGCTAGAAGTTGTCATTTCCTAGACAGTATTTCTTGTAATACGACAGCTTACTTATACAATTGATACCCATTGGAGTAGGGTGAAGGGGTTTTAAAATTATTATTATGTAGAAATTAAAGAGATCCTTCAAAGATTCTTAACCTAACCTTTCCTAGGCAGTTATTTTGGTCGAATTTTCTTCTTTTTAGTGGCAAAATAAAACAAAACAAAAACCCACCAAAAAAAAAAAAAAGCATATCACATTTGTGACAGTAGGTTGAGAAAGATCCTGAGACGATAATTTCATTTGCAAAATCAGACAATGTTGAACTGTGGGGTATAAAATTTCTCAATAATGAATAAATTAATGGGGTAGGAAGCAGTGGTTAGACAGTAATTTATCTTAGTAGACCATCAAGTGTTCACCAGATATTTGGGTAAATCAGTTGTCTGTCAGGCATGGCATTATAAAGTTGCTGGGTGTAGCTCTGCACAGATGGCTGCAGTGTTCTGCCTGTAACATAACATAACATAACATAACCATAACATAACCATAACATAACATAACATACATCTTCATCTATTTTCTGTATTACATGAGACCAAGCATGGCATGGTGATGGTCCTTGTGTCCCAGTGTCTCCCTGCCAGGAGATGGTCTGAGCACAAGATGGCAGAAGCTCAGAGTCAGCTTCAAACATGAACAGTAAAACAACAGCTACAGAAAGAAAAGCTGTGTTTTAAACCAAGACAAGTTGCACTCAGAAAGGAGCCCAGCTGGAGTTCAAATAAGACATGACTACAGATTTGAAAAGACCTTTTTGCTGGAAAACAGCTTGATCTTGACTGAAAACACATAGCAGACTGCAGAAATACTATAAGCAAAAAGAGGAATCTGGCTGTGAGCGAAGTGATTAAACAACAGCTTTAAGGTTCAGTGACAAATGTCTTAGTGGCATCTGGAGACATGTGAGGCGCCTGACACTCCTCATTTTACATCTTTGCTCACTCTCAGCCACCGCCTTTGCTCCAGGGGAAGGTCCTATTTTAAGCTCCTTGAAGCGGCAGAACAACTAAGCAGCTTGCTGCCTGCCAGAGCACACAGCTGTGGCATGATGGGCTGGAGAACTGCTTGACCCTTCTCAAGCCACCAGAACTGTTGTCTTTGGGCTTGTCTTATTAATTTTTGAGGATTCTGCGAGTCCTATGCGAGTTTTCTGTCCTTCAGCTGCTGGAGCAGGCAGCAGGAAGGTAGACAGTGGAACAGGCAGAAAAGAAATTATTTAGTTCCCTCTGAAATAAAGAATTGGCTGACACACACACATGCACTTATATATGGTTGTCACCAGCATAGGACAAAATGTATGAAAAGCTATCTCAAAAGTAATTTAGCTTTTGTAAGCAGCTAAATTAAGGCAACTGGACTAGAACTTTATTTTAAAGTGAATACTAGTCAGGCACGATATAGTATGGTCTATTTTAGCATAGTTAAAAATTGTTACAATCTTTCTAATCCCTGAATTCCTCCAAAAATGTCTTGCCATGCTTGGGTACGAAAGGTGTGAGGCTGGATTCTCCCAATGCATCTCTCCAGGGAAGGGCAGCATTTGGGGGTTCAGAGTCTGGCTGAGCCTTTCCAAGTGCAGGGAGCACTTCAAGGAACCAGCTAAACCATCTCCCTCCGGGCATCACAACTCTTCAAGGCTGAGTCGACATAAGAGCCTGTAGGGTCCAAGACTGAGGAGTGTGATTTAGGACACGCCTTACATTGTTCTGAGAGATGAGAATTAGAAAAACTGGTTCCCTAATTTCCGACCCAAAAGGCCAGTGACACAGCTGTGAGTCACTGCAGTGATAGGAAGCATTGCTGATGGTTGGCTTCTCAGACAAAGGAGAGCTGTTGTCTCCATGTTGATTGGTGTAATGGACTTCACAGGAGGAAAAGGAGACTTCCATCTGTGACTTAGGAGCCTCAGCTGCTGGGGCAGGCAGGGGATCATTCAGCCTTCAGTGCAGGCTGCAAAGTAGTCCTGCCATCCGCTCGGGATTTGGTTGCTACAGCACATTTTGAAAGACAGAAAAATGCATGTTTAGAGTAAGCCCTGCTTTGAAAACTCAGTCCTCGAGGCTCCATGGACAGATCTATCCCTTTGGTTCTTAATGGAGCAGAGCTGGCAGTGGTGGCTCAGTGGTGGCGGGATGGAGGGCTGAGCTAGGCCTTACTGCTGCGCCCAAGAGGCACTGCACTTGGGATGAAGTATCTGTGATGTTTCTTCTACCCTGGGGCTTCGGCAGAAGGAGAGTATCAAGGACTGGCCATTGGTATAAGCTCCTTTTACGAACACTGTTGACAGCTCCTATTTGCTATTTTTAATGATGCCACTTCTTCAGGTGTGTTTACAAATTAAGCTCCCCAGCCCAGGCTCTTCCCTGTTGCCCTCTGGAGGGAGCTGGGAACCATGGGTTCCCATCCACACCTGTGGCCACAGGCACTGCACTGATGCAGGTTGTAACACCTGTAGGACTTGCTGGCATGACAAGCGTCTGCCTGTTTACACAACGTGTCTTTGTACCTGGACGATGTTGAATGAAATCCTCGATACACTCAAAGCGTGACTGGGATATCCCTGTTTATAGTTGCTTAATTGTTTTGCATGGCTTAGAACAGCAACTGCAACAAGCACAAACAAGCAAACCATGACAAGGGATGCTTCCATCCAGCTCCAGGCAGTGCCTATGATCTTTCCACCGTATGCATTTGTTTTGAGGGGGAAATGAAGCATCTAGGTCAGGGTATGATTTTAATAGGCGAGACTAGTGCAGAAAAGCCTTGTAATATGCTGGTAGTGACATGCTAGGCAGAAATGACAGTAAGCTCATGGAAATGTATGGAAATTCGGCATCCCGCCTCTCCATCCCCCTCTCCTCCCCACCCTCTGGTATGTGTGACTTTGAATCTGCTTTTGAGAGCCCCTGCTGCGCAGGGGCTGTCCATCCATCTGGCAAGGTTACAAACACATTTCAGCGCTGTTGACAACATGCCTGATGTAACCTCCTTTCTATAGCCTCTGCTCTCCTCCTTGCAATCTTTGTTTGACATGGAGGAATGTAGCCCTGCAAAGCAAAACCAATGAACCATGAGGAATCACAGGGCCCAAGCTCTCCCATCCCAAGAGAGGAGAAGGTGGAATGTAAAGCACAAAATGGAGAAAGGGGAAACGAGGTGGAAGAGGGAGCTAAAAAATAAAAAGATCTTACAAAAGGAGGGGTGGGGGAGAAAGGATAAGGAGAATGCCAGCAGAGATGGGCTGCACTCTCACTACAGGGGTTTAACACTTGGTTATTACTTGCTTTGCAGCTATGTCACATCTGTCAAAATCTCAGATTCTGCCTGTTGACGTATTTACATTATACTCACCCTTGACAGCAGCAAGCCTGTTGCCAGCTTCCCCTCTCCTCTCTGAGACTGTTAAAGAGGGAGAAAGTTTTTGTTTATTTGTCAATTGCAGTTTTTTTTCCACTGAGGGCTTTCCCTAGCCTGGTCACAGAGAGGGCCCCAACTATAGAAACTGGGGACAGTGTTATTACAGATGTTAGTTGCTGATATGGCAGCTGGGATGGGGTGTTGAAGCTCCCGTGCTAATCAAGAATTGCATGTACTTATTTAGCTAAGACCTAAAGTGTTAATTTAGTTGTTCAGTAATTTATTTTGCTTTCTTTATGGCAGCAAGGCAAACTATTCTGTACACATTAATCAGAAGTTCTACAGCCCATGTCTTTAGGACATTTCATTAGAAATCAGCTAAGAAAAAAAAAAGGAACAGTCAAATCTCTCCCTGATACAACTCCGTGGAATAGCTGTTTATACGTTGACAGCCAGTGTGTTGAATACAAAATATGTGAGTCAGAAGCATTTAAGATTGAAACAGACTATTGGTTTTGTTTCCTTAAGAAAGAAATTTAAATTGTCTTGATAATTTATGGAGGAATCCTATGTCTGCCTAGCTTGATGCCTTCGAATGAGAGCACAAACAGGAGAAGCTTTCCTGAAGAATCTGCAGAGAGAAAACTTACCCTCAGGAAACACAGAGCTTCCCTGGCAATTTACTGAGGGGTGGTGGGACACTGGGACACTGGCAAAGGGCTGGTCTCCAGAGGGTCAACTTCTGCTTCTGAGTGCAACTGCAGGCACTGTTCAAATGGAAGTGTCAGTCTAGGTGTCCATACATCTGTAGCAGTTAAACCAAGTGTGTTAGCAACCAATTCAGGAGCATCTTTCCATTTTTCCATCTTGGTTTTTTTTTCAAAGCAAATCACACACTGACTCAGCCTCACTAAACATGTGCCCTTCAAAAAAAAAATTATTACTGTGTTCCTCAACTTCTGAGACAGTGGAGCTTCCTGACACAAGACCTGACATGGGCCACCAGTACCTTTCTATCAACTTTTGAAAAGGAGTGAATGTATTTGACCCTCACTATTTGTATGTCGCACTGCTTCTACTAAAAACTGAGCACCTAAAAAGTCAGGGAGAAGGGCTGTACGGCTACTGCTTTTGCTTTTATTTAGGGCTTCAAAGGCAGTTAGAAAAGAAAGGCATGGGCTGCAAAACTGCCCGCCAGGTCTGCAACCTTGAGAAAGTTGAGAGTTCAGCTGGAGCCAGTGGAGCCTTCTCCCTTGGTAACAGCTCAGGATCTGGCCCCAGGCTTCTGTCTTTCCAAGAGAGCCAATATGGAAAATATTCCACACTGGTTTTGCAGGGTTTTTTCCCCTGTCTTTCTAACAGGGATCGAAGCTGAGTTTTGGTTATTCTCTGCTAAAGCACACAGGTTACCACAAAGTTAAAACTTGCTTACATAACTATAGAGGAAGATCATGTAGCCACTTGCAGCCTTCATATCTACTATACCTAATCAAGTTTGCCAGGCAGCAAATAAGAGATGGGATCACTCATGTGCTGTATTACTACACTTAAATGCCTTTTAACAATTTGCTATTGTTTGAAAAAAATTGCATGTCATCTGTTATTAGTCACACTGTTCCTCCCAGGAATATAACCTTTATTACTGTTACTAGGTGTGTGTGCCTAATGTGTTTGGTCCCAGATCTTTTGTTTGTGAACCTGTTATTTTCAATCACCGAATTAGAAAAGAAGTTCTTCATTATTAGGACTGTGTCGCTTCTGCACAAAATGCCATGATATTTATTTTCCTCTAGGCTACTACAGCAAGATGAGCAGAGTGTTTCAACTGCATTGTTTGGCATGGTAGCATCCCTGTTTTCCCTTGTTATTCACAACTTATACATACAAATGGTTCAAAAAAAAAAAAAAGTGATGCTGGTTTGTTCTTATTTTATGACTGGATGAAACTGAAAGCCCTGCTTCTGGAATAGGACTTTGGGAAGGAACATGGTAGCAAATGTCCAACCGCAGCAGCCATGTGCTCCAGTGGGGCACTCAGAAATAATCCCAACCACCTACAAATCTGGCGGTTTTTCACACATGCTTCACCGTGCTCCCCCTTAGCACCTGGGAAGCTACTTAACAAAAAGGTGGCACCATGACTCCTGCTGCAGGATGTACAATGAGAGATCCTGCCTGCACCATACCATGGTCATGATGACCAGCTTCTTTATCACACTGCTGGGCTTTGTTTTGTTTACTTTCTGATTGTAATATCATCACTTTAGTGTGTGGCCTGAGCACACAGGGTAAGTTCCTGGCCTTGACGTGACTTCTTTTATGATAGGTTTTCACCTTTCATTGACTTTGCCTATACTGAATATTTTGGAAGACATTCATACTGCTACCACATGGGCTGGGTCTTCTTTTCCTGCACTTAATAGGAAATGTGGATACAGATGCCACAAAGACTAGTTAACTGACCAACCTGTGCTGCATATGGACAAAATGTCTGCAGAAGATCACAAATTATCTGACCCAGCTACTTTTTTTTTATTTGGGGTGGGGGGGAGGGACAGGACATTATCCTGATTTACAGTGTTTTAATTAGAATTTATTACCTTAGTTGCAAGCAGCAGTTTCTGACCTACCAGTCCCTTTCTTTCTCCCTACTGTGAGACAGACGCAACTTTCTGAAGAAATTTCACATCTAATGCGGAATACTAAAGGTCACAGGAGAAAAGGATCTGGAGAGAAATGTTTGCTTTTCCCTAAGATGACACTTTAGACTGATTTTTTCTTTGTCCCTGAAGATACCAGCTTTGGAGTGCATTTTCCATCAGCACTCTTTGCAGCTTAACACTGAAAAGTGTTAATAAAGTTGCCAAATCATGTGCTCAAAAATTAGGTAATTGGGAATACATAATATCTGAAATCACCTTACCCACATCTCTTTTCTTATCACAGGGCCTATCACAGTGACTATACACTGCAGATTGTGCTCCCTTGATGGGCAGATATTCAATATTTTCTGTTTCAAACGCAGCTTTCTGCAAATGAAACCTCCTTTTCTGTGCACTATACAAACCCTTCTCAGAAAGCTGAGTGTTTCCTCATCTGACTGTTTGCCAGTTGAGCACTACAGTCTTCGAACCCACCTCAAACTTCGATCCAACAATTCCCAAGCTGCCTTCCCAGTACAGCCTTTCTGGTGAGCCCTGTAGCACCCCTCTTCCTTTGCACCATGGCTGAGACTGGGTGGCATCCTCTGCTGTTCTGCTTCCAGCTCTGGGGCCGGGCTCCTGGCTTCATGGTGCTTCCCACGGGCCACTCACCACCCTGCAGGCTGATTCACACCTCAGGACCTGCTGAATTTGTACGTGACTTTGCACCACAGCAGCACTATGAGGGGTGGAGGTTGTCTGATCCCCATTTCACAGCTGAGGCATAGGAAGGGTAAGGTCAAAAGGTAGCACTGATTTCAGCACCTTGTTTGAAGTGATGAGGGTGTGATGATTTGGGCATATTTGGCAATTCACATCACGAAGCACACCTACTAGTGTTGTCCATTGTCAGCCTCTGCAGCTGGAAGTGCTCCAGCATCTCGGGTCCGGAACCAAAAAATAGAAAAAGAAACAGGGTATCAGTGACTACTAATGCCAAATTTGGATTAAGAGATGTGTGTCAAGCATGACACAGGATCTCTTTGATGACTGTAAGGACAGAATTGGATTTTTCAGAGCAGTCATCAGTTGCTTCAACCTCGACATAAGCTTTTAATTTCCTGTACTTCAATGCTTAATTCATCCTGTACCTCCTGATTTCTGCAGAAAATGAGGCTTCTTGCTCTTCTCTAGTCTCCCTCCCACCATCAAATTCACTTTCAATCCCATCCCATCCCATCCCATCCCATCCCATCCCATCCCATCAATTTCTGCTCCCTGGATTTCTCCTTGTGCTGGTGCCTTTGCCCAGGCTGCTGTCTTTCACCCAGTCCCAACCTCCCCTCTCCCCAGGTCCTGTGAAGCCTCACACCTTCCCAGTGCCCTCACTTCATCTGCAGGGCCATCCTGTCCCTCCTCAGTTCTGCCTCAGTTCTCCTTGCCAGCCCCATCTTTGCTCGGTGCCAGATTTCCATTCCTCCTCCTCTCCACCCCAGCTTTCCCACTCCATTCTCCAGCTCCTCGCCTCAGAAGAACAAGGGCGGCAGCCCTCACACCAGCCACTGCGCACAATAAAGGCAGTGTGGGATGAGCTTGTCCACGGCGCACTGGGGTGGGATGACACCCTTCATTTAGCACTTCTGGCTTCAGTATCTGAAGCGGGCTCAGGGGAGACAGAGGTAGCTCCCTGACGCTGTTAGCACCTTAATAGTCAAACTAGACTAGCTAACTAACTAAAATGACTATATGCACAGAAATACAAGCTGTTTCCCACCGCACGCTGGGAGAACTCAAAGGTTACTCCAGTAACAGTTAAAGTTGTCTGTCCTAGATATGTTGCAAACAGAGAACCTATCACAGAAGTAAAAGGGAAGGTGCAAGTACGTAAGCTGAAACACATGTTCATTTTTCAGATGTGACCATTTGTTGCTTTTTTCCTTCTCATTATTCTCCTAGTCAGAGGAGAGGAAGCAGCAAAAAAAATTATAAGGTGATAAAACCAACAATATACAGCACTTGGTATTTCCAATTACTTGAAGAATCTGCTCAGAATTATGAGCTGCAAATAAATACATCTATGTGAGTAAAGACCACTTTTGTCCCTCAGCAAATCATCATCTCCTTTTCACCTCACTAAAGTTTGTGCTGCAAGTTATGGCTGCACCTTCCTTCAGCTACATTCAATGTTTATTTTTTATTTTTCTGCTCTTGGCTCAAATCATTCCATGATGCTTGCATGCTTTCTCCCCCGCTATTCTCTGTGAAAATACTTTTTCCTCCTCTTAATATAGAAAAAAGTCCCTCTGTCAAACAACGAATCATCCCACAGAAAAAAACCAAAACAAACCAAAACAAACAAAAATAAAGCGGAGGACTTTGCAAGACTTGCCAGTTTTAAGAGTCCCCGTAAAGAGTCAGCGAGAAGAAGTTAAAAAGGTAATGAAAATACCACAACCATGTGGCAAAAATAAGGAAGTTGGTAAAAGAGTGTGTATGCTGAGGGAGTGGTCTTTGAGCCTTTTCAATGACTTTTACAACTTCACCTTAACAATTTCATGAAGCAGAAGCTAAGCAATATTAGCTCCACATTTGGGCTTCACCAGGCAAGCACTCCTCCTCGTAATAATGCAGAGACTTCAAAGTACAGAGCTCCATTCAAGACTATTGTCCTGATGAGTACCAGCCACTGATCACCTGCTGCACTAGTGCTGCAAGACTGTGACCAAGGCATTCTGGTGGGTAGACCGGAGGCAATTGAGACTCTATTGTACTCTGATGCAAGCTGTTGTCCACAATTTGTTCAAAAGTCAGTGATGCTTCTACTGAAGGCTGGTTTGTGCTTAAGTAAGATGACATGAACTGAGACATTGTAAAGGCAGGCACCTATTCTCTTCTGATGAAGGACTTGTCTCCAAAAAAGGGTCATTACTCAAATGATGGGGAATTGTAACAAGTCAAGCCACTACAACTGTTTACTGTATGAACAGTAATCAATGCCTTGAGTCATTACAAAGCCTGTAGAAACACTTTGAATACGCAAAGCATGCACTGAATAACTGATACAGGGCTAGACTGGAACCTAATGGGCCCTCTGAAAGAGTCTGTGTCTGGCCTAGGATGCCAGGAAATGACCAGAGACGAAGACATGTACATTGCTTCTTGGACAGCCCTCTAATGGTTACACCTGATCAAGGATAGAGTAAAGCTCCTCAAGTCTTGGTGCTCCTTTCCCAACACAGGAATTGGGCAGTATCAGTGACAACAACAACACTGTCTTTTCAAACTCTGAAGTCATACCTCTTGTTCACAGGAGCACAATGTGAGCAATAACTTACCCTCATCTTTTCGGTCCATAACACCAAAGACAGGTGGGTCTTTAGATATTTGTGAAGATTAGAGGTGGAGTGCTGCAAACCTTGGTTTGCCACAGGTACATTTAGGATAGTGAAAGCAAGTCAGTTAATGGTGCAAAGTCAATAAGAACAAGTTAAAGTGCATTACATCCCTGTATAGATGCACTCATCTGGGAATAAAGTCATCCTCTAAAAAGGATTATGCTGCAGTGAAAATATAATACGTACCTGAATGAGTCTACTCACCTGAGGATTCAACACACTCTACACCTGTAATTTAGGTAATTTAATATTAACATCACACATTGAGTTGGTGTGCTTTGTCCCCCTACTTCTGTCTCTTTTGAAGGAAGGTCTTCAAAGTCAATACCGGAACCTTTTTTTTCACCACGTGCATCTGTGCTGACTACCACTGACTCTATATAGCCCCGTGACACTTCCATAGTACAGCAAATACATGCGGTGGCCCTATTTCATACTAGTATTTTCAGGAAACAGATCAAAAATTATCCCATGTGGTATGTAGCATATATTTTGCTTAGAGCACTTCCAAGAATAAGGAAGGCCAAGTTTGGTGCATGTGAGAAGACACAAGCATTGCACAGAGCTCAGACACCTATCTGTGTCAGCTCCAAAAACGGAAGACCTATTGTCATATCATTATGCTATTACCATTGCTATAGCTGATTAGTTCTGCTGACAGGCAAGACTAATGACCTTGGGTGCAGCCCTGTTATCTTCCATCTATGCATCCTTAGAGAATCAAACTGACATTAGTTATTGCTAATAACCTGCAACCCATGCCATAAGGTGGCCCTAGATCAGTCAATAGTAGCCTGGGATTTGTGGTGTTGTGTTCATGTGTGAAATAGAGGTAACTCCAAGATCCCCCTTGAACATTACCCAGTGGTCAGCAGCAACGCCTTCCTTTCATCAGTATGAGTGCCACCTTTCGTAACATTCACAGTGACAAAATTTAAACCTGATGGCCAAAAGCAAGTCTCTTATGTTTCCTTAGACATGATCAGATATTTTTTTTCCTGATGATCTATTGATTTAATGTACTGCAGTTTCATTGATATTCCCATGTTAATTCCACTCTTGTGTGGCATCACAGAAACTTTTGCTTGCTCATGCAGTGTAAATTACCTTCAGCTCAATTAACCCCTTGACATACATTGTTTTTTCCAATTTCTCTTCAGACCAGCTGGTCTTCCTTCAGACCATCATTACTCAGTTTCTTTGGTGAACACTCCTCTGCATTGCAATAACGGTGCTGTTTCAGCAGTGACTGCTATGACACAAGGGCACAAAGCCACTTCGCAGCACAGTTTTCTGAGGAAAGCAGCTGAGTGCCCTTGTGCATGAAAGCCCCTGGCCTCTTGGTCCAGAAATTCTGCTTTAGCTCAGTGAAAAAAGAAATTAGAGAACTGAAGAGCACAAGAGCTAAAGGCCCTGAAATGAAGCTTGTGAACTTGCATTTCCATTTAATACCTACCCCTACATAAGAAGAACTCGGCCCAGGACTGTCAGGGTTAGCTGTGTACAAGATGCAGCATACTGAAGCGGTTTACCCTATTAATCTTCATTAGCTCCTTTCCTTTAAACTCCCCTGAATTCAACATGGGGAGCTCCACTCATTATGGTCAAGAAGGCTGTTACTGCTTGTGAAGAAGACACAGGTTTCTAATGGTGAGCTCCTATTTAATTGAATTCACTGAATGACAACACCATGACATTGCTAAGATTAATGACTCAATAATTTTTGAGACAAGGCAAAAAGTGAAGTAAATTGATTGCATTAATTTTTTTTCCCTTGGAAACAGCACTGCATACCAGCTCAGCAGTGTCCCGCGGAGGACACTTTGCTGTTACACTGCGAAGCCCAGCTATCCCTTCTCTGTTCAGTGCCTGCACTCTAACATCACTTCGGAGTAACTTTTAGAGTAATTTCCTAGTTGCAGAGGCGCAGGCTGACAATAATTGAGCTGAGATCTTGACAGATCAAATGATTAATGCCCAGGGCTTTTTGGAGTGGAAACTCCTGTTATTATTAGATTATTCAAGAGAAGGAGAGAAGGTGTCAGAGCACAAAACAGAGGACTGCAGTGACTGCCCATCTCACTCTTGAAAAAGTATGAATAGTTTTTAATTTCAGCCATCTTGTTAGAAACTCTTATTCACATAAAAATCAGTTCATGCTTAAATGCAATGTCAGATGTAACATCTTGTTTAAAAATCCATCTGCAGACAATGAAATGACTTCTTTCCCACATGAGACAGAAGTTGAGACGGCTCTTCACGTTGCATCTGTGACAGTGTCTGTCAAAAATTACTCCATAAAATCTAGAGAGCAGTGTTTGGTATTGCTCAACATCTTCTGTAGTATCACATTTGTAGATTTGCCCTCTACTCGTCCCTCCCTTGGGTGAATGAGGGACAGGGGAGATGGCAGCAGGCAGCAACAGCTGTCTCTGGCAGAGAAACTCCATCTTATGTCCGTAAAGGGAGATTCTGGTGCCTATTTTAAGATAAAAGAAAAACATAAAATGTCTGAGATCCACAAAAGATCTTTACCAGTAAGCATAATATTAACAGTGGGACTTTTATTACTTCATCTGTTTGTATCCTGTTGCATTAGTGCAAGTACTTTTCCTTTAAATTTCATCTGATAGTTAAGCTGACCAGGAGTTAACACATGACAACGCATGACAACATGTTCTTCAGCCAAAGTTTGGTGACACAGAGAGCAAGGGTCCTGGCATGGGTATCCTGCTTCGGAACACCGTCCTTTCAGGAAGAGAAGGCAGCTCACAATCGCAGAAGCTGTGCTGGCCTCTCCAGGGTCTGCTTTCTCAGGGATCTCCAGGAAGATGGACCTCTTGGAAAGCAGGCACAGAAGGAGACCTCCAGGCATGTCTGATAGAGGAGCACTCCTGAACTCTGCAGTTCCTGGAGGATCATAGAATAATAGAATACCAGGTTGGAAGGCATCACAAAGATCATCTGGCCCAACCTTTCTTGACAGAAGCACAGAAGGTGGTAACAATGCTGTACTCTTGCCATTTCCCCATTCATTCTCTGGGCTTCTGGGCTTTAAATCCTAAAGCAGATCCAAATGGTGTGCAATGGTGCAGAACAGACATTGTTGAACCAGAACATGAAAAGGTCAATGCTGGCCACCACAACTGAGCTCCCAGTTCCTGTGGCAAAAATTGGAGAGGGTCCATGACATCCCTGCTGTGTCAACTGTAGAAGAGCCAATACTGCTGAGAAAGTAGGTCCTTACAGACTATCTGTGTCCTCCTGGCTAGGGGCTGTCTTCTTGCTAAAGGGCTCTTAGATGTAGAGATTTGGGTGGTATTTTAGGAAGAATAATAACACAAGAAGAAAGATCTGAATTTAAGCCTGCTGCCACGTGATAGGCCTTTGAATTTAATGTAAGCCAGTTGTTTATGCAATTTGGGGACACCTGCAGCCTAGGATTTCATCTTTCTTCTTTGCTGTCTGACTTAAGGGAATTTCATCACTGTAGACATTTATATGAATGGCAATTATGTTTCTGCCCCAGTGTACTTTGTTTTGTAATGGCCAGTATTGAAGAAGAAAAAAGAAAAAAAGGCCTTTTCAATCTGAAAACAGATCATATTCTACCTCAATGGCTAAATGTGATCTCCCTGTTTTAGTGCTGTATCATTTACCTTGCTATCCAACTGCAAACCACCTCACGCAGTCCTAAGTGCACAAGACATGACATGAGCAGGGGAAACTGCTTCTTTCAATATTATTACAGCAGCACAGAGAGTTTATGACCCTGAAAAGATGGAGGTTTACAGTTACAGAACACTGAATCATTACAAGTTTTAAAGAAAAAGGGGCAAGAACAAGTTTTCCCTGAAAAATAAATAATCTTTTGAGGTTCAAATACCTTTGGTATGAGCTGATGATCAGCACTCAGTGACTGAGACTCCATGCTGAGGCAGAAACTCTGCGTTCAAGGATTTCTGCAACATTGTTCTCGCATGCCTGGACAGAGACTTATTGCACACTTATAGTTCACATTTCCATGAATGCCTACTGCTTCCTTTGGGGTATTGTCAGCTGTGCGGTCCCGATTGTAGGGAAGATGGCCTGTCTCTGAGTAGTGCTGGAGGCTCACAAGTCTGCATGAAGTTTACAAGAACTGAAGTTAAAGATTGTCACTGCAATTCAGAACATGCGTGCCACAAGCCAGGCATTCAGAGGCAACCAAAACCATTTCAAAAATTACGACCTTTGGGAAGATCGTGTCATGTGCAGACTGACATGGATTCATTGATGTTTGGCCAGGAATTCCAGCCATTTGAAGGGACTGTTAGCAGAGAAGTATACTAATGGTCTGCCTTTTTCTCAACCAGAGGGAAAAGCACTTCTGATGCCCGTAGTCAGAAGAATTTTCTCCAGTAATGTTCTCCATTGAATCTAGGAGCAACTCTAAGACGTGGCTGAAGGAAGAGGGTAACACAGGGACGGAGCAGAGGGAGCACTGTTTGAAGGCTCCCCAGTCATGTATGGATCCATAAAACCAGCCTTATTGCCCTTCCTGGCACTGGGTAAGCAGGCATGATTGGGACAATGACTGGCCTTGTTAAGAGGGCTGCACCAGCAACAGTCACTGCTGTATGCACTCTTGCCTTCTCTTCCTGGCAGGAGCACTAGGAGCCAGTCTGGTGTCACAGGGTGGTGTCACAGGTAGAGCAGACAGAAGGAAAACCAGCAAAGATATGAACTAGTGGGGTGTGAACCACTCAGAGTTGCTGTTTCCTCCCACCTCCACCACAGCTGGCTCTACAACTTTCCCCCTCCCTTCCCTCCCATCTATTGGAGTTAAAGATTTTGCGAGTTCTTTATTGACAAAGAACATCTCTAATGCATTCCTCATTAAAGTGGCACAAGTGGGCAGAACTTCGGGGAAGCCACACACAATATATAGAGCTCTGCGGTTTATTCTGAGACAAAAGGCAGGGATCCCGTCAGGGTTACATTTGCCATCATTAATCAGCAGAAGAAAATATCCTTCAGCAGTGCTGACAGTTCCAGTTTTGGCTTCCTACTAGATTTAGACCAGATGTGACTCAAGTAACCAGTTGTGGAAAAAATAATAATCATTCCTTCTTATTTTGTAAGCAAGAAACCTACAGATGCTTAGTTCCTAAACAAATAAATAGTAGTGATAGTGAAGCGTGCAAGTGAAGGAGTCATCTAGATGGGTTGCCAGTTCTCAGTTGTATGTTGCCACATGCCTTCAGCGACTTCAGCTCAGTCAACGGCTGGTTTAGATGGGGCATTCTCCTTTGCTCTTCACCATGGTCCAGAGGTGGCTCCTGTTTCTCCTCAGGGGCAGAATATGGACTACTTGTGCCCTCCTAGGAAGGAGAGGCTGAACAACTTCCATCACAAGAATTTCAGGCGCTTGCGAAGATAAGTGAGTAACCGCTCTCTTTTCAGTGCTAACAGCTCCTTTCCCCACTTCCCGCCTTCTCCTCCATAGAGGCAGCAGCAGCAGTGTCTCCCCAGGACTCTGCCACCAGCAAAGCAGGACATGGAGCCAGTCTTTTTGCTGCATGCTCACAGACACCTACCGTAGATAAACACTTACTGTGAGGACACCCACTCCTTGCCACACTCTTTGCCTTATTTCATGACGCAGCTACACTGGAAGGAGACAACTGTGAGATTTCATCCAGAGTCCCTTCTCTTTCTTCTTTTAACCCTTTACTAAAAGTGACACCACCTATCCAACACATTGTCTGCATTCCCTCAGAATGGGCCTGCACCCATCTGGGCTTCACAGGCATTGGAACTTGCCTGGAGCTCTGTATGTACTCAGTTTTGTTGTGCCATAGCTAAGAATGGTAGATAAGCCACTGCAGGATGTTTGCAGTACTCCTATGGTACAAACCAACTGCTAACCCGTCTTAATCCTCTTTCTAATTTGGGCTGGGCTTTGCTTTGTGTCACCATGTAGAGCAGTGGTATCAGAAAGTCTTAGCGAGTTTTGCCACACTGTTTATCCAACAGGGAAAAGTGCACCCTTAGCATACCTGGGTTATGTTCACTATGAAATCGGTAAGAATGTGTGAGGTAAACACTGAATACTACCTTAACTGATATCACATACTGTTTTTAAATGTGCTGGTCTTAACACTGATTGCACAAAGTATGAACTGAGCTTACCAGTAGGAAGAAGATGAAGTGGGTTTCAAGATGGCTTTACAAAGATTTCTGGCATTAACTTTCTTCTTGACAGTGTCAGCAGGACTCAGACTCACAAAGAGCATTTACACAGCCACAATAAATTATATTTTTATTTGAGAAAATTTGCATAAATTTTTCCAAGTGGCTGAAACAATAGGAATGATATAATTTGCCTTCTAGGAGTCTCTGGTTACGTTACAACCAACAAATGATATGGACGTTGGTAGTATATGGTGTCTTTCATCCAAATAAGACAATGTTTTCAAAATGTTAGGCAAGTCCAACACAACTGTGCGTGGTCATTAATTGCCTGGCTACAGAAATACTCTCTGTCCTGCAACTCATGATGAAATGTGGAGAGGAAGGTAGGAGGAGATGTCCCAGAGCAGCGGGTCTAGGTTGTGCCTGGCAGCGCTATGAACACAACCAGCAGAATGGCAAGTAATGGCTCATGCCAAAAAATATCTTCTAGCTTTGAAGTAAGTGGCAAACCGCCAGATCAGGATAGATCTGAGGCACGCACCAGGGTGGGTATTTCTCTCCTTGTCTGTGTTCAGTGAGACTGTAGATGAGGACTGATGTGTGTTTGTGTGTGATGTGTGCATCGGTACAGACCACTCAACCATCACTAAACCACAATCTGCTCTGAAGTGGTAGACGGATGCTTCTAAACTGGATGCATGTCTACACAAAAGGTTTGTGATCAGTACTTCATGTAAATAAGTTATAAGGAAACTGAGATGTGTAAACTGTAATAATGTAACTGGAACTCACCCAAGACTCAAGGCAGCAACCTTTCATTACTGCTGTGAAGACTGATGTAGAAGCTGGAAGAACTCTATGAATGGCTAGATGTTTATAGCCTGCTAAGAAGACTACATCTCTGACAGCTAACTGTCCCCTGGAACTATTTTATTGCACTGAGTGAGAAGGAAAAGAAAAGGCCAATTGCTGACCTACTTGTTGTGGCACCTGTATTTGCTATGTGTCATTCCAGGGACTGAAAATGTCCCAAACTTGCCTCACTTATATTTAGCTGTGCTTCAATGCAGGCTGTGGAAACACACAAATATAAAATAGGTGTGCTACAAATAAAATCAAATAACTTAGGCTAGAGAATAATGGTGAATGGCCAGGTAGCACAGAAATAATCGTTTTACTACTTTGAATTACATCATACCAAGGGAATTGTCGTTGAGTCCGGTTTTATTAATGCAATACGTAACTGATGCAGAGGAGGCAAAATGCGAACTCCCTCCTGAATTAGTCTCTAACCAGTGTGAATTTGAAGGTAGACCAGGCCTCAGTCAGAACAAAGGAGGAAATAATCCCCTTGTAATGTTGCATTTAACACCTAGCAGGCAGGTGATAATTGCTTCAGTCCAAGGGGATTAGCACACTGTAACCTCATTATAATGTAAAATGTGACTTCCCTATATGGGGTTGTCTACATGGAAAACTTACAGTGGCATAAACAAAGGCATGAATTCAAACTGATTTAGTTTTACTGGAATAATTCCTGGTGTGGATTTATTTATTTGGAAAGAAGAACATGTTTTGTTTGTGGTCCTTGTTTTTTTTTTTTTTTTCCTCTTTCTTTTTAATCCTTCTGTTTAGTCAATGGTGGTTTAGAATTAATTTAATTTGAGAACTACCACTATTATTCCTGAACAAGAACGCTCATGCAAAAAGTCCAGTTTGATGTAAAATATATTATTCGACTCTACATGTTTTATCAATGGGACTAATAAAATCTTCCTGCACAAACAGACTTTAGGCAAAATGAAACTTTGCTTCAAACAGATTATGCAGTTTCTTGATAGGCTTAAACAGGCCTGGATTCATCTTGCCACTGCCCTTAGTGCTGCCAGGAGTTTTTGGGGAGGCTCTATATCCAGACAGATCAGGTATCTTTAAGGTAATCTTACAATAAAATAATAAAGGTAAAAAAGGGGTAGGGGGAAGGAGGAAAGATTCCTCTTCTCCATTTATGGGGAAGAAACAGTCAGGGTAGGGAGTGAGAGATGGCAGGTTCCCTCCGACTAGCAGGGGTTTAGACTGATGTCAGCTGACTGCAAAACCACACAGTACTTTTCTTACATCCTTAGTATGGTAACTTAGGCTGTCTAAAAACCAGACACCCTAGTCTGAGTTAGTCATTTAGTTTTTTTCTGTTGTCAATGGAGAGACACAGGCCTCACAGGCTCTTGATCTGCCTTAGGCACTTAGCTTAATGAATCCTGTATCTCTTCATTATTTAATGCTAGGTGAGATGAACCCCACCTTGAAGGTCCAATGAAAGGTACTGAACCAGTCAGTCAACTTCACTTTAAATAGCGTGTTTTTTTAAGAGATTGTCCAAAATGAGAGACACTGGATGTCAGTCAAGTCTCCCACCAGCTAATGGCACCAGAGCATTCCTAAACTAAGGAAGCGTATGATTTGGGGGAGTCAGTTTTTACTAACTAGCAAGCATACTTATTGTAACACAAATTGTAATACATTTAAGGAACACTCATACACAGAAACACTAGACAAACACGCATTCTTGCTAAAGCAAAATGTTTTTTGATCTCAGTGGGAATGCTGGCTTCATTGTTGGTTGTAGGATCAGATACATGGAATACTTGCAACATGAAGATGTGTGAAAAAAGGCAATTACCAGTGGTTCAGTGCAGAGTGAAGTCCCACCACTAGAGCTGGTGCCTGAGCCAGCTTCCAGGGCTCCCTTCCCTGGTCTGGGTTACCCAGCGCAGGGCTGGAGCTGGCAGATGGATGAAGTTCTGCTAGAGATGTACGGCGCTAAGACCCTCAGTAAAAGTTGCTGTTGAGGAGTAAGTATACTGACAATTCCGCGTCAGCCTAGCTGCCCTTACACTCTGAGGCGGCTCTGCTGTGTTTGCTGGAGAAGTGCTAATGCTTTTTTGTAGACAATTCCTGAGGAAAGCTTCCAGATTATCCCTTACTCCAATGTGTATCTGTTGTTTATTGCATCAAGCCAGTTCAGTAGGAAATAGCAAAAAGTCATTTTATCAAGGACCAGCATTAATTAAGGCTCAAGTCTACTCTGAAAATGTGCAGTGTTATGCTGATTTTATAAGTGATCTAAGCAAGCAAAGGGGTTAAGAGAGCTCTGGCTCCCAGCCACAACATGTGGGAGTGGAGGAGTGCTAGTTCTGAGGGTCTTCTCCCAAATAATGGTGGAATCAAGAGATTTATCACACACTTCTTTCCATTTCTCCCTAAGGAGCAAGCCCTGATGAGGTCTTACCTGGCTGTTATTTTATGTGTAGTCAAGGTCACAACAAAGAGTAAAATATGAAAATCTAATCTACTCTGCTAATGCAAAATAACTTCTTTCTGTATGTAACCTCACACAGAGTTCAACCACTCAGCTATAACAGGCTAAAGATTGCTTTCAAAGGCTTAATTCAATTTCAGCGAGTTTGCTCTGAACTCCCAGAGAACAATGCGGGGGCCTCCCTGCCTTCCCCAAAAGGGATACATCACAAAGCTCTCCGGGATGATCTCTTTGATTTCAGATGCACTCATACACACATCAGTTGGCTCAGATGCTTCCTTCAAATTTGATTCACCTGGGGATTTGGCTGCCTTATCAACAATGCATGTTGCCACTTACCAGGCATTTACATACCAGAGAAGTCTAAGGAAAATTCTTCCATGTGCTGTAAGCTTTCTCTTAGCAAGTAGAAGTGTACACAAGGGCACATACTTTTCTAAATAGGAATTTATGTTACAGATAGAATAGTGTGTAATAGCCCAGCTATGTTTTGCTCTAAACAAGCACTCTAAGGTTCTTTGGCCCTTTTTGTGCACGAGTGATCAAAAGCATTTGTTAACTGTTTGGTTAACTTCTCACTGCTTGCTGCATTGAATGGAGCTAGGCACCAAGGAGCATCTGGAAATCCAAGTCATGCCTCTTCAGCCACTCTGAAAATACTGTTTCAAACACCTGAGCAACAGTTTTTTGCAGCTTCCTCTGAAGAATGTGTCATTGTTAGTATAGAATACTGGCTATTTATGTTACCTTTTTCTCATCTTTCTGCCCCCTGTATATACTACTGATACCAATGGAAACTTGTAATTTTGGGATATGTGGGATCATACATGGGATGGGCATCAAGGCCTGCATCACTTCCTGGGAAGCCAGTGACAAGGCGGAAATGACTGTAAAGATAGAAGTGTAGTGGTGGTATAAATTTATCAAAGTGCACTTCCTTGCATTTGCAGTATAGCTGGGAATGCTTCCTGAGCTCCCTGCCCAAGAACCTATCAGATGGGCTTTGTTGCCAAATACCTTCCTTTATAGTGGCACTACTTTCAAGCATTTAGGATTCACAATTCTTTTAATATAAACTGTTAGCATCAGTATCTAGCAATAAAGCATCTGTAAAAATAAACCTGTTTTTCAATTTAATTGGAAGTATCTAATGGATGGGGCTGTCTAGGAAAAGGTCTTTTGCCAGGAAACAAACACTTATCTCCCTACAGCAAGTGCAGTTAACTGTTTGCTAATTCTTTATAAGAGGCATTAATCTTTTTGTTTTCCTTCCCCCCAAACAACTGGAAGAAATTCAGTTTATTTTTAATTACTCTGCAGCATCTTTACTACATTATTCAACTCAGCTTTAATAATAATAGTACTTAGCACATACACAGCGTTTTACATCTTCATAGTGGCCTACAGCATTAACTAATACATCCCAAAACATTTTGCACTTGAATTAAATAGGTGCACTACTGCAGGTAAATACCTATTTCCTTTGCACCTTTAGTGGTGTAATTTAAAACTACACAAATGTAACAGAAATCACGTTCCTGCTGTATTTCTAGGATGAGACTCAGGTCAAAGGATTTTGTGTCTTCCTAGGACAGGACTCAGGACAAAAGATTTTCTTGTTTTCTCTTTCCCTTTCACCATGCTGATGCTCCAGGAATTTGTTAAGCACATAGCAGTGGCTAACCTCTGCAGTGCTATTTTTTCCCTTCAAGGTGCAGTGTTGCTAGACCTGCCCTGTCGCGTCCATTAAAACTGTCTTTTCCATCTTGCCTACAGAAACCCCCACAGAGGTTGGGAAGCTGGTTAATGCAGTCCATGGCATCCCATGCAGACAAGTTTTGTGCCTCCATTTCCTACCTCATCCATCTCCTGCCCCTTGTCTCACACCCCCCCTGCAAGACCTGAGTGGCAGGAGCTTCCCAGTGCTGACTTGGGGAATGCTGAAATTAGCACTGTCACAAAGGACTATGTAACATTTTCTCCCTATTCTGTTTACCTTCAGCCATTGTTTGATGTAACTTTCGTACCACATACTCCTGCTGAGGAAAAGAGCTCTTTTGGGATAAAGCATGTGTAGTGTTCTTTTAGGAAACTGTAAACTGGAGGCAGTTCTCCAGCCTGGGAAAGGAGATAGAGAGTTATTTTTACTTTTAAATTCCTTAGGGAGAGGCGCTCAGATGTGAGTGTGACGAGAGCCATACAAGTACATAGAGTGAGAGAGAGCAAGAGAAGGAAAGAAGTGATTAATGTGGCTCAGCTACGCTACTAGCTAGAGGATGAAACTGAACGAGCAAAACTAATATTTTGACAGAGAGATTCCTTTCCAACTATGGTCACTTTCAAGTTACAGATACCAGCGGTGCTAATAACCCTAATTTCAAACATCTCTGATAATAATCATCACCACCAGCTAGGAATAATTCCTCTTTCTAAAGCAAGTGACCAGAGATAACCAGTACCAGTTGCTCTTCCCAAGCTGCCTGCTATGCTCATATCACTCCCAGGCCCCTCTCAGGTTGCGCTGGAAGTGGTCTGTCTCTGGGGAACCCTGCCAGAAATCAGCTGAGTGGTGATGCCTCACTTGTGCAGCAACTGGGAAAGAGCCGGTCCTTGATGAGAAACGGTACAAGAGTCCCTGCACTGTGCCACAGCCAGGACCCTGGGGTGCTGCATCCCCTCCTCTCCTGCTCTGTGGGGCAGCTAAGAGCAAATTGCCAAGCCAGGCCCCTGGGCAGCCTCAGACTGCAACACATACAGCTCCACTGCCAACGCCAACAGCACAGGGAACTCTGTGGGACAGACATATACCTGCAAGTACAGACAGGGAAAGGTCGCTGCTTCTTGGCTCTTGATTTGACTCTGGAGCAGGTGCCCCACCAACCATCATGGCACAGACCGGTTCTGAAATTAGTAGCAGAATAGTGGGCTTGAAGAGTGAGTCTCATAGTCAGTTTTGGTTTTGGCTATTTAAAGAAGACAGAAATGTCTAGAAAATTCAGGCAGCAAAGTCAGCTGTGTTTCTAGGAAGGTTATGCATTTTTATGCTTTGGATTTTTTGGGGGAGTTGTATCTGTGAGAGTGCAAATATAATTAGTGTATGTATCAAACTGCAGCCTAAAAAACACTGAAACATTTTCCACAGTGTGGACATTTCTCCTCAGGAGCCATTTGTGACTCACTGCTCCTGTCAAGCATGTTAATGTGCCTCTAAATTCCACCTGGCAGAAAATGTATCACAGTGTCAGCTGCACTAGGGAATGACAAACACAGCCTGACGGTGGTACTGTCGGACACCTCGAGGTTGCTCTCAGCAAGCACAGGTGGAGGAGCTAACCTGCCTTGGCTCCAACAAAATAAAAGGACGTGCCCAGCTCGAGGACACACTAAGACAAGTTCAGCAACTTGAAAAAGCACTCATTAATCTCTCTAAAATGAACCTCCCACGTTCTTGCAGGGAGGGCATGTTGAGGTGGAATTTGCGTGACCTGCTTATAAGCAGAAAACTGACAGTGTTTGGGCCCTGAACAACTCCTGCTGTTTCGAAACAATCCACTGCCCTTGGCAGGTGCAGCCTGTGCAGTCACAGGGAGCACAGGGATGTGCTTAAAAGGGGCACGCTCTGCAGCATGGGTGGCCAGCCTGCTGCAAAGGTGCCCATGTTGCTGTTGACCCAAGAAGCTCCTAACACCTCACCCTGCTTTTGGGACAGGTGTAGCTGCCTGCTTCATGGGTGTGTCAGGCTGCATGGCATTAGCTGGAGGTATCCCTGTGTGCCTGTGGACTGTTGCTGCCTCTAAGTGAGAAGACCAATGCCTTTAGCTTTGTCCATAACAACTTCGACTTTTATACTGAAAGAGACAAGTTCACTCCCTGTACACATCCTAACTGGAATTAGGATCGTATGCAGCCTATCCAGAAATTCCGTTTATCTTTCAAGAACTGTGATTTCCAAGCCACAAGATTTCTCAGTTTTGTACTCAGGTTCTTGGCTGTTACAGGGAGGATCAGGTACAGAAAGTTGCTGTCTCCTGTACTGATGGTCCCAGGGACACGCTACATGAATGACTGAAGAGCTGGGGTCATCTATCTGGAATAAATTCAGGTGCAAAGAAGGGAGCATTCCAGCTCTGGTCGTCTCTGGCTGTCTGGGAGTTGTTACAGCACATTTTGTTTGAGTTAAGACTGATGTCACTAGCTTCCATTGCAAGATTTCAGTTCCCCTGCAGACCTTGATTTACTTACCTCGTTTTTTAAAATCCTTTTAAAAAAAGTCTGAAGAGTAAAAAAAGTATACTAAAGCAATTTCAATCAGCTCTCGCTTGTCTATCTATATATCTTTATCTATTCACTGACATCTTTTTTGCATAGATCTCTAAGTAATAGATGGTGGATGCAGGGCAATGAGTGAATACCTCCAGTCAGATTCTAAAAAGGTTTAGAGGTTCAAAAAATCACGTATAAGCAAACTGGTTTTGATCTAACGACAAAGGTCTCAATGAAACACAGCAGACAGTCTGGACAACCTGTCTGCACTGTGCTTGTTGTTCTTCATCCCTCCTGATCCAACACAGACATCCAGCAGCTCGGCAGCACAAACCTCGGTCTGTGGTGCACCTCCCCAGATAAGCCGCTGCGGGAGCTACAGTGGGTAACCCACTGGCTTCAGTCAGATCTGTGGTGAGTCTATTCCATGAGTTATCTGCAAAGTCTTTAGAATCTCTGGTTTTCTGGATTCCTTCAGAGTCCCTTCCTTCACACTATAAACAAAGACAAACACTGTAAGAAAGATTTACTGGAACAACAGTATCTATCTGCTGCCACATCACCACAAACCCACATTCGATAGGTTGAGATTAAGCAGGTGGCCAGACGAGATAGCAAATGCATCAGCAAACATAGTTGCAACATAAATAAAACCAGTGTGCAAAGGCACTTGATTTGAAATGTGCTTGTTTCTCAAAATCCCTGAAGTTCTTCTGAGAAGAAGAGGGGTCTTTCCAGCTGCATTCCTCCTAACCCTACAACTGCCTTGGCACCCAGCCTTTTCTCACCTGCAAACAATTAGACTGGCTTAAAAAAAACCCAAACCAAACCAAACCAAAAGGTTGCTTTATTTTCAAATTCGGTTTCTTTGGTGCTTTTTCCACCCCCCCCTAGGAAAACCAGAAATGTGTTTGTTGGAAAAAAAAAAAAAAAAAAAAAAAAAAAAAAAAAAAAAAAAAAAAAAAAAAAAAAAAAGAGAAAATAACCCTCAACTGTTCAGGTAACCATTTGTTTCCACAGCTATGCTCTCATTAAATCATCATCTATCACAGGACAATGGATGCAAGATAAAATCTGGCAACATCGAGATGTCACATTAAATCACAGCCAGCAGAAGAAGGCTGGACAGGGCAGCTGCAAGCGAGTCCTTCGAGGGTCCCCACCCTGGGTGGGTCTGCTCTCCATTTGGGGTGCTGCATTACGTGCTGGGGATCGATGGCATTGCGGAAGGGAGGGGAAGGACATGCTGCAATCTCTGTCAAACCCTGTGGCTCAACCCCCTTTCTCGCCAATGTCAGTGAGGACACTGCAGAGCAAGAGGAGAAATCCTCTCTTCTCACAGACTACATGCGGTGGCTTTCAGCAGAGCTGCCTTGGCCCCATCTTGTGTGTGAACGGTAAGAGCGAAACAGGTTTAGAGACATGCTCATGTGTCTAGAAATGATGGGGAGAATGGAGCAGGCAAGCTTTCCTATCTGTCACCTATGATGTTTCTGCCCTGTTGCCAGAGGACTACACTTCTTATGCAGCATAATATGACAATAAAAAAACCCCAGACATTTAAAGCCTTGGGGAAAAAAATGCACTGGTACTCGGACCAGGTTTTAGTCAGCTGCTAGCAAGTCCTTGAGGAAAAGATGCCTATTTTTATATCTGTGTCTCAGGTGGGAGGCTAAGCCACTGCTCCAAGGCAAGCACACCACCAAGGCCACAACCTCTCCATCTGCATGTGGCATACTCCACCTCGGTTACAGCCTTGGTGCTGCCTGTTATCTCTGACAGTGGGGTTTTCCTTCTTCTCATGGGGTAACTGCACGTGGCTGCCAAGCATTGCCCATCGCTACCAGTTTAAAGTTTGTGTGAGGTTTCCACTCTATCCAGTGAAAAGAAAGGGTGGGAGGCTGTGGAGCAGTCAGAGAGAAGCCACTTCACGACATCTTTGGTGGCTGCTGACTCAGGTGGATTTAGGTTACTGCATATCATTGCCTCTTTAAAGTCCCTGGCTCACTATTTCTCACTTTTTTGTTTCTTGGAACATCATTTTAACCCTCATTGCCATTGCACTGCCCTCTACCCTGTACACCCTCTACCACAGAGCCATGTGATGCAGTCTTCCATAGCAAACTTTGCCTTCAGGCCACCAAAGCGTTAAACCCTTGATGTGCTCACAGACTGGCTGTGCCTTTCCATCCCTGAGGGCAAATTTATATTAAAGTCCAGAACCCACTCCCTTGGGCCATTCCAAAGGCCATTAAAGTTAGTGGAAATGCATGTCGTGGGCAGTGATAGGATCAGGTGGGCAACATCTTCATAATTGAAAGGACTTAAAGCCATCACGATCAGTTCATCAGAGGTGGCAACTCATTAGCAGGCAACTGATTTTTGAAATGCTGCTAGCCTGACCTTCAAATAGCATCCCTAATTCCCAGTGGGCCAGCAAGGACAACGTGTGTTTGGCACAACTGAAATGAGTCCCAGGAGCATCAATCATGATCAGCACCCAAAGGTATTTCAAGTTTGGAGCTGGTGGAACTCAGAGATTGAATTCATCCCCAAAATTTTGTCTCCAAAATGTTGGTGGAAATGCTTTGCTACATATAAGTCAAATCTTTTTGCTGGAAGCCCTCGTGGTTACCCCTGTTGCTTTGCTGAACACATATTGTTACTATTTTTGAGAAACAGCATCTCACCAAGTTCTTCCCTTAGTCTAAGAATAGGAGGTTTTAGGAGAAACAGCTTTACTGCAGAGTGGCCTTGTTGCAAAAACTGTAACTGTCCCTGCTCAAGACAGAGGGTTGTGAATAAATACAAGCTTTTGACAATTTTACTGTAATTTATTGTGAGTGTGAAATAAAATAGGGAGATTTTTGTGGTTTGATTTGCATTTCTGCACTTATATATGGCAATTAAGTGTTAAAAATGCCAATCAAAACCAAACTTTGGCAAGAGATTAGTCAAGATATGTGCACTTGAATCTTTTAGGGGCTTGAGGGGGCATTCCTTTGACATTTGCCTTTAAAAGAACCTTAAAATATGACACTTCAAAAGCAGCTGCTTTGTGCGATCACAAAGTGGTTTCCATACACAGAGTTCACATCAGATATACAAACATATGTGCTCAAATGACCGTAACTATCGGTAAAAGGTTAAAAAACTATTTGCATAGTGCCTTCTCAAGGCTGCTGGATGCCCGTTAGTGCTCAGTTTGTAAGGAAAAATTAAAGACAGAAGACGAACCTTACCAGTAATAAATGCCCCTATCTAGTGCAGTGTGCTAGGGAATGAACTAGTGCTGGCGCCACGAAAAAAGAACAAGCAATCCTGTACATCTGTCTGGACTTTATGGCCTTTCTTGCCTATTTCTGTGAATGCAATTGGGCTTTGACCTGGTTGTATAACTTTCCTGTACCTCATCTTCCTCATTTGCGGAGTGGGGATAATTGTCTCTATGTGCTGTCCGATATAACAAAGAAAAGTGCTCCAGGAGCGCAGAAAATCATTATAGGAAAGGTTTGTTCATTGTCATACATAAAAATTGACTGATTAGCTAGCAC
This sequence comes from Pampusana beccarii, assembly GCA_013399365.1. NCBI lineage: Eukaryota > Metazoa > Chordata > Aves > Columbiformes > Columbidae > Pampusana > Pampusana beccarii. Next base: position 8,979 of record VWYH01003812.1, on the reverse strand, counting down.
TGTTGTGAAAGAGGCAAAGTGCTCAGAGTCAGCACTCATCAAGTTTTTTTGTTATTGCAAAATATTGCTTAAAAATAAGCTGAAGGTTGAGATGTGTTGTTGCAGGAACGGGTTGTACCCAGCCTGCTGTGCTTTGTTTCTGCCCTGTGGGCCTTTGCTTTCTCACTAGGCAGCAGCCCTAGCTATGATCCATCTTCACTCCTGCCAGAAGGCTCTTTCCAGAGATGGTCCCACACCTGCCTTGGGGACCACTCAGCTGCTGGGCTGTAACAGTTCCTCCTGTTAGAAAAAGTGCAGCCTCTGAGAGCAAAACCATCTGCTCTGAGAAAAGCCTTGCAGGAAAGCCAGGCAAGTGCGAGGTCTCACGGGGACTGGGAGCATTAGTGCAATATACAGTCATCACTTGAGACAATTAAGAAATCTGCTCACAGGAGAAGCAACGGTAAACACAGTGTTGTGTGCTACCCCGTGTTTATCATTGAGATTTTCAATTTAAAAGATAAATAAACATGTAGCCTGTGAGCAGCAGTCAGAAAGCAGGCACAGAGCTGAGTTCGAAAAGGATAGGGGTCTGGTTTCACCAGGGACAAGGAAACCTACCTTGCTTGTGCCAATGCATTTATGCACTTTGTCGCTGAGATCTCTTTGCTTTGATGCCTTTGCTAGCCTGCAGCTCCCTTCCTCTGCTCAGCAGCCTATCCAAATGTGGAGGTATTCTCAGTTCAGCTCCTTTTACCCCCAGCTTGTCCTTTGCTCAAAACCTCATTGCTTTCAAGGGTGCAGTGCTTTCTGGCCCCTGAGGCGGTGGTACCTGGGTGTCCTCCCTCTCCCTGCCCCAGGGGCTCGCACCTTGCTTTCTCAGAGACATAGTACAGGGTGAGCTGGATCTCCTTTCCAAAAACTGAGCATGTAAGCAGCCAAGTCTTCCCTCTGGTGACTTGGGGAATTTGTGACTGCAGAGGGTGTTTGCCTCTTTCTGCTGGGCATGGGCAGATGTATGATTTTGTGTCCCTTTCCTAGTTCTAGATCTGCATGACCCAAAGTTGTTAAGTATAATCCCTCCAGCAGGCCCCAAATTCTTGAGTCACACGCATATTGTGATGCCATTTCCCCCAAGTCAGCAGAGGTTATGCCAGCCCTGGGAGGTGGCAGGCTGGTGGGCATGTCCTCCATCCCTGCTTCTCCATTGCGTTTAGGACAAGCTGAGGTCTGATGGCACAGGCACAGCCTCAGTGAACCTGCAGCAGCTGGCAGGGAAAAAACTTATGCCTTCCCACCCAGCCCTGCCACTAAGGAGTTCCCAGTCTGGACTGGTCTGCAATTGATGGTGAGAGAAATAGCCAGATTGGTGCATTTCAGGAAAAAAAACGGCAAATAACTAGACATCTGCACTAGAATCATGCCTACTAGATTTATATCTAATATCAATATTGATATAAAAATGAAATAGCAAATATAATTAGCACAGTGACCCCAGACATCTCCAGAAATCAGAGTGAAAGGAGGAGGGTAGGGGGAGGAAGAAAGAAAAGTGTTCTTTGTCAAATAGGATTCAGACACTCCCTAATTAAAAGAAGAATACAACCTGAATATCCAATCATGGACATTAACACTCAGATGAATGCACTTCTGAAGAAGATAATAAACAGATAAAGATGTAATTGCCCCCAAGCCTTTTTAGTGCATGTCTTCATTGCATTAAAGCCCAGAGGATTTGACGGAGAATTTTTGTGGCGGTGCTTGCGAGGAATGTGTTGCAGCGCTGGAGGGAGGATTTTTCCATTCAGTTCTCTGCCACTCTGGTGGTAAGCACTGAAGAGGCACATATTTTCCTAAAAATATTTTTGGTTTATTGGTTTTGGTAAAGGCAGTGCTGCACCAGCAGTGCCTTTTCAAGGTGGCATTCTGAAGGCTGACTCTCTCCTAGCTGAGCCATCAAAGCTTCCTCAGAAGACAGAAATTGCCATAACCAACTGGAGGGCACATTCAATTTCCCCAGATCCCCTTATCTGGCAGTCCCCTCCATGGACTGCTCAGGAGTAATACAGCAGTAATCTTGTGGAAGGCAATTACAAGCTGTCCTGCTCCATATTTCCCATTCATTGCTCTTTGAAAACTGCCATGGGAGGAGGCTTCCCACCTTCTTCAGAATTCCCTGCTTCTTTGTAACACTTACTTTCACCTTTTGGCAAAGAGTTTCACAGGCCATGAGCCCATTCTTTGGGAAAGCACTTTCGTTTTCCCTTTATACTTGTCGGTTCATCACTCATGTGGGACCAGATGCTGAGCTAGGAGAAAGCAGTTTAAAGCTCGTCCAGACTAAAATCTTCTTTTAAAACTCACCCTTTCAGGTCTTGTCAGCAGCTCCAGGCATCACCAGAGCATATTGAAAAGCAATTTGTGACATCTGTGTTCAGCAATTTAAGTCTGGGTCTTGCCACAAATAGCTTAAACTGGAAGAGCATTAAAAGGTTAAAAGGACAAAGCTTCACAGAATAAGTTCTCCCCGGGGATCCAGTATTAGTTGATCGTGTGGTCCTGGAGGTAGAGGGAGGTTAAGGAACAATTGCAGACATACCACTGAGTGTGGCTCAGCAAGTCACTCTCCCGCTGCTGTCCTAACTGGGCAAGGAAGAAGCTGAATTTTGAGAAAGACCATCACTTCATCTTAGCTAAACATCTTCACCATTCCTAAGCAACTTAATTGACTTTTCTTGTAAATGATCACATGGTGAGGGCAGTGAAAGTGCGTGGAGGAGGGAACCGTTTGCTAAGCACAGAGGGCCGAGCTCCCATGCCATCTCTGTGGAAAAACACTACTGCCATGCAGCATTTGGCCCCAAATAGCCATGCAGAAAATGAGAAGCAGGAGACACAGCACCTGTGCAGTGGTGGAGAGGAGCCCTCTCCTCTTGCCCCTTCCTTCTTCCTGCTCCAGACGTGTTTCCTTAGACCCCCTCACTCAGCCATTTGGGTGTGGGACCGGGCCTACACCAACTGCCCACCAGACATATCCTCCTGAGTGACACATGGAGCTCGGCGCTTCCCTCCAAGTGCCTCATCCTGGCCAAGGCAGGTTCTCCATCCCATCCCTCCCACCTACCCCAGCATCCACTTGGTCCTGACAACCTGCAGTCTCAGCAGGGCTCCCTGCAGTAGGAGCAGGGACAAAGGGAAAGCAGGGACCCCTTCCCTGGGGACTGTGTTTGGACAGGTGAAGGAGGCCTTGCCTGGTAGTGTGGTGGTGATGGGAAACTTCATGACTGGGATCTCCCATACAGAGGAGCAAGGGAAATTAGACACAGTCGGTTTTGCTATTTTCCTCTTTCCTGTTGTACTGCCACTGCTGAGCACTCTAAATATTTTCAGTGTTTTTTAAAGTGGAGTTTACAGACTAGGCTATCATCTTAATGTATAACATTTAACAAAACTATATCAGTTAAAATTCTGCTGCTATAATTCTGAATTGAAATGCTTTTCTGCGTTGAAATCAAAGCCAGCTCTTCTCTGGCACACAGGAAATAGAAAAGCAGGAAAGAAGACAACTCTGTCTTAGTTGTCCAAGCTAAAAAAAAAAACCCACTCAACACTCCTAAAATAAAAGAAAGAAACATCGTCAGTCAGAGGAAAAGGGATTTGATTTTAAAAGCTTATCTGTGTCATTTGTAATACAGGTAGACAATTTACTTAAATGTATGAATGTAAGTCATATTATTTGCACCTATATAATTGAAAACAATTTGATCCCTACTGTGTTACCTGCAACTGTGGTACGTACATAGGTTACATATAACCACGTGGTAACAAACAGAAAACAAACTAAAGGAAACTTGGCATGGGCTTGGAATTTTCCTTCTGAGAGGTGAATTTTTATTCCCTCTGCAAAACCTGATTTTATGCCATGTGCTAAAATTGTCACTTGTTTACTAGCAGGTACAGTTGGGAGATAAAAACAAAGAGCACAGGATAATAGCCACAAAAGAAGATTCCTTGTTCACCAACTGTCTCCAGAGATGAGCAAAAAGATCCCTACACGAGAGCCAGCAAGGCACGCAGGACCACTTCGGATTTCTTCTCTTTGCAGATATAATTTGTTCCACATGCTGTTTACCCATTGATTCTTCTAAACCACATCTTGGCTACAGGGCATATGATGACAAATCATGGAAGAAGCAGAAGAATTTTGCAGCTTGTCTTGGCTGTACCGAATGTGCCCTCGTGCTTGGAACAAGTAAAATGCTTCGTGCCGTTAACAAATGGTGGCAAGTCCAGTGAGCCTTTCTTCCCGAGCAGGGACTGAAAAGATACACCAGTACTATGAACAACAGAGTTATGGGGTGGCTTCAGTGCATTGACATTCTCAGTGGAGATAACGAGGTATGGCTTGCCTTTCTGAGGAGGAGATGTGCGAGTGTACTTTACTCTGGATGGGTGGCAGGGGACCCGGTGATCCATAACCAATATCTTATGCATCTTCCTTTACTGCTTTCTTGGGAGCTGGCCTTGGAGCAATAACAGTGCCTTCATATGTCTCCAGATTGCAAAAGCATCCACAAACTTCTCCAGCAAATTCCTTGTCCTACAAGCCACTGGGGTATCACTTCCTAAAGATACACCCTGGGAAGTAGTTGAAGAGTATGGCAAGTTTTACCTATTTCTGTGGAAATTACACAATTGCGGTAGGTATCAAAGCTTCACAGTCAGTAATATCTAAGTAACACCACCACAAAAATGCATGAATTATAGTTCACGCTGCACAAAACCAATCTTTTATAAATAGATAGGAGGAAAACTCCCTCTTTTGTAAATTGTTCTTACTCTGGAATATGCAAAGGGAAAGAACCATACACCTTCGTCTCCATTGGCTCCCTTGAAGAGCAGAAAAGCTATGTGCTTCCTCGGTAATAACTTCTCTGCTTCTCTGGATGACACTGAAGGAAAAACCCAAGATTTCACATGTCCAGGGTCTGAGCAGTGGAAGTGAAAGGCTAAGAAAACAGAGTGAGAAATGTGACAGCCGGAAGCCGCATGGCTCCACTGCCCATGTATGTGTCCCTGCATGCACGTGTATGGAAAGGGCAATACAAACAATGGGACTGAGCTTGAGCATGGACTCAACAGCAGCTGACTAAATGTGCACGGATTTGCGTCAGTGTGTTATTTTTGCTGTTGGACACTGCTGAATTTATTTGACCTGGAAGTCACCGATCGTCTCCCCAGCTGGGAACAGAACAGCAGCACATGGTGTGATCTGTATAAAAATCTGAGCTACAATGGCTGAGAGAAAGAGAGGAATTTGTTGAGGTATATTTATGTGTCTGTGTCAAAATATCAAGTCTACAAAATCACTGGATTGTTATACCAGTATGATATGTTTCTGTAGCTAAAGATGAATAGCAACAGAGATGAAAAAAACGCCTTTTGTGCCATTCAGTTCGTCTTATTCATCTCCATAATAATGTATGTCCATTTTCTGCAACTCATTTCCTGATTTTGGCTAGTTTTTTTGATGTCCCAAGAAATAAAACTTCCTCCCCTCCCATGAAAAGTTCATTCATAGACCATGTTATCTGGACTTGTGGGATATTTTTTTTTTGGAAGTTCAGTAAAAATTTTAAACTCCCTCATTTCACCTGAGTGCTAATAGACATATCATTCTTAATCTCGCTAAATGCATGAATCTTTCAAAAATGTGCACATAACCAGCCCTGTATCAGTATGTTTTTTTAATCAGCCTTTTCAGTGACAGAATTATTTTGTCCTGCTTGAATTCTACCACTTTTTGCCTTGTAATACAGTACAAAAGTTCCTGAAACCCCAGACACCAGCTACTCTGCGGGTTTGTTTCCCATGATAAGTCAGTGTCTGTGATTGCCTCTTGGCTGGCTAAAGAGTCTAGAATATCTTAGATTTCATTGGAGTTCATCAGGATCTAGTTTTAGGGAAAACTAAAATAATCCAGCTCTTCAAAGTGTTAGAATCCAGCCATTTACTGATACGAATTTTCTACTCGGTTATACCTCTTTGCACAGCTATTTGACATGCACATTTCCCTTCCTGTCTCCAAAGCTGTGAGTACATCAGAGGTTGTCCAAAGGAGTGAACTAACTCAATGCTGTATGCTCACATTACCTGAACTTACCACAGCCTTAACTCCCAATCTTCACCTTTCATTTATTTCCCTGGAAGGGCTTGTCAGTGCACTGAAATCCAGATGCAGTCATCCAGAATCCAGCTGTGCTGCTTCTGGGAATAATTAATTAAAAAAATGTTTCTAGCCTAAAACCTAGTAAAATTCCTTCCTTCTTCAAAGTTGTCTCCATATCAGGTTGCAGTCAATAGTTTGGAGTTGGCATATCAGTATTTCCTTGCATGTACCAGTATCAGAGGGAAAGTACATGCTCCTGTCTCCAAATAAGAGACATTTTCCATATGTGCACTCTCCACTCTGTCCTTCCTAATGACTATACATTGAGATATTATCCAGGAAAGGTTGCAACGTTTTGTAGCATATGTCTGCGCAAGCGAGAAGCATGTCTCACACCTGCTTCTTGGCTTTGGGACGTTATTCCTCAGACACTCTTCCAGCCTGGCTGACTTGCGGTGATGCAGGCTTTGAATGGCAAGCCAGGGCAGTACAGCAAGCCTTTTCCTGCCTGGGGTGGCAAGTTATGTGAAAGCCTGCGGTCTCTTTTTTGGTCTTGTGCTGATGGGGAAGGGGTGCTCTGTGAGAGGCAATGGCCAGGCTCCTTCAAAACAAGGCTGGCAAACCACTTCCAAACAAGGCTGACAGTTATTCACATGGAAAACTGCTTATGACTTATTTTCTCATTTGAAATTCAGAGAGTTGGTCTGAAATAGAGACTGTTTTCCTTTAAATAACATAAGCAGTGCTGGAGCAGGATTACATCTGTCACAGATAAAAATCCTCTATTTATGCCTTATTGTAATCCATTCAGTGGTTTATGGTCCTCGTATCCTTCAGAGAGTGTTGGAAACCAATACGGTGTTTCTGTGTGCTACATTTTGCGTTCGGATCTCTGGCTCTGTAGACAGATGTATACAATCACGCACACAGCAGTCAGACAACTCCCTCTTGACTCTGTATCGCAGGAAGAACAAGAGGGCAAATTATTTCGGCTGAGGTCAGCATTAACTTAAGCTTAAAATAACTCTCTCCAGATCCACCTGTTTCAGACAGAAGCACGTGAATGAGTGGTGGTCTTCGGTGAATTCCAGCCACTTCTCTATTTCACATCCCTTTTGGGGCTCTGCTATCACAGATATAAACAATACACATGTACTCAATTAAGCAAAAAAGACTGCAATCAGCCTGATAAACAAAAAAAAAAAAATACCCTCACTCTGCAAGTGTAAAATAATGGGTTAGTAAACACATATTTCCCACATGTATGAGCATTGAATATGTGAACACGGGCATGTTCCTGGATGCTTTGGGGAAAATATTATGAATTTATGGAAAACAATCCACTAAAAAAAGAGGCTATCGATTGCATTCATGTTAAATTAAACAAAGGTTTCTGAGAAGATAACCTTTAAACAAGAGAGTTTCCAGTTTCTCCTAGTTTCAATTGCTGAGAGTATCAGCTTCCTTCTTCCCTGTCTTTCCGTATCAAAATTACCTTATTCATTCATTCCTTATAATGGACCATTCTTAATAAAGCTAAATGGTTCCAAAGAAATGCAATGAATCACTGACCGTCATTCCTTAATGCCTCACGGTCCGAGATCTACCTGACCTCCAGGGCAGGGATTTCTTTTCTTTCACTATGTTCCACCCAACTTCAGGTTGGATGTCTCCTGGTCTCACTATCTTGCTGAAGAAGTTGAGGTGTATCTGGAGACAGAATCCTATTTTTGTCAGTCCTAGTTATCGATACTGGTGTGTATTGGCTGGTGTCTCCCGAGCCCTTCTCAACTGCTTCTCAGATAAGGTCACATGGGGTTTAAGTAGAGGTTCTCAGGAACAGGAACAGGACTCTGCACTTGAAACCACCATCATTCTTGAAATAACCCTTAGTAGTGTAAAGCTGTTCTCCTTTATATCCACTTAAACTAAGGTTTAAACTCTCAAGAACTGGGAGATTTTCCCTGAGTAACCACAAAGCTGCTTATAGCTGGATGCCAAAGCTGAGGGGAGGTACCATCATGTTAACTTCAGGCAGCTTTGATATTTTTGTTGGCTGTGTACTCAGAAAATAATGGTATTAGCAGCTCTGACTTAAAATACAGAGAGCTGCGGCTCCCTCACAGCAGGTAAACAATCTGTGCAATTGGGCACAAATGCTGATAACAAGGCCTCCTTCCAATTAGGAAGCAACAAAACAAACTGCATCAGCAAAAATTCCTGTGAGGATGTTCCTTAAGGGTTCTTTGTGCTCTTTAAAACACACAAACATTTTTACCATGCAATACCCCCAAGTTCTTTAGCTGCTAACAAGAATACTTAAGCAGTGCTTCTTTGTGAAACTGCGCAGAAGATATTGCCTGGTGCTGCTGCTGCAGCTAAACCTTGGGGTCAGAGCCAGAGGGACACATTTACACAGGAGAGGCACAAGATGCACATGCACAGGCACAGAATTGCAGCCCGTCTGTGCAAGGGGAGTTTGCTAGGGTAAGCTGAAACATCTGTGTAGATGTGTTAATTTTCAGAAAGCTGCTTGAATGGAATGTACTTGGAAAACAGATGTGTTTTGAGAGCAGCCACAACAAATATAAAATGTGGGTGACATGGATCTGAGACTGCACCATGAGAAACATCCTATCCTTGGTCATCTTCTGCCTGAATACGGAGGACTGGCTTCTGATGCTGCAGAAAGACAGGAGTGTTCCTAGAGATATGAAGAACATAAATTTTGCCGATTGTTTTTCACCAGTTCCCCAGCACAGACAATTACATTGTTTGACTTTTACATTTTGTTTGACAGTTACATTTGTTTCGGTCAGGAGATTATGATC
>VWYH01003811.1:1479957-1654721 GCA_013399365.1 Pampusana beccarii | reverse complement strand
ATTTATATATTTATTTATATATTACTCATCATTCCTGTGTAGTTTAATTTCTCTTTTTGTTTCCTTCTGGGTTTGGAGTTTCAGAGAACACTTGGGTTTCAGATTCTCCTCTTACACACAGGACTATACATTACACTCAACCTATGTCACGTTGTTTCTGCCAAAATACCTCAGCCTTCATGAAATAACCTAATTCGTGCTTGCAGGCCCTTTTGATTAGACAGGCCTTGTTGAATGAGATCAAATTAGTGGAAAACTAGGGAGGATGCATAAAAAAGACATTGGTCATCGACAAGATTGAAAGAGCACCCAAAGGTACCGCCCTCCAAATGCTTTGCACTACAGTTTTAAAACTTTCATCCTGCAGAGACCAGCCCTGTGTGTCAGCCCAAAATTTGATCAGGAGAGCCCAGCACTGGCTGTAAATGGGTTTTTACCAGTGGTCAGGATTTGGTTCTCGAGCTGGGTGGACTTTACCATCGCCTTCCCTTACCCCTTAATGTTTTTTACACTTGGTGCAGGGCTCAGGCATCTGTTGCAATCCGCCCATGTGGGACAGAAACCTCATAAAAAGTGAATATTGGTGTCCTTCTCACACACTCATCTAATAATTTTCCTAGAAAAGCACCCATGTGGGAAGCTGCCCCTCACTGGTCTAACAATCTAACCAAGGTTTAAAATATTGATTTTTACCTAGGATAACACATAGCTTGACATGTCTCTTCAAGCATGCGGGTCTCACTTCAGTTCCAAAGCGCTTCTCTGAAAAGTAAAAACAGAATAAAAAAAGCTAAGACCACTACCCAACATGTAAACTATGTTTAAATAAAGCAAAATAGCAGAGAAAAGGATGTTTCTTATTGTTACCACAATAGAAAATTAAACCCCAAACTTTAAACAAACTGTGCCATTTGCTTTTGCAGCACCAAAAGAGTTTATTATTTCACTATTTCATCTCACCTTGTGTCATTAAAATATAGAACACAAGTAGTAAAACAGAAAGTAAATATGCACATATCTTTACACCATGTAGTGTAGCTATAAATCTTACTCTTTGATAACAGCTGTACTATAGCAATCATTTGAGTAGTGCAGCTGCCACAACAATATCAAATTTTATAGTTAAAAAGCAGTCAAAACTTTAATGGTACAGTGGAGGTAGATATATATTGTGCTATAAATAAACATTATCTAATGAAGAAATGAAACGTTTATTTTTCCTTGACATATCATTCAATATCATATATCTTTGCTCCTGCAAGCTGCTATAATAGCAGCCATTATACTTCAGCATGTATAACAACAGAATCTGTAGTTGTACTAATTATGTTGGATTTAAATGAGGGATGGGAAAACTTCAGGTAACATTGCCTTGCAAGCGAGGTCTTCATTTCATTAAAGCCGTACCTTCAAATGTTGTCGGAGTTAACATGTGCTGGCAGAGGTTCTGAAGCAGTTGGGAATGCAGTGAGAAATGAGGGGTTTTTCCCCTTGCACAATGACTTTTGCTGTGTTTGTCTGACGTGGTGTAATGGATCTGGTGAGCAGGAGACCATGAGAACGGATGTATTGGTTCAGATGAGTAGTCACTGCCACATTATTCAAACTCATAAGAAAAACTCTGAAAGAAAAAGAGAACGCACAGGTCTAACAGAGCCAGGCTCATATCCTTCCCAAGGCAATAGGTGCCTCAAACACAGTCTCTGTGAACTGATTTGGGTTTCTGGGATTACTGGTGTGCTCATGTTGAGCCTAGGGATGTGGTGACAGAGCATTGATGTCACTTCTGGAGATGGTCACCTGCCCACAGCATGAAGAGTGAACAAAGGCATGGAGGCATGGAAGGGATCTTCAACAAACATGCTAGAAACAACTAATTCTGGAAAGTCTACAGAACATGACTCATCATGCTGCAGAAGGAAGGGCCACAAAACATTGTCTAACATTCAGGTGTATGTTTCTGTGAGCATTTTCACTTGAGCCAAGAGTAAACCTCTACAAGATACCTCCCAATCTCCCTCGTGAGGAGCCACTGCAAAGAGCTATCTGCAAACCACATGCTGGGTACCCTTTGAATGGCACTAAAACGCAGGTGCACACGAAGGACAGACCCAATACAGGGTCTGATCACTAACAGGGTTCAGGGTCATGGGATCACACTGGTCTCAGCCCAAGCCTAACCTTAAAACATAAGCATGGTAGATCTGAGGTCCTCAGCACCAGCTACTCTCCCGTTCAGGTCTGTCCCTACTGCTTCACTCTCAAAAACACAGATGTAATGTGAGATCGCTAAATAAAAGACAAAAGCACGCAACTACACCATCTTACAAAATGAAAAAGAGAGAAGGAACAAATATCCCAGGTTCCTGCAGCACTAGGGAATTCGCCATTAAAATTCATTAACTCCATTCTCTTCAAAATCCTCCTCGGGAAGCTGTGCTCCCCCCCTCTTCACATCAGAAAAATGATGCTAGAAGCATCCTTGCCATCTTGCTCGGGGTTTGCCTCCTGTTCAGTGTGGGTTTCTCTGAAGGTGACACACGGACACCCTGGTGGGAACGGCGACAACCCTGGGGAGCTGATATTCTGGAGAGCAAATCCCTAACAAACAGCTTTACTGCAGTTAAACTTCGTGCGTGCCCACCATCAGGGATCCTCGGGGTGCTTTCACTTGCTATCAACAGCACATTTATCCAAAAAACCCCATGAGACGCTGTAAAATAAACCCAACAGCTGTTAGAAGAAGATGACAAATCCTAGATACCTTTTTGTCACATTGCAACCTATCCAATTTACTCGATGTTTACAAACAAATTGCTACAGAAAAAATATTAAGTCCTGGCATTTACAGAAGCCCTAGAAATTACTCAGTCCCCTGGAATTCTGCATGACAAATTAAGACTATGCTTCAAGTCCTAATAAATGTAGCTAGAGCAGAGTTTCATAAACATTCTTGAGATTTCTTCTGTAACAGCTTTATTTTGGCTCCCCACTTTTCCTCCTTAAACAAATGGAAAGGTTGGCTGATATTGTCAAAATACAGCACTTCTCATGAACCAGGAGTCATTTATTAATGTAATTTATTGAGCCTGAATTGTAAAACATAAAATCATATTTCTAAAAGGGGGTGTGGGGGGGAAAACGAGGGAGGAGGGAACTCATTACCCTAAGCTAAGATTATTTTCTTTTAAAAGACAAATTATTGCAGTTGTGGATTTGGTAAGTAAGATTATGTGCTTCCAGAATCAGCCTTTCAGAGGCCAACAGGGTAAGTTTTAATGAACCATGCAATGTTGGGTAAGGAGAGAACAGATGTTTGCACAACCGTCAGGTACACCCCTGTTTATATAAATACACCACAGTAGATAATAACTAATACCTTTCTCACGGCTTAAAATAACCTTCCCGCTAAAAGTACAAACAGGCTTTTTCCCAGTTGTGAACATGCTTAAAATCTAATTAATACACAGCCGATTGCAAACCCACCAAATTGCTCACACAGGGTCGGACCTGTCATCCAGCGTCACCTCTTTCATGACACAGTCTTAATCTCCTCCTTTGTCGTTATATTGCAGTTTTTGCTCTAAAGGTTTCTGCACTAAAAAAGTGTGAAGGTGAAGCCATAGTTCAATTCAATTTATTTTTATATTGCTTCTCATACAAAGACTTTCAAAACGCTTTATAGTGAGAGATAAAATAATCATATAACACTTGCCAGAATTCAGCACGGTGACTTTTATACACTCAGGATAAAGCTACGTATCAGGGAAGTAAAATTTAGAGAATTTAGAAACAGCAAGTATTAATAAATATGCATTGGCTCCACACTGTATAGTAATGAGAAGAGAGAAGAAGATCCCTGTTATGGCCTAACAACCAGGGAGGGAAATGTTTCTGCAAAATAAAAGCCTATAGCGGGCAGCAAAGCAAAGAATTTATGGCAATATCATGATTGTATTTAACTTAACTTACTTATAAACACTCATTATCTAAAATATGACCCTGTGTTAAGCTATGCCACAATTTGTAAGGTTGAACCTGGAAGCAGGTTCATTCTGCACATTGGCAGGAGGGTGCAACACAGGGACAGACAAGGGAGTCAGCGGGTGGATTTAATTCAATCCACTAGACACGTTCTTACCAAATCTAGAAAACAGGCACAGAAAAACAGTCTTGTGAGCTCCTAAAGCGACTGTGCCCCTGTCCAATCAAAACCAGAATGTCAGAACACTTACCCAAGTTTATTCCAGTGTGACCTCAAGCAACATGGGAGAAAGATGCTCCCCAAAACCCTGGATCGCTAAACAAAGGCTGTCATAAATTCTGTGACATAGTCTTAAATTGTCATTCTAAAAGTTTACTACATCTCCGAGGCCCATCATTTCAGATGTCCACACATAAAGTCGCCTAGTAAAAGAGCATTTAAGAAAATATTTAGGCAACAGTTAATATTTCTTCCTACCTATCTTCATGCCCATGCTGCTCAACTCGAGTCACATCTTTATAACTTACAGTAAGAAAACACAATATATAGTAACTCATTTTCTGACCTTTTAATATTTCTGTCATTGATTGTCAGAAGAGAAGACTGCTCCCGATCCTAAGGTGATGGATTATTTAATTAACTATTGACCTTTTCAATATCAGATGTTGACAATGAATGCTCTCCTATGCAAGCTGCCTCCTCTGGATGCTGTTCAGTTCTCCATCACACGTTGATTTGTCTCGCATTTTGGTTTTAGGCCTAACATTTATATTACATTCATTTAAAAACGAGTCAAAGTCTTGTATTTAGTGAGGAATACTTTTATGATGTACTGCTTTGAGTTTTCTTTTGAATATCAGTTGTATGTATAGTAGAATTTGCATGAATTTTAATAGAATTAAGTCTTTCATAGATAAAAGCATTTCTAGTGCTTACCTATTACTTGGGTTTCTGGCACGCTTTCAGGAAAACTTCTGCACCAGGAGGCAGAGAAGCCAACACAGAAAGGAAAATTGCTCATCAGCTGTGCACACGGGTCAAGAGACGTCCCAGACTAAAAATTGTGAGAATCATTCAATATTACGCTTTGCCTTTGGGCCCAGCAAAGACTCCAGCCAGGAACATGACATTTATACAGAGCACCTTTAAAAAGCAAGCGTTTCACTACTTTCCCACACGACAGGCGATGTGGAGCCTTTTTTTACATATAAGCAAACTGAGACTTAAGACTTTTTCTCCCAAAAAATAAAAAGGATACAGATCTTCATCCTGAAGATCCAGGATCCCAGTGTTCTGGGCTCCACAATTACATATTCAGCTACAACCTTTTTACAAGTGAACAAGGTATTTTCTTCCACGAGCATGTTGTTGGAACCAAACACTGAACAAATGATCCATGCCCCCAGGTTGTCAGAGAGATTTACATGTGACTGCACAGCAATTTGGGTATTCCACTGTGATTTCTCACCAGGGCCGAGCGAGCTGATTAATGTATTCCTGGTAGAAAGTGTCCAGCATTTCTTCAGGAAAAAAGTTTTCGGCCTGGCACACCTTCACAATAAATATCAACTGCTAATTTCATCTGTTCATTTAGAAAACACTTTGCTTGTAAACACAGTAGCAGATAGGAGTTTCAGGGATGCTTTTTTTGTGTTGAACAGTCATTAATATTTTATCGAAGTGCTCCATTTCCTTAATTATTTTGGTAACTATGTAACCATTCAATCGCTTCATAGGAATAAAGTCCATAAAGTATCTCTGCACTAGCAGAGAATGATAATTAACAAATTTCTGGAAGGGCTGTTTACAACACATCACTGTGTTCCGTTCATTTTTTTTTATTATTTTTTTTTTAAATCTGTGAAATTAGCAGCAGCACGCACGGCAGTAAATGTTCCAACCGCTGATGGATTTGGTTTTAATCAGAAGCTTTCCTTTTGCATCAATCAGCTTTCCCTGCAACCTAAGCGAGACCCCTACATATGTCATCGATATACCCAGATAGCGGAGTTATAAGTCTGATTTTTTGTGATGTTAATGCAATATTATGATAGATATCTATTAGCGGGGAGAGCGGAGGAGCAGACAGACTCCAGCGCCTTTGACAGCGGCTGCTCTTTCTTTGTCAGTGTCAATCCGCGCCGGAATCGCGGGAAATGAGTGAATGTGACAGGAGAGGACCGCACCAATTATGGATGAAGGGATTTCTATCTACTCCCACTGGTTGATGTGATTTATTCGACGGTCCTTCTGCGTTTGTAGAACAGCAGATTGTAGCTGCTTATGAAGTGACAAATAGTGCTCAATGACATTGACTGACTTGTCTGATCAATTTAGCTTGTCTGAAAAGTAGCCGTGAATTGCAGTCCTCGTTGAATGACGGTACGAGCAGTCCCAGTTCAACTTTCCCGGTGTGAGATCTCAAATGCCATTGGAAAACTGATAAAGATGACTCCCTTTAAATAAATAACAGAACAGTCCCGCACAAGGAATGAAAAATAGTAATTTTTTTGTATAGCTTTGCTTTGAAATGCATCCCACTTAAAGAATATTTTGTCTTTGAGACCATGTCAGTGGAACATTCTTATTCTTTTATAAGTTCTTGAATATTTGGTAGATTTTGGTGGAGAAGCAACGTATCTGACAGAGGGGCAATGACTGGAGTTTTCTTGCAGGAACCAACAAAGTAACTTTTCATATTTTTGAGTGAAGTTTCCAACTGCCCTGATTTTATTGAGCCTTGAGTCATTAGATTCATTTTTAAATTTGGAGCTCCTGGATCCTGGCAATGATGTAATTCAGCTTTCATATTAAAATCAAGAAGAAAAAGAGAAAAGGAAATTCCTGGCCTTGTGGTCAGAGAGCAACTTGAAAATGTGATTTCAGTGAACTCAGTGAGATCAAAATCCAAAAGAAATTGGAAGCCAACTTACAAATGCTGAGGGGTTTTGGTTTTTTTTGTGGGTTCTGAGGAATAATATGAGGACTACAGGAGACTGACAGGACTTTTTAACACTTGGAGTTGACAGCACAGGAACTTCTTAGAAGTCTGGCTCATTTTGATAGAGCTGTTGTGTTAACACCGTAATATTAAAAACTGTCAGACTTTCAGGAACTGGTTGTTCCCCCAACAGAAAGAGCAGTTAAATGTGAAGAGGTGGCAGAGCTGGGCTATTGGGTGTCATCTAATTCTCACTGCTTTTAGTGAGCCTCAGTACGGTCCTGCTAATAACACTGGAAATACATGATAAGGTGGTTACTCGGCACGAATAAAGACTGCACAGTACAGCCTTTAAATAAACATTGAATTGAAACCCACTGAGATACTGTTAACAAATTGTATTTTATCTAGCATTAGATTAGTATTTTTATAAAGTCATAATGTCATGCCACACCTTGTACATAATACTACGATATTTCTTATATGAAGCAGGCACAGGAGTTGCCTGCAAATGGTAATTCTGTGTATAAATATGTACAAAATTGCAAGTGGGTCTACACAAACATATCAATATATATATATATGGTCATACATATATATAAATCAATGTCTGCGTGTGGGGGGTGCATGTGTGCCGTTCATTATAGATTACAATATTAAACTGTTATCCGTGCACAAGTATATTTAGGTATATATTTCAATTTATTAGAGCTAGACAGTCTTTTACAGACTTAATAAAGAGCACCAGCATTATAAGCCAAGAACCATTTTTCCCTTTCCCTGTATTATTCAAATTTATTAAACAATATTTCACATTTGTTTGACACAATGTCAAACTCGGGACTCCTAAAGAACTGCTGCAGCTTTGGAACTGTTATGCTTTCTTGGACTTTAATCATTTTTGGCAAGGCTCCATTTCCTGTCAGAAAGTGAAACAGCTTAGGAATGTCATTTTCACGAAAGAAAACAGAGAGAATCCGAGAGGAAGTTCTCCTCCACTCCAGAGCCCCTAAGATACTCAAACACACTCACAGGAGGGCTGGAATACATCAAACATTAGCAGAGGGAAAAGGACACACTTTTCCCACATTAAAATACATGGATAAAGTTGAACTTTTGCTAAAAATAGTTCCCATGACTAATCCTATTAAGTTTTTAAAAAATTGGGCCGTATCTCCCTTGAAGTCAAATTGTTTTTTAACTTCAGAATGACATTAGAAAAAGACTCTAAAGTGCCTTTGCTTAAGTCAAAGTCCCTGGAAGATTATTTTTTCTTCTTCTTCTTTTTTTTTTTTTTTTTTTTTAAAGTGAGAGATGAAAAATGAGGACAGGAGCATGGATCACTCTTCTAAAACAGCAATTTACCTATTGAAGAGGTGGGGAGTATCAGTCTCTCCCAGATCACCGCTTGTGATTTACTCTTTAAAGGAAAGGCTCCCTAAGGAGGGAGGAGGTTAAAGGGAGCAGATTAAAACCGACCCTTGGGGAGAGAGGTGTACGATGCCCTGCAATGCTTTTGGGCAAGAATCGCCTACTTTCTTCTTTCAGAGGGCTACAAGCAGTCACCTCGACTACTTGTTGTGATGAGGAAATGAGCAACGGCCAGATGGATTTTGAGAACACAACCCACACCCCAGCAGGAAAAACACTCCAGTAGCAAAGTTAGTAGTTCCCACTGCATCTCGGCCATGGCAGTAAGTATAACTAAGGACTTCTGACAACCACCAGGTCCGTGTACAATTTACGAATCCTATTGGAGGCTCATCTGGATGGTTTTCTATCAAACTGAGCACTCCGGTTTTATTCTGAGGCTTATGCCACGCTTATTTGTTTTTGCTAACGTACTAGACAGAAATCCCAAGCTGTGGTAATACCATAACTGTTTCAGAACTGGCTGCACAGGAGGGTGAGAATCCATTTCTAAAGAAAAAGCCATTTTCAGCAGGACACTGAGAGAAAAAGGATGTTCAGCTCCTTCAAAGAATTTCACCTAAATCCAAACAACACTCGTGTGTGGCCAGGAAAGGCAGGTAGGTTTCTCTGTTCCACTTTCCCTAGAATGAGGTTAAATACCAAGTAATGGGATTTTAGGAGCCTTACAAATGTCTTGCTCTGTTTGATTTGGTAGCAATGTGTGCTTAAATCTGTGTTACGAACCCTGGTGGGCCACACACTGCCCTGTGGACCAGTGTGCAAGTAAGAAAGTCAGTGAGCCTGAGCTGGGAGGACATCTCACCACCATGGCCCACAGGATCCAACCACAGCAACCCCAGAAGAGAGCACCCAGCTGGCAAAAGCTGAGCAGAGAGTCTGACATGTCTTCAAGGGAAAGATGAAGTCTTACAGGGAAAAAAACACGACCCATATATGTGCTAAGAAAATCAAGCATGCTTCTAGCTCAGGCACGAGAAAGGTCAGGATTTGGCATTAACGAAACCCTTCTCCAGCTGAAGCACTGGAGTAGGAGGTTAGAGATGGGAAAGTTAAATGAAAATAAATTAATGAACTCACTGAGCAATAAATCCACACTTCCTACAGTTTGCTCGTGGATTTTTCTGTGAATAGATGAGCACAGAGCACAAAGGGATGAAAAATGGAGGGGTCAAAACAGTCGTCTACTTCTATAAACCTTCAACAGCTCCTGGTTTAAACTCATCCTCCATCTACCTTCTGCTTGGCACTGAACAGGGAGTGAATGCAAACAGCATAAGCTTGAGCTCAAGTTTGCTCAGGTAGACACACACAGGCAGGTGCCCTCAGGGAAGGCAAAGAGCAAAGCAGGTTACGGTGCAAAATGAGCCCCCTCACATGTGTTTTTTCTTTCCATCTCTCAGGCAGCGAGGGTCAGGGACGATCGGGTGGTCCCAGCATGTTATACACGCACCGGGGGACTGTAAAAACTCTCAGCGTCAGCCGACATCTGCTTGCATTGAAGTCATCCCCCCACCCAGACTTCAATGACAGCAGAGTCAGGTCAATACTGAAAGCCTCGTGAACATGTTGCTCACCACATCGCTCCTTCTCAACCCTCCATGAGCTTCCTTTCTGAACCCAGCTGAGCTTTCATGGTGCTCTCTGATATTCCTGAAAGGAATAACTCATTCCCCCAGCCCACAGCAGTGCAATAGGTACCTTCGGTCTTCCCACTGCCAGGTGTCCAGACAACATCTTCTGCCTTGGACCAGCATTGCTGTTGAATCTCTCATTCAAAATTAGGGCATGGCATTTGTTTGTTGTTATAAGTATAACTTTGTGTTTGCGCTTACAATAACATCTTGTAGCAAGCTAGTCACCGAGGAACATTTCCAGTCATTTATTTTCCAGCAGAGTACAGGTTTCCATAGCTATATTCCACAGGAAAAATTAAAAAAGAAAAAAAAAAAAAAGAAATTCCAATTTAATGTGAGGATTAAATACTTCAAAGTCTCAAACACTCAAGCCATCACTAACACATTCAATAATATAAACTGGAATGAATTTTCAGGACATAGTAGGCTAAACCTCAGCTTTCGGAGCAGCAGGGTTGAAGTGCAGTTTGACACCAGCCCTCCTTGGCCCCCTCTCCCCACACCCACTAACTCTTCCTTACCTCATCTTCTTCTCGTGCTTGGCCCTGTCTGACAGCAGCTGGCAATCACCAATTGACACCGGAGCCCATGAATTTGTCCAAGCTACAGCTCAGTCTGAGCTTCCAGCCCATGCAGCTTTGCCGCCTGTCCTCCGACCAGCGTGCTGTTAGTTTCGATCATAAAACCATGACAGTCAACTCATTGAACGTCTCTCCAAATAAAAATAAATAATAATTAAAAAAAAAAAAATCTCTCCAGCCTTCAGCACCCCGCTTTTATTCAAATCCATCTTTAACTTCATGGTGCCGTGTATACTTCCCTGCCCATTAAGGCAAACGCTGGCACTCGCTTTATCTCTGAGACATCCAAATCCCTTTCCTTCAAGAGCTACTCGGCAAAGGCACTGTTCACGCACCACGGCAACGTACTGAGCAACTGGTTCTTCAAGAGACCCTATGAAATGCTGTTTGATAAAAGACTGTTGAAAGTTTTGTTCACATTATCAAGTCTTTTATACTGGGGGGAAGCAATCTGACGAACGAAATCTAAATCTGGAGCTATACTCCTCTTTTTCTGCGCAGTTCAATACAAGCAAGGAACTTAGTGAACTTAGCAAGTTGAAAAAAAAACCAAAACAAAACAAGAACAAAAACCAAACACACAAACAAACGAAAAAGCCCAAAAAATCAAAAAAACCCCCAAAAATCTACAAACCATACCATTAATAAATTGTTTGGTGATGATCACCATGACCAGTCTTCTAGATATGCTTTGTCACTTAAATTCCAGCCTTTTCACATTCCTGTTCCTGTAGGTGCCTCTAAAACACAGTTCACATGTTGCCTTTCTCTCTCCTTTCTGTCCCATCCTCATACCTCCTCGAGGGTGTTGCACGCAGCCACCCATTTATCTTCCCTTTTTATCAGCTCACTGAGCCCATCAAATATGGTCAGAACTTCTTGTGCCCTCCCTCTTCCTCTCACCCACCCCAAATTTCCATTTATATAAAGATCTTTGCAAGCCCAACACAATCTAATGGGCAGGAGAAGGCCAGAGCCCAGATTGTTTAACAATGCCTTGAGGGGTTTATTCACCAAAGTTCGATGCTCTGATGAACAGCTTGCTGCAGCTCTAATGGTAAGGCATATAAAATGCATCATACATTAAATTTAATGTTGCCTCATTAGTCTTAATTAGATTCCTACATTACACCAGGATTATAGTTTCTCTGTGTTTATGTTTGCTCCTAAAATAATCTACACTAGACAATAGTTTGGTGTACTTTTTAACCTTTGAATAAATATGTCCTGAATTGATACCTACCAGTATTCTTAACCTTGAAGAAACAGAAATTAGATGATACTACAATTCCCCTTTTGGACTGAGAGGTTATGTAAAGTCAGTCAGAAAAAATAATAATTTAAAGAAAAAAAAATAGTATGCAAACATGAAAAATTACTCATCTTTGTTTTAAAGGGGTGAGCAGTGAAGGGAAAGGACTGTTTGTTTCAAAGAAGAAGATGGTTTTTCCTTTTTTACGGATGCTTTGATAGTTTGCTCTCATACTAATCAACATTGTCTTCTGGACTAGGTTTTTCACAGTTTATTTACTTTCAGCTGTAAAATCCGTTTCAAAATTCAGCTCGGGAGCTTGGCTAGAAGTTGATACAGGAGTAGAGCACGTCCCATGTTTAGACACAATGACCTACACCAGGACCATGGCATGCCAGAGGCCAGCAGGGATCAGGAAGAAGATGACCCAAAACCATGCTTTTCACACGAAAAAAACCCTTACTCTCATAGGTCCAGAAATTAGGGTGCCATAGCAAAAGGTTTTCTTTCATAGAGGTAAAAACCCCCACATATTCTAGGATTCCCCCCATCACCCAGAAGGTACCTGCTGCTTGGTCTCCTCATGGTGATGAACTGTCCCCCAACGCTGGCACTATCAGCTCTATCTCTTCCGTCTCAAGCGACCACTCTTGCACGACAATCCCATCTGAAATGGCATTTTTATTTAAAATACATAACTATTAACATGTCTATCTTATTATAAAGCAGTGTAATTTAGAAGATAAAACCAAAAGGATTTTTTTTTTCCATAAAACTTCTTTCAAATAAGTCTGGTTACACCAGTGTTGTTTGAGGAATCAGTGGTATTACTAAATTCTTCTTTTCAAGACTTTTTTCTCCAAGCTTTTAATAAATTCTTAGAGTATCTTATCTATCTTCTTGCAGTTAGTTTAACAAGCAATTCTAAAATGCAAAAAAATTTGAAAAAATATAATTTTTTTTTTTAATGTCAAACATAAGCTTGATTGTTTTAAACATCAAAAAGACGATAGCTGGTTTACAAAATATTGTCATTCTTAACATTTTGGCCCAGATCTCATCTCACAATAGTTCGGCCATTTGAACATATTTCTCACCCAGCACAGAGTGCAAAATTCATACATGTTTATCTGTTTCTTTCCAACTGACTTAGCTGAGTATCCACAGAGTACGGGAGTAAAGAAAAGCCAATTAATGTTATTACCAGTTAGTGTTCTGCTGGTATTTTTAAGATCATTTCCTTTCATGTCTCATACCATTAATTCGATAAAATTTAATAAAATTTCATTTGAATTTGCATGTGGCCAGACTTAGTTGTTAATTAGACTTTGAGGAACATTTTAAAAAAAGATAGTTCAACTCTGTATGTTTCATTTGCTTAAGGGTTTAACAGGAGTTCTTTTGCCCTGTTTAGATTTTCCTTTTTCATATACATTTGCAAAAAAAATACACATTTGAGGTATTCTCACACTGAAATGCACATGATTCCAGTGGTCTCACCAGGTACACTAAAATAACATTATTTCCTCTGAGATAAAACAAGCTGACTTAGGCTTTGAAAAATCATTTCCTTGGCTCAGAAAACAGAGAAATACTTAGGAATTTTTTAAGAACTCTCTGGCTTTATAAGTAGATCAAAGTCTAAATATTTGTATCACAGACAATACTGAAACAGTCATTTAAATAACTGAGACAGAGATTTGACAGCATCCATCCCCAAGCACATTAGAGTGCACATGTACTGACTTTATACTAACTTGAATTTCAACTTTACATCTTTCTATGCTACAGTAGCACATTTTCCTTAGGACTGATGTCTTGGGAAAGGCCTGTGCAACCCAAAAGGAGAAAGGTTTACATTTTCTAAATTCCCCTAATCCTGCCTTTTTTCAGTCTCTTCATAAATTGCTAGCTTTTCCTGAGGGGATAAAAAGCTCAGTGGTTTCTTCAGTTCTTTGAGGGCTTTGTCATATTATATTCACCAGTGAGGAAAGAAGGAAAAAAAAGAAGGGCCAGGTGACTCCCATGGCAAATTGCAACTATGGAACAGCTTAAGTCCCAAAGAAACAAACAAAAACCCCGGAAAGTCTCAAAAATCCTTCCATTCTTCATCATGAATTCAGAGAATACCAAAATCTTTCAGTAAATATGGATGAGGGACACATCAATGGGCTGCTGATGGATTCACAGGAGGAAGGAGGACTGGATTCACCAAGCACATATCTTCAGATAAGATCATGTATAATGACAGTACAGTGTAGAGCACCTGAAACAAATTTGGGAAAAGAGGGGGAAAAAAAAAAAAAAAATGAGGTGATAATCGGATGATGAACTGGTATTTATGAACAATAAGATATGGATGTCCAAGAACAAGTCCTCACTTTTTAATCTTAAAACTACACAAAACGTTTCAGAGTCAGTAAAACTTAACAGAACTACTTCTTTACCAAAAAGCCAAGAAACTCAACTTTGTCTCTTGTGTGGATTTGATGCAAGGCAGGAGGCAGCCAGGTGATGGTTCCGCCTCCCCTGACTGTGGCTAATCCAACCTCAACCTAAAAATAATAGACATTGTAGGAAGGCTGGAACTTCTTGCTGTCTTATTTAACGGTTGGAGGCACAGAACACCTCTCCTATGAAGACAGGCTGAGAGAGTTGGAGTTGCTCAGCCTGGAGAAGAGAAGGCTCTGGGAAACCATATTGTGGCCTTACTGTACTTAAATGGGGCCTGTAAGAAAGATGGGGACAGACTTTATAGCAGGGCCTGTTGTGACAGGACAAGGGGTGATGGTTTTAAACTAAAAGAGGGGAGATTCAGGCTGGACATGAGGAAGAAATTGTTGGCCCTGAGGGTGGTGAGAGCCTGGCCCAGGTTCCCAGAGAGGTGGTGGCTGAACCATCCCTGGAGACATCCCAGGCCAGGCTGGACGGGGCTCTGAGCAACCTGAGCTGCTGAAGATGTCCCTGTCATGGCAGGGGGGGCACTGGGGGAACTGGGAAGGTCCCTTCCCACCCAAACTGTGATTCTATGGCTGGAGCTGGATCCATGGGAGAAAGGGAGGGCCTGAACCCCGGGCAGACCAGAGCTCCAGATGTTGGAAGGAGACCAGTGGTGATCCTGTCGTTAGGAACTGCTCTGTGGAGCTGGCAGGAGATGAGACGTTCCACTGTGCTCTGCTAAGAGCTGCAGCAACTTCCTCTGGAGCAACAGGGAACTTCGCAAAGAGCGGCTGCACACTAAATCACAGCTTCAGGGCTTCTGCAGGTGAGGCACAGCTGAGCTGTGCTTTGCACGTCACGATAGTGCAAGCAGGAGTCTGGTCTACACCATCCCTCTGCACCTCTGGTGGGATCACAGCCTCTTCATTTTACTGGCTGTGGGTGGGGGTGATCTATTGCCTTCCCATCGGGTTTCACTTAAAACATAAGAAAAGCTCTGGGACATCACCCAGAAGCAGATTAGTTAATTTATTCTGCCTTTCCAAAGAAGGTTTGAATGTTTCCAGGATCAGCCATCCCCCATGCACGCACATTAGCTGTTCTGGCAGGAGTGCCTCAGCCCAATTTGGTTTGAGTGACAAAAGTTAATTTTATTGATGCTCAGCCTTCTGTGATGCTAGGTAGGAGGTCCGACGATGCAAATCAAATGGCTTCTCCAAAAATATCCCAGTGATTGATAATGAGGCAGTGATGCAGATTTTTGACACTTTTGATCCTACAACAAGCAAATGCTAAATTTAGAGTTGAAAATTTAAAAAAAAACTAATGCCATGTTGCTTTAAAAGTGATCAGGGAAAGATATACATAGTTTAATGAAGACTAATGTTATTTNAAAAAAAAAAAATCACCACACACAAAAAAGTGAAAAAAAAAAATATTGAAACAAATCTAGGTATAGAAACATGTCCAAATATGCTATTAAAGTTTAATTTCATTTTTAATGAAGAGGTCATACACTACAATTCGATTTCACTACTCTACATTATTATACACATATGGATACATGTCAACTATTATAGTAGGTGTATAAGGGATGTAGATGGAAGCACTTGAACAAGGAAGATGACTGACACTTACAAGAAAAGCCTTTATTATATGTCTATATTTTGTTTCATTAATCATGTATGTTCATTAACCAATCATGGTAATTTATTATGCAGTGTTTCAAGACATCTTGCATTACAATGGTGTCATTTTCACTTTGATCATCTAAAGACCTTGCAAGATGACATTTGCAACCAAAGGACCTGGCTTTTCTGTACGTGCTGCACAAACATGTACTAGAGTTTCAGAAGTGTTAAAAAAAAACCCAAAACAACAAAACCAAACCAACCGCAGTACAACATATTTTGCAAGATACAAAAATTAATTATGTAGCTCAAAGATAACAACCCACAAATGAGGTAGAAATATTCAGGTGAAGTGATTTACACGATTTTAATAGTGGATAAGCACCAAAAGGAGATGCTATTCATTTTGTCATGTAATATTTGATCATTAAGTGTTTTGCTGGGTTGTATCATACTCAATCTATACAATGGTCTGAAAAACATACTCTTTACAAAACAACCTAAAAATATTCTCGAAATTCTTAGCTTTCATCACTGCCTGCTATTACGTTTATATAGTAAGCAACTAAATATGTTTATCAAAAGATAGTTCGGGGGACCATTACCATAATGCAGCACTTCCTTTCCCCTTACTCTAACGGTCATTGCAAGAAATGATGTGAACCTGAGTATAGATAGAGGCTGATTTTATGGAGCCAAGGTTTACAACTTCTCCACCGTTCATTTCTGCCTTCTATTGCACCTTTCATAAACCTACTGATTAATATCAAACGGTGAACAACTCTGACAAGCAGGATTACTAATCCAACATAACTGTTTATAGTGTGAATGAAAAAAGTGCTCCATTTCCAGCCACTGCACTTAATAATAAATTCCTGTTTTACTTAAATGTTGAAGGGATTACATAACTGTCAAAGTTCCTTTAAATGTTAAGGGTAGTAATCATATTAAAGACACACTATACAGAAGCAAAAGCAAGTGTCAGTTTAGTTATTATTACCATATTTGCATAGAGTTTTAAAATATAAGGCCAGATTCCTAAACACGTCAAATTTGTGCTCGTTGCAGCTGAAGAGAGCAGTGAGGAAAAGGAACCGCAAACTCTGCCGGCCGTGCTGCAATCGTGTGCCATGGCAGGGGCAGAAAAAGGAGCTTCACGTGCTGTAGCCGAGCCACAGATCTGTTCTCGATTACACCAGCTGAAACAGAACCGCCAGGACAATTGCGCGAGAAAGACGGAGCGGAATACCGCGCATTCCTCCTCTCTCTTCCTCTGCACATACTTCGCTCAAGAAAGCTGCTAAGTTGGCTCGATACCATCCTAGGGCAACTCTGAAGTGCCCACTTAAGACATGCTTATGACAACTGTGACCCTCTTAGGTATCCTAAGACAGTGATAGCCAGGAATCTGGTCCAAAGAAAATCAAATATGCAGATGCTTATACACGTGGTCTTTTGATACTTCTCCTCTTGTCTATGCTATTGGTTTTAGCACTCCGTATTAAACCATAAGAAGTCAATTAATGCCTTAGTAACAAGAAACATTATGAATTGTCAAACATTTCCAGAGAAAATTATGATAAAATAATTAAACTATTCATTAAAAAAATAATAATTAAAATAAAACACCACCACCAGCAACAACCAAACAACAGACAACCCCAACAAACAAACCCCACAAAAGCAACAAAGACCTAGATCTTGAATTGCACTCTATATTTACCTCCTTCTCCGCATTGGAGTCATTTGCAGGATTAAAACCTGAGCCTGGCGCCTCCCCACACCATGATTATTGGCAAAGAAACAATCCTTTGACTGTCTTCCAGTACTCTTTTAAAGGACCGGGGTTATTCATGCAGAACCACACCCCGCATCTAGCAAGACAAGAGGAATGCTTGCCCATGGAAGTTATGTGCACGCAACGAAACTCTTGTTCCCAAGTTAGAAATGGGACACCATTATTAGCATTCCTGATATTCATAGCGCTGCTCACGTTCCACAGCAGCCAGCAACACGCAGCCAGCAGCCTCAATTAAAAAAGCGTCTAGCCATGACTTCTTATATTATGATTAAATCCATTATTTTCGGAATTGCTTACCTGCAGAGCCCTGCTGCAACACTTGATTTTGGAGGATGCAGCTCCAGCCATAGTCTCACCTGAGAAATTAGTGTCAGTGTTCCCACTTGGTGCTAATGTCCTGGAGGAGCATCAGATCTGCAGCTACACACAAGTTCTTTCCCCCAGCGTTCATCAAATGTTTTTTCTTGGAAATCACCCACTTACATACTGCCATGATTGTCAGTTTTGGCTTATACTAAATAGAACAACGAAAAGGCAAAGAGGAGCAATATTATCAATTCACTGTGTGTTAAAGTTGGGTGATAGTTGCAACATACTTGACAAATAAAAATTAAGTATTGTCTGGCAACCTGCTTAGTGCTGGGTGGAAAGCAGCCTCCCATGGCTCAAGAATCCCTGAGATGTTGAACATTTTCCTCTGCAAACTCAAAAATTCAAAACATTTTCCAATAATATACATGTAAGAATAGAGATGTCTCTAGATAGGGTCTAGAGAAGGTCAAATTGCTTTGAAACATCGTCTCTTTTTTTAGGTTAGTTATCGCTATGGCAGTGATAAATATTGATAAATATTTTGTAAAAAATATAAATAAAGCAGCCTGGATGTTGCATACTCAGAATGGGTGTCACCAGAGAACTTCTTTTTTTTATTCCCCCATCCCCTAAGTGAAATTTCTAGGAATGATTTTGGCAAAAACATCAGTGTGGAAAGTGCCATGGGAAAGCACATCGGTTCTAATGCATTCAATGACCTACAATGGGTCCCCTGTCACCATGGCTGTCACACCTGGTCCCTCCTCATATCAGGCTCTTCCTTTATGGGAATTTTGAGGAGGCGGGAAAATTGATTGTGCTCTTATTTCTCAACATTCTTTGACCAGCTATCAAAAAAACCCTCCTCTTTTCCAAATTAAGTTTTTAGCTAGTGACCCTTTCTTTAATCTCTGTTTTGGTGTCTATCCACAAAGAGGAGACCTTGTGGTTCGGCAGATGGTCACCTTAGATGGTTGGGAAGTTTCAAAGAGGGAACCTCACACTCCTTCATGGGATCCTGAGGTGTCCCCAGCCCATTGATATCTACCATCTAATGCCTGAGGGCAGGGCAATGGAGACCACGTGTTTCAGCTGCATTTCTAACACTATAAAAAGCCCCTTTTCCTTGTAACTGAACTGTTCTAATTATGCACATTTCCCTTTGCTCTATTCCTTGAGGTCTTGTCTCACCAAATGATGTAACTCTCGATTACAGCTCTTGTATTCAGCTTGTACAACGAGGCTGAAATACTCCTGAACACCTTGATGACAAGTACATGGATTTGCCTGGCAAAACAATAACCACGCTAAAGCTCTTTTTAACATCCCGGTTTCTTTGCTGAAAGCATCTGCCTATACTGTCAATTCATCCTGTGCCTCTTGGGTGTCTGACTTAAGCATAAGTATGCAAGTCCTATAAATGAATACATGCCGCTGGGGGTAGCACTTACAGGAGAAGAGCATCGTCTCATGAGTGATAAGGGTGACAGAAGAGCAAAGCAGAGCTGAGTGGATCTGGCACTCACGTTGTGAACAACACAGCATTCGTACGGGGAAGATTTTCCCACAGAATGACATGCAATAATTTATTCTAAGCCCTTCCAACTTGTGTGCGGTTGTTTTTTCGGTTTGGGATTTTTTTTTTTTTTTTTTTTTCTCTTCTGCAATGTTGCTATCTTCTGCAGCTTTTCTCTAAAAAACTACTTAAGATGCCACTGCTAAAATGAATACCTCATTTAAAGGAAAACTAACTGATCTGACCAAGTAAATAATTACTAGTCAAGAGTTTTCATGCATGACTGCATTCAACAAAAGTGTATCACTGAGGAAAAAACTGTGGGGTTTTATTTAATTCTAGAATACTGATGGTGTAAGGCAAAACTTTTAAAATGCCCCAATTTTTAATCACCAGTTCTAAGTATACAAGCAAAATAAAAACATGCCTCTTGAAGTTTTAAGCAGGAAATGCTGTTTACTCAATGACAACCCTGCTTTGAGCATATCAACTTCCTAAAGGTCAGAGCACAGAAGACGTCCAGATCTCCCAATGCTACGCAGCACAGAGAAGCATAAAAACTCTTATCCTGAGCCAGACTGGTTCCCCACCACGTCTACTCTCATGTCTCCAACATCAACCACCACCAGATGTTTCAGCAGATGCAAGAGTGGGTGAAATAAAGGTGGCTGTGGGACACTCCTTCTGAAGGAGATCAAACATTCTCCTACCACATACGACCTGAGACTGGATAGATATGGGCACTGTCCTAGAATAATTTCGAGCCCTAAATTGCAACGGGACATGCTCCCATATACTGCTGCCCTACCTGGTACTTCTGCTGAAAAGGGCAGAATCCAGTGACCCTGGGGTCTGAAGTCACAGTGAAAAAGTCTGAAAACTCCCTGGTCACCTATAAGCATCCGTTTCTCTTCTCCCTGCTTTTCCTATCCCCTTACCTAGGTCCTTCTCCTTGTTCAGCTCGTAAAAATAGCTACATAGTAAAAACCACATTACTAATACGATACATAAAATCAATAGACTAAAATTAAAATATTTTACAAAGATTTGCACTCGCATTTGAAAATTCCTCTACCATATAATTACAGAAATTCAAGTAAAGGCAACAAAATCTGTACCTTTCCCCTGGAATCCTTGCTCAGCCTCGAGCCTGTGCACACGCGTCCATAAGACGTGATCCTCTTGCTTCTCTGCTGTCTGTTCTCCAGCTGTTAGTGCAAAAGAGACAGGGAGACCGATGCTGTTCTTCGAAATATTTCTGCTTCTCTAGCAGTGACTTTCTGCCTTCAGCAACTTGGTCACAGAGTGGCTTTTAAACATGCACCTTTAGAGGAAAAATCCCAACAGCAAAACCAGTGTTAAGATGAGGGAAGCATTTAGAATTACAGTCAGTTTAGTTAGCCTTGATTTTTCCTAACCAGCAACCTCAAAATACTAAGCACAGCCTTCAAAATGCAAGTTTATAATGTCAACTAAAGGTCACAATTTTATTATTTTTAAACTAGCAAACTAAGAGTCTTAAAAAGCCCAAATGGAAAAGAAAGAGTAATGGTGTTCCAGTTTGAACAAGGCTGAAATATGAAAATAATTTAGAAGCAGGAAATCTCTGTAGTGAATGACCAGTTCTATCCTTACCGTATAGCATATAGAAAGAAGCAGAAGTCCTACATAACTTTTAAGAAAAGTATAACGTTACCTACAGTAATTGGCATGTTTGGATTTGAAAGGCAAGAAATAAGAGTCCACCATGGAGATGTGGTGGAAGTTTAGGGCACAGCTTCTCCAGGTATAATCCTCTCAGATCACAATTACAGCTGCATTAAAAAATTGCTTATAAATATATGCACAGGAAACAAAAATTAAAATAAAACCACGAGCAGACAACCACAAAAAAACCCCACACAGAAACGCACACACAAAACACCAAAAACCACACCAACAGACATAATAAACAATACTAACAACAAAAACGGTTTGAGAAACAACCTGTGAGATGCTGAACAGGTCCGTTCCACCAGATATCTACTCTGTTCCCAGGGTATCACTGCAGGAGCATGTGAATCGTTGCTCTGAGCATATGCAGATGTCTGTGAAACTAGTCTTAATAGATTTCTGTAATACATATATGATTTTAAAACATACTTTCATTTAAAAGTTCTGTTTTGTAAGCACATCAAAGTTTGGAAAAAAATACAGATTTATGTCTTTTAATCATGCATACTAATAATATTGATGTAATTATCACTATTCACGTTTGAAGATTCTTGAATACAATTTTTTCCAAGATTGCTTGAAATTCAGGATTGGGAGTATAAAGATCCATAATGCAGTGGGTAGAAGTGGGAGTCAAGTCTTCTGGAGCCTCATTTTCCCAGTGTTTAAATATTGCAGAGAATCAATGCAAAGCTCTGAAATGAACTTTGGAAAAACTGTTCACTCTCATCACTACACTTATCTGATACGTAAACTCAATAGTCTAGAATTTATATACTTTACAAAGATTTAGTGTGGTTTAATGGAGCACTTTGAGATTTCACAATGAAAAAGCGGACACAAGCACAAAGTAATACAATAAACGTAATACCATTAATTAGAATTATTAAAATTCATACAATAAAACCTATAATCTGAGTAGTAGAGACCAAGTTATTCATGGAAGCTTAAAATAAGGATGAACTTTAAGAATATCGATTTGGACAATTGAACCTGGCACACCAACACTGGCCTTTTTTTCAGTCTTTGGAAGACAACGGATAAGTTCCCATACATCAAGAACAACAAGCTGCTGCGCCTATATACTTTGATTTGCTTTTCAAAGATGGTCGGTTAGCACTTAGCAGCAAGTGCTAGGTAAAACACAGCTTTTCTGGAGCAACTAGTGGTGTGATGGGGAGGAAGAGATATTTTTCCATTAAAAAGTAGAGACCAACAATCCCACTGTCACAAGAGGAGGGCTGGGGCACTGAGCAAGGAGACGGATGCCAGTGAGGACCACAGTCCACGCACATGCCAACCCCTCGTGGTTCATTCCTCAGTTTTCAAACTTCAACCTTTCTTGCTGGTGCCCTCAAGAGAAAACACATGAGCAGCCTCCACATGCAATTTTTCTAAGCCCTACCTTGGCAGCAGAGGTGGACAACTGCAGGGACTGTACCTCAACTTCTCTCCAATCCTGCTGTTTCCTTCCAGCCAAACCTTGCTCTACCAGGCACAGAGCAAACACGCATTTGCAAAGCTCTGCTTAAGGGCAGGAGGATCACCCAGCAACACAAGCGTCCGAATGAAGCCACAACAATGGCCACATCAGCTATCTGCTGCCAGCCTGGGGACTGTAACTAAGTTGCGCATACATTTGCATAAGTTATATAAAAATGAATGTATAAAATTATATTTATCTGTACTTGTATCTTCTCTGATATGAGTGGATGTTGCTTGTCCACCCACAGTAAAAACTTACAATATTGTAAGTTTATAAATACAGAAAGAAGAAGAGCAAATTACAACAGATTTCTCCTAGGTTATGCTTCAAATATTGTTCAGAGGAACGGAGTTGTGGACAGAGGCTCAGGCTCGTAACGCCTCAACCAGTTGGTCATCAATATAGCACAGTTTCCAGTGCTGTTGGGTTCCCATGGACTAGATGATCTCCTGAGGTCCTTTCCAACCCCACCATGCTGTGATTCTGTGAATAAGGAAATCCATCTGATGAGGTGTGATAAATAACTTCGCTGCTTCACCTTCATTTCCCACTGCATCCATGGTCCTTGGAAAGATCCCATCAGCTACAGTTCTCTGCACAAACTGCATCCCGCTGTATCCCACCCCAAACAGGGCACAAATGCAAGTCACCAGGGTCTGAGCCAACTCCCTCTGGATGCTGGTGGGAGCTTTCCTGGTGACTTCAAAGAGAGCTGAATCCGGTCGTCACCGCATAGTTAGGAAGATGTTCTTCAAGATCTATAAACAGAATTTTCTGTTCATCTTTCTGTTTCCTAACTTCATAATCTCACATTCCTGGAGTAATGCCATTGGTTGCTGTTCTGCAGTTGATTTACAATAAACAGAAGAAAAACTCTGTAAACTTGTATTTTACTGCCAGTGACACACACTTCAAATTCCTTCTGTATTCTCAATGAAAAAAAAAATAGAAAAGTTACTACAAAGATCTGGAGGAAATACAGTATTCTGGCTTAATCCCTAATTGAAGAAGAGTAGATTGTTATAGAGACACAAATTATATTGTAGATAATGAATTCCATCAGAATACAAATATAACAATATTGCTTTTTGCCTTTCAACTAGGGAAGCGTCATATTTTAAACTTGGGAATCATTTTGCTTTCAGATTTCTCAAAGTAGTTGCAAGGAGACTTGGAATTTCAAAGTAATTGCAAGGGTACATGAAGCTCAAATCCAGCTTAATGACAAAGGAGAAGAGAAACTAAGAAATCTCAATTAGTGTAACCAGCGATAACTAGATTCAGTTTCTGGGTGAACAGTATCAGATTAGTACAAGGAAACAGAACCACTCATTTAGGAAATATATCAAAGCTTTTGTGGGAAAAAGAGAAAAAAAGGCCAGGAGATCTCAAATTCAAGTTGCCATTACCCCTCTGAAACATCAGAGCTCAAAGAGGAACAAATTGCCTAAGATAATGAAATGATTGAACATTCCTCATTGGGGTTAGGAGTTGTTTGGGTTTTTTGTGTGGTGTTTTTTTGATGTTGCTGGGGGTTTTTTGGTTGGTGTGGGTTTTTTTGTTTGGTTTTTTTTTTTTTTAATCACTAAACATTTGTTTTTGCATTAAAAGTTGCCCAGCAGGTGAACTTAACACATTCAGTTTCAGAAGAAGTCTTCCTACTAAAAATACAACTTGTTCCTACCTACACTGTGTGTGTATATACATATATATAACAATTCCGATTCTCCAAGGAATATAACCTAGTAGATAATCCAGTAAGTAACTGCACCAATATGTAGAGATCTACTTGTAGTAGTTGTTTTTCTGTATCTATGTACTGATCTCTGTAAATACAGGATTAACAAGTTTTCTCGAAGCTTTTATTGTGTATCCACTTGAAAAAGAACAGCTTCTTTGGCTAACACAATATAAATTACCTAATTAAGACACATGATCTGTGTAATAAACCCACATATATAAAACATGTGCAGCAAACAGTTTTTCAGCCCAAATGTGTCATTGAATTTTTTTCGTTTTCAATTTAGGAAGAAAAAAGTATACCACATGTAGACTAATAGTCTCCCAAATTTCCTTTTTCTTTTTTCTTTCAATTACGAGAGCACTGTCATTACACAAGCCTAAAACCGAGTTCCTCATGCTGGGAGATTTGTGATTTATTTTCAGATTTTAACCAATAAATGGATCATATATATGTTCATCTGTAAAAGTTGATATGTATCTATGATGTCAGAAACTTACGTATGGCAGTAATATAGATCATTCTATAGCACCATTATAATTATTGTTGAATAAAAAGTTAGCAGGATACAGAGTAAGCACAGAACACATAATCCCAGCAGCATGGAGTCCCAAAGGGTGAATGCGATCCTTGAGTACATAAAATGAAGGATAACACGTAGCAGTAGAGATTTGCAGTCTCCTCTGTGTACAGCATCGGGAAAGCCATTACAAAAAAAAAAAAAACTCAACCAACCAAAACCCAACATTCAGTTCTGGCATTCACACAGAATGAAGTATGTCAAAAACCCTGCAATTGTCTTAGGGGAAAAACAAACAAACAAACCAAGCCCCCAAACAAACAAAAAAAACATCCTGCCCCCCAAACCTCAAACTAACAAACCCAAACAAAACCCTAACAACACAAACACTAAAATTTCTAAGAACTCACCTTATAGATTTAAACTCCACCTGTTTCATTCATAAAAAAGAAGATTTTTAAAAATATATGAGTTTATTCAAGTATAAAGAAGAATCAAAATTAGAAATTAAGGCTAAAGAAATTTAAATGCAAAATATTTTAAATACTGAAAGAAAAAAAAATAACATAGGAACACCATATTAAAAACTTATTCGTTCCTGAAGAGGAATATTTCTTTATCTGAGACTTTAGGAACTACTTAATCCGAAACATAAATGAGAAGTATGCTGGTATTGCTGAACAAAGCCCTATGGCCTATAGATGAAGAGATCAGACTAGTCCCTCCTGACCTTTAAATGTAAGAGCAGCATTTTATTTAGGACTTCTATTATTTGTATTCTGTTAGTCCTGAGAGTTCCCAGTCACAATTAAACTCTGCATCATGGAGGATCACGAGCAGAGAGAGAGATTCCATGGGCAGTCCCCAAGAGTTTACAGTCTTGAAACTCAATTTTGCAACTTGCAGTGAATACAGTTCCACATAAGTGGGATTATTTTCCCAAATTCGATGATAACGCAATACCGACATTTATTATAATGGTATTTCTTTCATTTTGCCATCACAGTATTACAGAGTTTGACTGCATTCCTTGCTAAGTAGCCTATTCTGTTTTGCTCATATGAGACTCCAAATTGCCATTTCAAATTTCTGAGTTTATTAAGTCCTGGTGCCAGATATTTTATATGGCAAGGCAGAGGCGGGAAGAAGCCTGTGACTGACGTGACATATACGTGTTCCTGGAGAATCCACTGGAGACTTCTCTCTTTGATCTGAACCTCTCTAATACGGAAAAGCTCATCACATCGGCTAGACAGCCTCTATTTTCACATTTTAAGGCCTTAAAGGTCCCCAAGTTACCCAGGGAAAGATTTATTAATCCTCGTTTTGGCATACTGAGCTAATGGGTTGTCCCAAATTCGAAGTCATCTTTTGAAATAGCCACACTTTCAAGATCTCTCCTATTTGTTTGAGGTCCAGTACTGATGTATGTGTTTCTGGCTACCAGCACCAAGAAATTCTGTGTACTGTCTTTAAGCAGGTCAGTTCATGTCCCCACAACTGTTGTATTTCTGATCACCACGATAGTTACTAAAACTTGTCCTCCAGACTGGTGGGATTCACTTTCAATTTTTAGCACACTATTTTCACTGCATCCTACGCTGAGCCACAGCTTATCTATCATTTGATTCTGACAGATACATATTTTACATTTTGACAAGCAGCCCACTTGACTGCTTTCCTGTGACATCATCTTATCTCTGAATGTACCAACCTGTTAATAACTTCATTTTCTGGTTGAATTTTTCCAAATTAAATTAAGCAGGCGAAACATGTTAAGCTCACCAAGTCCTCTTAACGTTTCTGCTGAAGGGCATCTTCTGATAGCTTGATTTTGAAAAGGGCAGCATACAACCTGTGTTGAGAGGGATATGGTCCAAAACATCAGGTTTCTTCTGGAAGGTGAAAGATTTCTTCCTCAGCTAAGAAATACATAAAGGACGAAACATAAAACCAAACAACAAAAATTAAATATTTAGCATCTGTTAATATGCTAAAGATTGTATCATTATTTAATGGTACTTGAAGGAAACCCTTATGAGATAAAAAGGAGCAATACAATCTAACAAACTAATTTCCAATTTTCCTTCTGTAGATAGAAAGATGGAAGCTAAATATAGTACAATGTTAGCATGAAATAATTTTCTTTCTATCTTGCAACAATAAAAAAGTCAGCAGAATCTTTTCTTTCATGTTAATTAACACAATTTTAGGAAAAAAATCATCTTCCTGGATATACTATATAATATTCTCAATTAAATACGGGCACTTCTGTACTTATTCCATAATTAGCTCTTCTCTTGAAGCAATACTGTACTGGACATGAAATCACAGGCCAGTGACAAAATTTAATTGGATAACATAGACACAAAATCAGAAAACCAGGCTCTTTTCCCAGCGGTGTAGCTCAGAACATTTTTCCCCATTCTGTGTCTCAAGTCTGCTGCCATTTAAATTGGAAACGTTGCACCAAGAAGAAGGAAAATCAATATGAAAAACATAGCACAACTTATTTTTCCAGTTGTGTTACAAGCCGAAACACAGCCCTCTTAGTTTCTGGAGTTTTCCCATGCACTCGGGTTGTTTTTTTCAAAAAAAAAACCCCAAATGGTGCACACAGAACCATGAGCATCAATCCTGACCCTGTTGGGCCTCAAGAAAGGTTCGAAGCAGCAGAGCTACACCGTGCCCAGAGGTCAACCAGCATCTCTGACCATTACTCCATCCCAGGGATCTCCTCTGTGCTCCAAATACATCCTGCCTTGGAGAAAATGGTCTTGGCAAAGAGAAAGGTCGATATTATTCCCCTGGAGTTACACCTTTGCAAGACTGTTCAGATGCCTGAACTGCACAAAACGCCGTTACATAAATTACCACTACTGTGGGACTTCATTAGCATTTCTAGATTGCATTTTTTGATATATTTGAAAATATCTCCTTAGGGCCAAATCCTCACTCCGTTCAATACAAGGAAGGGATAGCTTCCAGCTCTAGCAGGGTGTCAGACTCCAACAGGGAGTTTTGAAAACACAGTGTATCTCATTGGGCTTCAGACGAGCAATTTTCAAAGATGCCTCGTGTGGGAAACACCATCCAGCACTGGAGAAGCTGCAAGAACATGCTGGAGGCTGCCAGGGCTCCCTGTGCTCATGCCTCTCCCTACCCCACTTATCTCCACTATGAGCTTCTGAGCCAACTTCATATTTATTGGAAAACACATTAAGACCAATAACTCAAGAGCCAGAGTTGTGATAAATGTTTTCATTTTCCTTACCAACGCTAAAAAAAAAAAAAAAAATTCTGATGATGCTAACAGTGGCCTGATCCCATCCATCATGTTGCTGTTACAACCGTGTTTTAAACATTGCAGGTTTTGCCTAGGAAAGAAATCTAGACCTGAGGTAGAATTAACCTGGGATCAGAGACCAGCTAAGACTGAGCCTTTTAAACAGAGATCTGTACTACCTGGGAGCTGTATACAGCAGCTGAACTACATGTCATTGTATTGGGAAGTGAGAAGAGCAGCCTGTAACTTCAACTTGTTTAGAACAGATTTAATTAGAACTAATACAAATGCAACTTTCCTACATGGCTGATCTAATCAACACTGGCAGTTTTAATTACAGGCCTATTTAAGGTGAACATATTGCATTACTGTGAAAAAGATGCATTATTTTACATTGTAGGTGTACCTCCTACTTCTCTATCTGTCACATAGGCAGTGCCTTTAATAGCTGTTAATGTTATGTCTCATTTTCCAAGTTCAATTTTTGAGGTTTCTAAGCACAATCCAATGGAATCCAACCCAAATCTAATAATTGCAATCTATTTTATTTTTTTCCTTGCTATTTAGTTTCCACCACAAAGAGAATGACAGGTCTAATACGAGGCTCCTGAAATGTAGTTACATCTAAGCTTCAGCACTCCAGAGCACATAAAATAAATATATGATCAATGAAATGAAACATGACAAAATGTTTCATATTGACGTTATTTTTCTTTTCAAAACGGCCTTTATGGTTAATGCCCTCAGTCACTTTTTCCATACATTTTCTTTTTTGTAATATATAGCTTTCCGAGTTCTGATTTCAAGTTCAGGGTGCCTGGGGAGAATTGGAAGATTTCTTCAAACCAAGACTGTTTCTTCAGCCTTTCACATGAGAAAATTGTTAGGCGCATTAAAGTATTCCTGACTATGTTGCATTCCTTTGTTCAGAGTGAGTTTTGGGAACACATCCTTTTCTCATTATATTTCCATAAAATATATTTGATCTATTCTATTCTTAGAATACCTCTGATGTGGTCTGTGGATGGAGCACAGTATAAAAATACATATATTTTTTTTTATACGAGACAAAATGTTTCCATTTCTTAGACACATAAAAAGTCACTATATAGCACTCCACGAAAGTAAAACTTTACAGAAAGTTTTAGTGTAACTCGTCACAGATCACAGAAGGAATCCATCCTTGCAGAGCCCAGTTGTAACTCAGAGTACACAGATAACGATAGAAGGAGAAGGAGAAAGAGGAGAGGAGCAGAAAAAAGGAAAGAGAAGTAGAGAAGGAATGAGACCTGGATAATGCGGCTGGGAAGCAAGTTTATATTTAGAAGCACAGAAAGATGTTAACCATGTGCCTCCTAGAAAAAAATAAGTCTGCCGTAATAGCAGTTGACAATAAAATCACCTTTGGAAAAAGTCTTAATACTTTCAGAGCACAACCCAGGATACTTCCAAGTGCAGACAGATGTTTGAAAAGTTTACACAGACAGATCATTGCAGAAATTTAGGCTTTTTTCCCCCCCTTTCACCTCCCTATCTTCTGATTGCTGTTTAGGACCTTGAGAAACACCAAGCAGCAGCCGCTCTGAGCAGCTCGGGCTTGGCTCGGCCGTTTATTGATCAAAACCATAATTTCATGGGTGTAGCAATCTCTTCAGACCGCTTTTTCTCTGAAGTTTTCCATTTGCCCGAGGACCGCTGCTCCAACTCGACACGTTGGGAACAGGAGGACCGAGAACATCAGGTGGTCTCTGGTCCAGGATTCACCCTGGTGTGGTCAGGGGTGAAACGTCCCCACACACACGGCCAGGACCAAATCCCCCTTTTCCATCAGCCGAGCGTTGTCCCCCCCCCGATTTTCACTCCAGTCACATCATCTGATGTGAACCGGGAGCCGGCAGCAGCCCAGCTGCATTGGTTACTGACCACAAATGACTTAATCCCCAGTATAAACAAGGCCTAACGTTTAAACTTATCTGCCGATTCCCTCGCAGCTTCCTACTCACAGTTCACGGAAGACGATTTCTCCTTGTTCCCACGACTGGAGAGTCAGGATCAAAGCCTTGCAGAGAAAGAATAAAAAGCATTTCTTTTTTTCTTGTTTTCCTTTTTCTTTTTTATTTAACTCAGGTTGCAAATGTCTTCGCTTCACTACGTTGAGGTGCTAAAAAAAAAAAAAAAAACACCATAGAAAAATTTTAAATCTTTAAGCAGTAACGGGCTCGTGTAGGTGCTGGCAGCAGCAGCTGCATGGGATGCAGCTCGTGCCTCTCGCTGTCCTCATAAATACATATATTTATTGTTGATTGTTTAACAGACAAACTGGCATTCCCTCCAGATGCTATTTGAGCAGCCATGGGAAGGCTTCAATCAGCTGAGCCAGAAAGCAGGTAAAACAGGGGGTTTCCTTTTATTTAGTTTTCTTCTAATTCTCATCAGAAGGAAAAAATATTGGAGAAAAGTCACATAAAACAAAACACAAAATCTCTGAATAATAACATAGCGGGCTTTGTTTGTTTTTGTTGTGTGGGGGTTTTTTGTTTGTTTTTAATTGGTATTTCACTTCAGAGGGGTGAAATACAGCTTACAGTTTCAAAATCAGACCGGTGGTGTCTGTCTGCAAAGCTTCGATGTATCGACAGCACAAAGCAGATGCCTGATCCGGCACAAACTGCAGAGGCTGGAAATGTGGGAATTATTCACGTAGGTGTGTTGGCAGAATTGTGTCATCTACCACACAACGCACCTGGTTGCTATCACTTTTACTTTAAAGAGCACTAAAATTCAGCTAATAAAATTTAAAAAGAAAATCATATAAAGTGACATATAAGCAGGTTTCACATATGAATAAAAAAGCTTTAGCATGTTCTTTGACACGTGAAGTGTACATTCTCTTTTATCAGGCTTTTTCTGATTAAAATAATGAAAAACATGCACTACCAAAAAAAACATTTTAAAAAAATCCAAACTCACCCATGTTAATAAGTACTGCATGTGCAGCAGGATCATTCTAGCAAAGGAAATTTTTTCCCCCGTGAAATTTTTTTGGAATAACATACAACAATGCATTTTCATGACACTGTCCACAGATCTGTACACATAAAGGGACTTACACGAAGGCGAGCTATTTCCCCCTAGGAACTCTCCAATTCCAGCCATTATTTTAATTATCACACGTCACTCCTCTCCCTTCAGTGCCCTTGGCTCTGCTATTGCCACCCTAAGTGTCCTTCAACCCAAAGGCCTCAGCCCTGCCCATCTCAGGAGGTTCCACACATGCAAGCAGACCCGTGTCCCAGGCAGGTGGTCTGTGTCACCCCTGTAAGGGACACTTGGCTTTCCTTGTCACTATCCCAGTGAGTTGCTCTTCGAGCACTGGAAATGCTGATGGGAGCCAAGGCCACCCCAAGAACACACGCTCTAGTTGAACCATTCCAGGAAAAGTGACGCAGTGCACCTTGGGTCATTTAAATAAATCAAGCTCATCTTAAGTTCGTAGACCAGATAAAGCCACTCACATGAAGCCCACTTGCTGCTGTGTGGTTGAATTTCAGACACTTTTTCCACTGAAGAGGCTCTTGAGCTCCCACTCTCACTACAAGGACTTGAAGACCTAATGCCTGATAGACACCATCTCCTCGCTGTAGTGAGGCTTTGAAGCGTTGTCTCTTCTCACCATCAGCATTCCCCAATGTTCACAGTTGCCCAGGTGCCCCCGTGCAATGGTTGGCCACACAAAAGCAGGCTGTGTATGTCAAGTACAAGATGGTGCAAAACCAGTTCCTCATAGACACCACAGGGGAGAATGTCCCGATGCACTCTTGAGGGCGATGTTTTCTCCATTTGACATTAAAGCACTCAACCAGTGGTCCAGAACAATAAACAAACAAACCAACCCCAAAAAAACCTGTATGCTTGTCTTCCCACCTACTATATGAAATCTAAAATGGCTGGGATCAAGAAAGCTTCACCACCTCAGTTTCCCCCATCACATGTTGTCCATCTGTTTAAGTGCAAGGTAAAGGCCACTGATAGAGCGAGCACTTCAATTATTGATATTTCTTCGTATGAGCTCAGCGATCCACAGCATCAATCCCTTAATTTGCAACATCTTTTAAGCATGTCAGAGATCAGAAATGAGCCATATCTTGCTTCTTAATAAGTTCCTACATAAATCACTGACTTATTAAAACCAAAACGCAGTATCCTCCACTAATGACCAAATCCTACAGTTTAGCAATGTTAACGACCCCTTACTGTGGAACATCAAAATATTTTTATAACAAAGGTTATGACTTGCATTGTCTTTATTGTAAGCAGGGGTTTTATATATATATTTTTTTTAAATCAATAGTTTAATATGTAACACCTAAATCTATGACCTTCCTATGGCTACATTTCAAAGGCAATGTGTGTGTTCCATTTAACTTTTTTTTTTAAAAAATAAAAAAATAAGCTCACTCTTCAGAAAGTTGTAAATATCCTAGAAAGCTTGTTAATCATGAAACCTTGTAAACTGAAATTTGTTCAGGGTAAAGGGAATCTATACGATTTTCGTCAAACTGCCTTTGTTTCAGATGCACCGGTTCATGTGTCAGCATGCCAATGTGTCATGCCTGGTTACATGTGTCTTGTTGTGTTAAAATTATGTTCCTGACATACCCAGGCTCAATGCCCCATCTCCATTATGTGTCAGGCTGCCCATTTTAAGAGTGTTAGCTTTTAATTTCCTTTTTTTTTTTAATTTTTGCCTTGCATGAATTTACCAAC
This sequence comes from Pampusana beccarii, assembly GCA_013399365.1. Classification (NCBI taxonomy): domain Eukaryota; kingdom Metazoa; phylum Chordata; class Aves; order Columbiformes; family Columbidae; genus Pampusana; species Pampusana beccarii. Next base: position 1,621,682 of record VWYH01003811.1, on the reverse strand, counting down.
TAGAGAGTAAGACGGATGCCCTCTTCCATCACTGGTCCCAGTAGAGACCGCCCAGGAAGAGTCTTTCACCCACGAGGACTCCAAACACACTTAAATTGTACGTGGCAATAGTCCAAGCACAAAGGAGAGGCTGTACAATAAACAGCTGGATGTGACAGGATGGCTCGATTTGTACTGCTTTCCCAGAGCCCTCCCTGAAAGCCCTGCTCCTCACAGGAGAAAAAAAAAAGAAATGAATGCTTACATCTCTCACCTGTGAAAAATATGGATATTCAGCTACAGGGCATCATTTGCAGTGGGCCCAGAGGATGCGGGCAGGCTGACAGTGTGCAAAACTTCACAGTTAACTAGAAATCCTAGATAAATTAAGCAAACGTGGGCTCTGATCCCACTGCAAGTAATCTAGGTAGGATTATTGTTCTACAACACAATTCTCATCCAGCTGTTAGAAACGCAGACACACATTGGTCCCCAGTATTAACATTTGCTTCTGTTAATTTCAGTTGAATCCAGCTAAATACTTTGCCTCTTTCTTCCTCTAATTTCCTGCATTATAATCAGCATTATAATCAGCCCACCACACAGGACTTGGACAGCTAGAAATCATCAGTAAACAGAAGTTTCCTTACAAGGATACTTTGAATTTCTTTTCTGTCTTACATACCAGTGTTGAAAGGTCAAAACTCTCATCACAGGGCTCAAGACTTAAATGTGTATTTTGGTAAAATTATAACTTCTTATTATGGATGTAAAACAGATAAAAATTGTATACTAGTACTGAATTTTTATGGGGCTACAAAGGTAATACGACAGGCATCAAACTTTTTGTGCATTAGGGTTAGATTCTTTTAGTTCCCTTTTAAACCAGGGCACAAGGTAAAGGCTCACATACAGTACTTCGTGGTGGCAGTGGGAATAACTCTCATAAACACCCAGTCTTTATTGTATCTCACATGTGTCCTCTCCATACAATTAGCAGTCAAAAATTGGAAGTCTCCTTGAGTAAGGCAGTCTAGACACCCACCACCTGAAAGAGCCTACAGCTTTTTTTTTTCTATAATATTCATTGAGATTATTGATCTCTTCAAGTGAAAAGCAAACATTTTATCACTTAATATCCTATCATATAAAGTTGCACAGCCAAGAGAAGAAGCAGCAATCTATTAACTTCTTGAATTCCTGTACCAAGACTACCATTCCTCTGAGAAAGTGAGGTTAGAACACAGAAATTAAATTTATAAATTATTTATACAAGCACGAAAGTAAACTTGTTCATTAAGTGAAGACTTGTACAGCTGACTTTGCAAGTATCTTCTGTGTTTGGGTCTTGAGATAACATATTTCAAAACTGACAGAAACCAATTTTATAAAAGCAAGAAGTAACAAAGTAATGAATAATCAAGCTGTCAAGCATAATTATGTCACAAGTCAATGTTTCTCCAACAACAGTAGTTGATGTACACTGTGTTATCTCACACGCTCATAAAACTAATAGATATTACCTGCTGGTGCAAAATTTTAACAGCAAGTTCTGACTTTGGAGCTAGCATAAGTAACAAGTGATTTTAAAAGTCCTTGAGCAGTTAAATACAAATAAGTCTAAAAATTTCACCCAATGATAATAGTCGGACTGGGATAATACACACTAAATACTTCATAATTCAAACTCTGGCTTTTCCTTATTACAAGCCTCTGTGCGTCTGCAAAGCAGCCCACTATCCCCATTTTCAGCTGTGTTTCAAATAACTGGGCAGTTTATCACCCAGACATGGCAAGACCTTGAGATAACATGGGATTCTGGTTTGGGACTTTTTTAACTGCACTAAAAGTTTTCTGAAGAAAATTCAAAAGGCAAATTCATTAGTCTGAAGCTAAACTCTTTTTTTTTTTTTAATGAAATTGACTGGTTTACATCTTGCAGCATTCAAAAAAATTAAAAATAATAAACATCTCAGACTTGCTGCCTCTTTAGTTGGACAGGTTTCCCACAGCTGAATCCTTTGATGATACTCTTTGGACTTTCTATTTTAAGAAGTCATCCTTTTCTGCTTCTCTCTGGAGGCAAACTCTTTTGCTCTCCTGCCAATCTTCATCCTGACCTCTCTGTCCTGTGTACTTGGCCCCTCTGTCTCTTTTCCAAAGTCCTCTCTCTCTCTCCCTCCACACTGCTAGACCCTTTTCATTTCTAACACCAATAATTTCACCTCAGTTGCCAGCAGACCTTTTCTCCTGCCCTGGTAGCCAAACTATTTAATCTTCTAGCCCTTCTTCTTCGCTTTTGCCAAAAGATTTCTCCAACCTTCAGAGAAAGTGTGTTGCCAAGACCACCCCATGCATTTGCACTGGTATAACAGCCAGTATTGATACAACTGGATATATTAACTGCAGGAACCACATGTAGCAGTAAAAACCTATGTTATTATGACATTGAAGTTATATGTAAACATTGACCTTAATTGCACATCAAGAGGAAATTACTTTTCAAATGCTATAGGTAATAATTTTCACTCAGTCTCTAATTTCCAAACCAAAATATTATGTTAAAGAACACAAAGATATACTGGAGACCACCTTTTTTTTTTTTTTTTGTGGAGAAGAGTGGCCTGCTTAGTAAACACCTCTTTACCATTAACACCATTAAATAGCAATATGATTAGGTCAGCTGCTTTGTATGAGTTTTATGTGAACATAAACCCCATGTATTGTTCATTGCAATAGCTGCAAGTCAATATTCAACAATCTCTCGCTCTACGGCAAACTCATTGACACAGTTCTTAACAGAACCCCTAACTCTCAGTAAAGATTATTTCTCAGACTCCTCCAAAGCCACACGTCAAAAGAAGAACAGCTGTCCATGCCTTAGGGACTAAGGGAGGATGTTCTTTGTGGTGTTGGAAAAAACACCTTATCTATATATGCGTATTATTCTTCCTCAGCTACAGCAATATATTTCTATCCACTCCAGCCAGACGAATATTTCAACATGGTGATGTTGTCATTCAAAAGCTTTAAGCTTGGTTACCATAGTTCTCATAGTCACAGTAGGAAACCACTAACTTTAAAAGAATTACGAATGTTTCGGAGCACAGCAAACCAGAAGCAGAGATGCCCTCCAAGCCCATCATCCTTATATGCAACCCTCCTCCCGTTAAATATAAAGCTAAATACTTAATTTCATTTTGAGTTTACAAAACCCTCCGAGGGACAGACCAGCTTTGTGGGCCCCATCACGAACACACTCGCACTTGAGAATTGCCTTCAAATAGGAACATAACCGAGAACCAAATGCATGGAGACAGATTAAGTGGTTCAGGCAACAAAAAGAGACTTGCTCCTAAAAATATAGCAATGATTAGAATACCGACATTTCTAAAAGCCGCTAATAAATCTTGCTTTATTGACCTACAGCAGCCTCAGAAAAAGAACATCATAAACTAGACAACTCCACAACCCCCTCTTCATAGATTGAGGAAAAGAAGAATAAATGTCTGCTTTGCAAAATTTTGAAACGAAAGACACGAATACTGCATAAATACCTATACTCCCACACAAGTAAATTGATAATCACAGTTGTGAAGTTAGTCAAAAAGTCTTAAAATACTCTGCTTGCCTGGTATAAACTCAATGTAAGGACATCATTTGCTGAGCTCGGAACATTTCAGCCCACAAACCATTCGCAACCTCAGACCTGTAAATTCCTAAAAGTTTGTTACGGTTTCAAGGGCCTTCAAGCTCTCCCCACGCCACTTTTTACCATGCGAAGGTACCCATCCTAATCTTCGTATTCACATTTTATGCAGTAAAGTGGAACAGCTTTCAATTTAGGCAATAAAACACCCTCCAGCTGAAGAAAATTCTCACATTACAGTATGTTAAGAGGAATCTACTTCAATTGTGGTCAGTTGTCATGGAGAAAGTAGGGGGGAGCAGGGAGAAAAGTATATTCCCATGTGAGAACCTTTCCCACTGAAAAAAAAAAAGGTAAAAAAAAAAAAAAAAGGCACTCTAACTCCCCTCCTTCTGTGCTTGAGATTTTATGCAAAGTAGGTGAATCTGGAATGAGGCATCATTTAAAAAATACTCATTGTGCTATTTATGTACATAAATGTGGTTGTGTAAAAGTATAACAGGAATGCATTCACAATTGGTTTAAGTAATTTTCTCTTGGCAAACCACCATAAAAAACAGGGGCGTCATGGCGCCACCAGAATCCTAAATTGTGGTGGAGAATCATCAGTACACATGGCATTAATCTCTGTCTCCTTGCAGGAGACACCCTTGCCTGCATTACTGGCCTCTCTCTTAAATCTAAGACGTTGTAACTGGAGTTTGAAATGACACCATAAATAAGATATACTCTTCCACCCCTCCCCGCCAGAAAAAAAAAAAAAATCCCACTTTATTAAAAAGACACATATTTCAGACAGTTTACTCCTGTTAGCATTCTTCATTGCCAAAGCACACTGAAAGCGTACTGTTAATGGGTTAATAATAGATCATATAATCTTCAGTATTCATATTGCACATGATTCGGACTACTGAGAGACTTTTTAAATATATACATATAATTAGTTAACCCATTGGTATTACATTCTTGTTACTTTGGATTGATCACAAGACTGTAGGGATCTCATTATACCATACCAGTTTATTTTCCCTAGTGACTGAGAACACTTAGCTGTCTTTTAATATCTTACTATTAATCGCTTACTAACTTTTCAAATCTTTTTCCTTCTTCCAAATTGAGGCAGAGTTTTGTTAATAGAGCAATTTAAAAAAAAAAAAAAAAATCACCATTCTCTTTGCAAATTTCTCTGTGACTTGTAAACATTTTTTAAAATGTTCTACCAGATGAAATTCATGTCTTTTAAAGGAAACTGTGTCTCTATTTTTGGGGAGGGGGGAAAGACTGATAGTTTGGGAACACCCACTCAAGATAAAATAAGGATCCTGGAAGATTTCCTGTGGGGGTTAATGGAGGCCAGGCCAATGGTAACTGACCTTGAAGTCTCCAGATGAAGCTTCTTGTTTGTCCTCGGATTATTTATGTATTTTTTTTAAAGGATTCTTCAGTATGCAAAGCTGAGTTTGTCAACCCTGATATGGTGAGAGTCCAAAAAATGTCACTGATAAGTACCACCTTCATATGCACTTACAAAAAAAGCCAGGGAACGCAACATGGAAATATTTTTAGTTGATTTGCTTATAATCTACTTAGAGCAGCATTGCTAAAAACATGCTAACATAATTCAAAGATAGTACAGCAGCATAGCATTAGCATATTAGATAATTAGCAGATATAGGTATTTTAAATGAAACTTACCCACAATGACACATGTTTAACTCAGATTGTGAGCCACGGTGTGCTTTTCCCAACAAGTTATATGACTCTAATACCGTCTTTAAAAGCTATTATTTTAGGTACCTCAGGAAAAAAAAAAAATTTAAAAAAGTGTTAAAGATCCATACACAGGGTTTCTGCAAATGAATATGATGTATTCCAGAAACAACATGCATTCACACAGACACTCAATAAGAAAGGGACTGTTTACTCAGTTTATAGCTTGAAAACCACTAGGGAATGTGTTCCAGTATGGGAAATTTTAGTATAGTGCATTGTTAATACAAAATAAAAAGCAAGCCTAGGAAGTTCAGATTATATTTTTTTGAAAATTCTTGTTTGGACTATTAAAAAAAATATTGCCTTCTAATGTCAAAGTACGAACAAATACTTTTTCAGATGAATAAAATCTGTAATCAGTTAGATAAGAGCAATATGCCTTTTTTTGGCATTTAATCAAACAATGAAATCACATACACATTTCCTGACACAAAAGACAAATGATGTAATAATCTGAAGGAGTTTCTCTATCTCCTTAGAACTTTGCATACTTGACTTGTTTTCCATATTTTGTGACTTTAAATGGTGGGAAAATTATATTAAAATGCTTGTAGCAGTTCCTCTAAACTAGCATCCTTTTTGTTTTATTGTATTTAATATAAAAGCAGCAATTATTTGATTTCAAAGTTATGAAAATATGTACCTTATGAGAAAACAAGCAATTTAAGCTTTAATTGGTGTCATTTTTCACAGAACTGGCAAGATTCTTGCATCCCTGGCATGTTGTTTTCTATAAAACTGCAGAGCTGCTTTCAATGAATGTTTTACGAATGTATAAGTTGTTACATGAAGGTATGTGAGTGGATGCCTGGAAATATAAGATTTCTGCGGGGATTTATTCACAGAAGATGCATTTCATTTCATAGTGTATATACTGTAATTTTTCCTTAATATTCCTAATGTGCTTTGCTTCCCATTATGCATTTCTTCCATTCTTGTATGAGAAGAAAGGGGAGGTATGCAAAAGGGATGTTTTGCACAGGAGAAATAGAAATAAAGATGGGGAAAACAATGGGAAAAAAATCTGGTTCGAAAGATTATTTTATATACATTTTTTGTGCAAAATTAGATACCCCAGATGGTTGGGTTTCACTTTTTTTTTTTCTTCTTAGTGAAAGGCTCAATCCCCATTTTAACTTTCCTCCACAAAGCATATAATCCTCCTGCCCCTACCTGCCAGGGGCACGTTTTTCTTTTTTAATTTATTTAAAGCGGTACCCACAAGATGTGAACTACAGGCCTTCCACACTAGTTCCCATAAAGATGTACCACAAGAGAAAAATCCTAGTTCAAGAGCCTGGCCTGCGTGTCCAGCTACCCAACTCCACGCCAGTCATGGCAAAGAGTGCACGACTGCAAATACCAAGATACCTCAAGCGTTGCAGTGGCCTGGCCACAAGAAGAAAGCTTGTGCAGATCAAGAGATGACTGCAAACCTGAGACGTGGCCATAGCTTTTGTCAGCGGTGGAACCTTAGGAAGGAGCAGGAGCCTCATGGATGTTGTGTCCTCACCTTCAAAGTCCTCTCAGAGGCCTGGATCAAGCTAGGAAGGAGCCTTGCTGGTCTGCAGGATTGTAGGCACCTTCAGCAAGAGGGCATTTCACCGGGGGGTCGGTCCAGGACTCCGCGCTCTCCTGGTGTAAGAGAAGGAGAGGTGCCTGTATCAAGAAGTGTGGAAGAACCACATCTCTGTGGCTCCATCAGCCCCACAGCAACAAGACGCCCCACATCTCTATGGGATAGGCCTTCCCTTAGCACAGAGACAGTGGCCACCACTCAACGAATGCACGTAACCCAAGGACTTTGGAGCTTTGCTTTAGCCAGCAGATACTTAGACATGACATCATCCAAAAGGATTTCAATGAGCAAACGTTTCACCCTGCACGTGGGCCAAACTGGTGAATTAATTCATTCATATGCACAGGAAATTATTTCTCCCAGAGTAACCATGTTTCGTTAAAAACCCATGATTGTCACTGGATTTGGAGTCTGCCCTGTACAATCAGCCACGCATGAGGAGGTGATCAATGTCTCAAAGGCTGAGAGTGCAGGACACCACAGCATTTTTTTCCCCCTCTCAAAAATGAGGTAGACTATGAGCTGAGGCATCACCAGATGCAACATGGGGAACATCAGCATGTCTCAGCCTCAACCAGGAGGGCCCATTGGTGTTGAGCACTTAATTAAGGATTCACAGCTATTTAGTCCATAATTTCTCTGTTCTAGATTTTACGAGCTAGAACACCAACACGTTTGGCTCGCAAATGTTTCTACTCAACCACGTGTGTACTGGAAGCAGCAGTGGGTACCTGTGAAACACCCAAACACAGCGAGAGGCTCTGCAGCCTCTTCTCTCCCCATCCACCTTCTCATACATTCCCCTTCAACATCAAAAAACCTACTGCCATGACTTTCTCTCTGCCTGTGACCATTCCTTCTTTACACTTCAACATTTTAATTAAAAAGCAATAAAACACTTTAATTTGAGGTTTGTACATAAAAATACAAGTAAAAATGGCCTGAACACTGGGCAAATACTATTGAAATCCGAGCTGAAAGGCAGTTAGAGTAACTTTAACCACCTGAGAAATGCAATAATCACCCTGAAATGCACAGCCTGGAGTGTTTTATTGCCATTATAAACTGCAATTTATACATTAAAACAAGGAAAACGGTCAGACCCATCCATTTATGAGCTATAATAAATATGGTCATGACATCACTGACAACCAGTCACAAACTTCCAAACAGATCCAGAGCTCTAAAGCAATTTCACAATTACCTTTTAAATCTGTTTTCTATCAGCACGTGTGTATTTCTTGGGTGAGCACAGGCCTGACTCAGCAACGGTGTCTTCGTGAGTGCGAAGGCCTCCTGCCTTCTGGAAGCTCTTGGCCTTTGTCTTTCATGTCTTTTGCACCCATCCAACCCACCCCTAAACTTCCTATCTATCTTCCCCATGAAAGAATTTAACCCTCCTCCCACTACTAGAGAATTTTTAAAATTTTTTGGTTTTTTTGCAACTCTCAACAGAATTTGGGAGGAATGCTGCTTAGGGGAAAACTCTCAAATGGGCTCTGTTTGAGGGACAAGCATTCCTCAGCCATTTATGCTAAGTGGTTGCACTCAGAAGTGTTAGCCACGGCACGCAGCCTTGAATAGAGCTGCTCGATTGCTTTTGCCCGATTTCTCCTTCAAACACAGCCCCAACATTTGTTCTTTCTACTATTGCAAGCTTCGTCGGGGAGCAGAGTTTCTAAAATGAATAAATCGTACCTTGGAGAACAGTTCTTCTCTAAGAATAAGCTAACAGGATAAGCCTATAATAGAAAAAAAAAAAAAAATAAAAAAATGATTTTTTTTTTTTTTAAAGAGCGCTTTTCTCTCAGAACCAGCAGTGCAATAATTTCCTTCTCTACTGCTCAATGCCTTTCTTTATGAAACCTGTCCTGGTCTCTCTGCCAATGCATGTCACATACGCTGCAGCTTCATCGGGATCAAAGATCTTTGACTTCATCCTCAGACTCCGATAACCTTTAGCTAAGCTGGAGAAGACGAGCTGTGGTATCAGTTGCATGGGCCTGATCCTGGCTGCCAAACAAGAAGCCCCCCTGCAAGTAGGACAACAGCTGAAGACGTTCAGATCAGAGGGAACTCGCTGTGCCGAAGCCGAGAGGAGCTGGGTGTCACAGCGTGAGGAGCAGCCATCAATTTGATGCCATGCTGTGTGCAAGACAGGCTGGAACAATGAAATGGGGTGACCCATCTGATTCACCAGCACCAGCAAAGGCGAAACACCCAGTGAAGGAAGGAGCACGCGTCGTGCTGGAGAAGACACAGCCTTTGACATGCCTAGTCAAACGCAAGGTCTTGCGAGATTTAGCGGTACTGACTCTATTATTTTATATTTATCCCTCCCACTCAAAGCATCTCAATCCCCTTCTGTTCCTATCTTCATAGCCCAGCGGTGATTGCTTTTCATCTCCCCACATTTTCCTTTAAATCGGCCCAGCTTTCCTGCAGAAGGTATCCTTGATTTTGACTCTGCTCAAAAGAACATCATCTCACCAGGGACTGCTCTTCAAATCCTTCGACTTCCCTTGCCAAGCATCAATCTCAGCCCTTGGTGGAAACTTGTAGCAAAAAAACTATAATACCATCAAATGGACACTAGTCAAGCAGACAAAAGAACTTAATAAAAAACTGCAAATAACTTGTGGCCAGCAAAGGTAGGATAGCATGGGTAGTATGTGGCAGGAGAACAGTGGTCAGATAAGATAAAGCCCTTTCACAGGCCTTTACAGAAATTTCCTCTGAAAACACACTGTGGTTATTTGCACACAGGAAGGAATTCAGCAGTTACCAAGCCTCGAGGTATTAATTTTTCTTCACAATACTCCTCAGCAGTAGATGAAGATAGTATTATTTTTACCACTTCGAGGAAGTAAAAACCAAAAACCAAGGATATTGTGCGATTTTTTTTCCCCCCGACGGTTTTAGAAACCATGGAAAATGATAGCAACCATGGCAAACAATTTTCAGGTGACCTGTTCTACACTGCCTATGTATAGTAATCTGAACCAAAGCTGATGTTGTGACTTCTGTCTCTACAAATCCACCTGCCCACCAACACAAGACACAGTCTCTCTTGTCAATATTTGCAATTTTACATTACCTCGAGCATCATCGGCTGATGTGTATTTCATTCCACTAATGTTTTGCTTTCAAAAGCTGGAAGACGCAAGCCATTTCTTCGCCTATGTTGGGAAGCTCTGATTAGGTTGGGGGGGAAAAAAAAAAAAAAAGATAAAATTGCTCCTTCTTTCAGCTGCAGTACTCAGTGCAGCACATAAAGAGATACACATTTCTTCTATTTCTTCTGCAATACCATCCTACACTACATCAGGTTGGTAATATCCCATGAAAGCCCAAGGAAGCCTTTGGAGTTTGACAACAAGCATGGTGGCAGGCCTAAAGTTTTGTAAGGAAAATTATTTACTTGACCACAAAGGAAACCTAGGGCAGGTCCATCAGAGGGTCAGAGCAAAACGATGGTCAACACAGGAAGATTGCAAGAAGACGTTGACCTCTTTAAACCTCTTCAAAGCATTGGCTTTCGCTGGTAGTGTAAGAGTAGGCCAGGCACTAAGGAAGCTTTTTTCTTTCATTCTAAATGTATGTTAATATTTGAAAGGGTTCAGTCTGAATAACTCCATTGGGTTTGAATGACATGTTGCTGTCAGAGGAGAGGAGAAAGAAGCAAATAGTTAAAAATAATCAACATTGGTGGTTAGTAAAATGTTACTGGAAGATACCGAGAAGAAAGGAAGATGGGGATGATTTCTCACTTAAAATAAAGCTTTGTCTAACCCCCATCATATGTCAAAAACAGCAATAAAATACATTTTAAAGATATAAGCAAGTTAACATCTCTCCTTGTGTTCATAACTGAGCAAAGGCAGATGGGGACCAAGGAGGTGAAGCACTGCTCTTGATTCAGTGTAACACATGTACACATGGACACACACCCACACCCAACGCTTCTCAACCTTGTGTTTGTGATCTCAGTGCTCCTAGTGAAGAAAGTTGTGTTGATAGTCTGATTTATAAGAAAATTTGTGAGTACAAATTCAAAATTTTAAGAGTGATTATAAGAATATGTATGTGTACATGTCTATTGAATATATATGTTCTTCTAGGAAAATAAATCTTATTTTATAAACTGGAAATTTACTTCATGGACTTTTCAGCATCAGTACATACAAATTTTTCACCGATAGAGAATAATTTTCTCACTTCCACCAGAAAATAATTTCTTAGTTGGGAAAAAAAAACCCAAACCCAACACTCTTCAGTGCTTCTTATTAATATTTTTAATAATTTACAATGTTTATGAGTTTAATGCATCCTAGATATCTCATTATTTCCAGACTTTCACTTACACATTGCTAATGGGACAAACATCATCTTGCCTCATTTGTTTTTATTTGGGAAAAGTATTAAGTTACAACAAATGCAGTGTGTGATCTAAAATTCAGAATATTTGACCACTTTGTGATAGTCAACTGATAAGCAGGGATTACTCTCTCTCAAAACACTGAGGCACTGTTCCTCTCAATATTCGATATGTGTTATTTGCTATCTGAACTGGGTGTTCCATCACTGTAGTGCTCTTGTTCTTTGATTAGATGATCTAAGCTGTATAAAGCAGGTGGCTACTCTGATTAATTTGCTTTGGCTTTGTTTTTCTCCAAGGGAGAGTGGAAATACTTTCGTTGGTGTGAACAACAGGCTATGAGAGGGTGGAAATTATAAGGACAAGTACGATTTAAAGACTTTTCTTACGCACAAGAGCAAGTATCGTATATGGCTTAGTATATGGAGCAACAGGTTAATACATCAAGCTTTTTTCTTAATGACTGGGGCAATAAACAGTGGAAGCAAAATGTGGTTTTAAGTCTGAATTCAAGCTTAGCATTTTGAGATCTCTGGTGAAAATTCATCTGTACAGTTGTAAACCAAGCCTTAACCCCGCAAAGACATATTTATGTGCTTAGCTGTACCCTAGTTGAGCAGCACCATTTTCCTCAACAGGATTCATCATGGGACTACTTAGAGACATTAACACTAATTAAACAGAAGCATAAAACTCTTTACAGGATTGAGACCTAAATGACTTCAATTTCCACTAAAAATTATTTTCATTTCATAATTAAAGCAGATTTTTACTACTAGCATGGTATTTGATCTCAAATGTATGGAGATAAAACCCTTGTTAGTGCAAGTGGCTTTCAGAAAGCCAATAAGAACTGTGCAAATATCTACATTTGAATTTCTAGGTAAGATTTGCTTTGTGGGTCGTTCTCATTTTTAATTCTTCACCATTCTTCATGATTGCTGTGATTCCACTTCTAGCCCTATACGTAGCCTATCATTTGTATCTGTTTTACGGCTTATGGTCTAGCAACTTATTCTAGTGTCCATCTGCGTGCTACTAAGGCACCTCTTGGACCTGCCTCCTTGGTTAGCATTTTTTTTCTAGTATACTGCATGTTTCCCCAGTTCTTTCTTGTTCCCCAAGACTACCCAAAACATAACCCATCACTCCCCACTAAACCGGTGGGTTTGAGGTGTACTTTTGTGCTTCAGAGAGCCCACTTGATCCACCTGATCCCCGCAGCCAGGCGGGATCACTGCCAGCTTTACAGCGTCTAACAGACATGTGCACATTAAAGACAACCAAACACCAAAAAATTGAGTGTTCAGTTAACAGAAATTCTTTTGTCTTAACCAAAAGTTACCCTGCATCCTGCAAGCTCCTAATAATTAACATCTTTACAAAGGCAGACATTATTACTTATTAATGGAAAGTTGGGGTGTGCTCTCCATCACATATATTTTATCTTATATATAAGAGTCTGTGTTACAGGCACACCATGGTAATCTTGTGGAGCCTCCCTCAAAGAAAAAAATTCTATACGAAAATGGTAATGAGTAGAGGCATTGTGCCTTTTCTGAGATCTAAATCATGTTCCTCTCAAGTTTGAAAAGTGAATATTGGACTCATGATCAGTCTTTTGCGGTTTAAAATCCAAGAATCACTTAGCTAGCTATTTCCCCAGCACTGACAACCACAGCAGAGAAACACATCTTAGGACTGAGGCAATTATACTACTAACAACATCAATGTGGGTTTGGAGTTATTTTTTGTTCGATTTTTTTTTTTTTTTTTTTTTTTGAGGGATGGTTGGGGAAACAAGTAATCCCCTTACTAAAAACATACTGCAAGGTTCAATAGCAAAAGTCCTTCTGAGATTATGTGTAATTAGTGTAAACAACTTCATTTTTAATTTTTTTTCTTTTCCTCAGAATACATGCACTTTAAACTTCTCATGGGCCTTTTCCAAGCACTTTTCTAAAATGACATCAGCAAGCCAAGGCCAAAAACTTAATACATCTGCTCAGACTCAACATAAAAGTATCACTATTTATATTGACCAAAACGGCTAGGAATTCTAACCATAGCCATGACCGTGGGTACCAGAGAAAGCTTGTGATATGGAGTGAGACTGGGGAGTCCAAAGGAGCAAGATGACTCTAAGGATGGAAAACATGGGCTTGAGCTTTACTGCCATCCCAGTCCCACCACCGTCAGGCTCAGCAGTGGAACGGCAAGGAGCCAAGTGTGGGCTATTTCTGATCTGAATGCTATTTGTACTACTGGAGTCCTATTTTGAGAGGTTTGAATACTCTTTTGACTCGACACAATCTGGAAATATCAGGAAATATAACATTAACCAAAATATCCCTTCAAAAAGGAGTTTTCTTGGCCTCCTTTCTGAAGCTGGATTGAGAGGATGGTGGAACTCCCCATGCACACCCCATTATCTCTGTGGCACTGCCAGCTCAGGGCTCTGGAGCCTTGAAATACAGGATTTACTTTTTTTTTTTTTTGTTAATCAAGAGTAATTGAGAGGGTTGGAACATTTCTTTGTTCTTCCCTTATGAATGTGCTTCTTATAATTCTTTAAATCTCTCCACGTGGGGAACCCACCAGGAGGTTAAAAANAAAAAAAAAAAAAAAAAGAGGAGCATTGCTCTACTCACTGAAGTTGACAACTTCATCTTCTTCCTGGCAATGCCTGAAGAGAAGGAAAGTCTAGCAGGACACTTCAACCTAGGAGAAAGACCAAAGACTGCCCATCATGTCTGGATTTTAACTCTCTAAGGCATAATCATGCACTAAGTTTCTGCAGTAATAAATGGTAGAGTGCAGCACACATTTGTTTTTCTCTGTGCTTTATATTTCTATATCGTTGGAGGCCTACTCTTTGACTTAGCAGTCCTGCTCTTGCAAACTATAGTACCTGATTTGCATCTCCAAAAAGGAATTTGTTGTCCAAAAAATGTAGACGACAGCAAGAGGTTCCAAAGAGCGTTTTTATAGTAAAGCACAGTAGCGCATTTCAAGCCAACTAAACTTACTGAGCCCTTCTCTATGTTTACAACATGCCTCAAATAGTTTTCTAAGAACTCAGAAAATAAGCAGCAAGTACGGTTGATTTATTGAAAATGTACTGGTCTAAATCTCAGAATTAATGGCTATAGTTTCTGTCATCGATAGTCTACATATGAAGTATATATTAATAGACGAAGATACCAACATTAAGGCACAAGAAGCATAAAAATAAAATACATTTGCTAATGAAATAAAAACAAAATAGAAGTCCTTCTGCTAATTCTAAGTAGCTTCTTTTCTCTAAAAGACACACACACACAAAAAAAAAAGGTCCAAAACTTTCTTAAAGATGTCAATAACGTCAATAGAGTAATTCAAAACTCTTTGTTCTGCTCTTAGCCAGCACATATTTGACTTAGTATCTCAGAACACACCTTGCTACTCTGCTTTTGCTAACATCCAGGAACTCTGCTCTCCGTCTGAAAATTTAAAGTCTGTTTATAATAAACATAAAACGATGACAAGGATGAGCCATAATGTGCTTTACCAAATAAAGCTTCCAAGTAATGGCCAGGTTTTCACTAAGCACCCAAGCGTTGGCTGTAGACTTGGCACCTGGGTAGCACCTTATGGAAGCTGTACCTTCTCCGTTCATGCAAGAGCTGGTCACCTTTGATTGCTCAGCATTGTTTTGGAGAAACAAGATGAAACAAGAAAAAGAACATATGTACATACTGAATGCTGCTGAAGTTTTCTAAAGCCTTAAGGGAGTCTTCCCACCTCTAAGTCTCAATATACCTTCAGCACATTAGCAGCCCAGCCAGACTTAGGTAAGATATTACATATAGCTAGTCTAATTAGTGGATGGGCAGCACTTCATCATGTAATAGCTTTGAAATAAAATATATTTTTTAAACTAAACAATCATATTTTCCATTTTTTATATCAAGATCACCATTCCTTAGTCATAACAAACATGATGCCTGTCAAACAGAAAAATGAGGAGAGCAGCAATAATATGTTTGTAAAGTAAGTTATTTTTGGAAGATAATTTTTACTTAGGGAAGGAGAAGAAGGTCCAACTGAAGTAAACAATTTAGTTCATAATCATCACCACAGGGACACTTTGCATAGAGATTTCCTTTCATTGGTCACTAAATCCATTGGATTAGAATTGGTTAGAGAGTTTCAGATTGAAAAGAGTTAATGATAAAAGCCACCAGAAGTAGTAGCCCAAGAAGCAAAACACAGGGAGCTGAGGCAAAAATTAGATCACTTTATGCTGAACCTACTCCTACCTGTCTTGTAATTCAAAATCCAGTTTGCATACATACAGCTAGCTGGTACAAAGCATAAGGTCTATTAAAGATCTCAGCTCTTGGGAAATTATTTAGCTTGAGGAATTTCTACAAGAAAAAAAAACAACTAGAGAATGTTTGTTAGGTCAAAGTTTTTTGTTTTCTGTTTTTTTTTTCTTTTTAAAATCATCCTCTGCATAACTTTGACACTAGATAATACAGTGTAATGCATCGATACATTATGGCAAATTTTCTCTGCTTTAAATATCACTCTCATTCATACTGTGATTCAATTTAAAGAATCATTCAAAGATAAATCTAAATAAATAACAAGCTAGCTTTCAGGCAAACAAATGAATTTGCATTGTTTTCTATTCATCATAAATATTTCACTTAATTACTGAGGTACTATGTTCAGAAATACAAAACAACATTATAAATTTATTAGCACTGTCCCTGCTGATTTTACAGAAGTTCTGTGGAATGTAAAAGCCAAAAGTAGAAACAGGCTCAAGAGCATAACCAAAAGAGCAGTGGCTGCATTCAAATGCTAAACTGGATTGACACACTCTGTATATTTACCCCAACTAAAGCTTCCTGTCTTGAATCAGGTGTTATCCTATTTATTCTCAAAACCCGAGGTCAACTAAACCCTTTTTCCTTCTGTTGACTTTCAAAACCTAAACATCTGAATCAGACTCGTTCAAGTATTATCTTGAAAACTATCACAGGAGTTATTTTTCCCCCCATTGTAAAATCGTGAAAACGTAAAAGGATGTAACAGCATTTTTCAAAGGTTTAGCAAGGTCAGCCGTGTGAAAAAAAAATAAAGAGTGCTACCAAAACATAAAAGCTACAGTGCATAGCGTTTATCATCAAAATTATTTAAGGTCTTTTAATGGCTCTAAAGGCTATGAAAAATATTTTTTAAATGTAAATAAGTGGGTCTTCTAGAAGAAGTTATCCTTCTTTGTAAACCACAGTATGACTGGTGATTTACAATTTTCAGAAAATCTTAATCCCACAGGAAACATAAGAGTTCCTCTTTATTTTTAACCTAATGCTGGATCTAACATGGAATGTAGCTTTTATTATTAGCAAAAACTCTATTATTTTTACTTGCATATAATAAATTAAGATAAAATTTGAAACAGTGCAAGTATGAAACCATTTTAAAAACAGGTTTGTTTGTTTTTTATTTTTTTTCTTTACCTGTGAAAAAAACTTCAGATGTAAATAAAATTGTGGATATCACATTTCCATAGGGATTAAGTACTCTTACTATTCAAATGTCATTAATTACCCTTAATGCCATTATGAACTATTTGGAGATTAATGTTATTAAACTGTTAGAGTTTTTCTTAATTCCTCACCAGAAAGCCACAGAGTAACTAGCTGAGCCTATCCTCCTCCTCTTTTGTTGAAATAACAATAGCCTAGAGGAATTGTGTCTGGAAAAAAAAAAAAAAAAATCAAGAAACAACAATAAAAATATTTTATTTGACTAAATGAGCTGTAGAGAGGAGAGTTTGGGCTTAAACCATATGCTGTTTCATAAGCACAGTATCTGGGTCTGATGTAGCCCAATTTAAGGCAGCTGAGTTTCTCTGAGTAACTGGAGAAAAGCAGCATAAATCCCTCTAACACAAGTATCTTATGTTTGTTCGGGCAACACTGGAAAATGAGTAATAAACCCCCTCACAATGAGAATGCCCCTGGTTCAGAAACAAGGGACAAGGAGGCAGAGAGACCCTGCATGTGTGCACACAGCAGCTGATACAGACTCTAAGAAAATAACATAGAGAGATAGATAGATAGATAGACAGATAGATAGAACCTCCTGCCCCCTGAGAAAAAATATTAAAAAGTTGAATGATTCAAGCCTGGAGCACGTCTGAATAGGAAAGTACAGTAAAAAGTTTAATTTTAGAGTTGTAAGGATGTCTCACTACTTTAAAATAAGTTCACTAGAACAGAGTATTGATACTATATTAATTTTTGTCATATCCTCATCCTCCTTTTGCAAAATGTTAAACCAATGAGGATTTTCGCATAGTAGTTATTTAAATTGTGTCACTTGGCTCTTTCTCTGAATAACCGTCGGGCTGAGAGGACGAGTTTGCTCCACCACAGGGGCCACGTGTTCCTACTACAGTTCAGATACTCATCACCTCTTCCAAGATAAATCACAGTCCTTGGTTTCATATTTTCAAGTCTGTATTTTAATTTGTTAGTGTTATTCAACTTTCATTTTTGATTCAAATACACACCAGCACTTTTACGTTTGTAAGTTTAAAAACTAATCTCATGAATTTGTCTGCAGGTAAATTTGATTAATAGTCTTAAAAAAGGGGTTGAACTAAAGCTTTTCAATGACTACCTGGAAAGATGACAGTAGACAAATCTTTAGTGTTTGCTCACTTCTGGTACTGAAAAACAATCACTTGTCAGCTTAGGTTAGCTTCTCTGGGGTTTCCTGAGTGTAATATTTTTTTTAAGCAAAGGACTAAAGGGGCTTTCTCCAAGGAGACAAGCAGAGGACCTCAGGTGATCTTGCTGTCATGGTTTGCATCTCTAGCTCCCCTTTGCTCTTGAGGAGTCCCCAGTCCACATCTGGAGATCAGTGGCCAAATTTGGTATTTTAATGGACAGGAGAGCTGCAAGATGAAGCCTTCAGGCACCAGCTTCATGAGTTACCCCCAAATCAGCCGGAAGGGTTATACTCTGGGAGCATCTCTGCTAACAGAGATGTTGGTGGACACCAAAAAAGGCATTGCTGAAAAGCTACCCGGGGTTTAGAGGTGGGGAATGAGCCTCAGAAGGTCAATCACAAGGGGTAACACTCAAGACATGGTGTGGTCTGGGAAGGGAGATGGGAATACATTTTTCTCTGTCCCCTTTCTAGATCAGATCTACAAGTTGTGGAGACCAAGGCTCCCTCGCTGAGCTCCACTGTAAGGTAAAATAGCACTTGGGATCTGTTCTGAGTTATTTCAGCGAGGAACGTCTGGGTTTTTATGGTTATTCTAATTGCTGACAGTACTCACCGCTTAACATACTCAATCTGGCACCAACATTCTCCCATGTCATTCACCATCCTGATCGCTCATTCTGTCTCTCAGCTGCTTTCTCACCCTCCTCAGAAGCTGCTGCCCCATTACTGTCCTTGCTCCAGTGTTATCTGGTCTATATAAGCCCAACCCAGGGCGAGCACTGGCATCGTTCATCGGAGATTAATACTTACACTGCCTGTCCAGGGAGCACAGAAAGTTAATAAGTGCAACAAGCTTTAAAGCAAAACGAGTTCAAACCCCTTTTTATTATTTTGGTCAACCTAATAACTAAGAGTTCACTCTGTTCTTTCATGCATAAAGCAGATTTTGTATCAGTGAAAAAGCAGGGCTGCCAGATACCTCAATATGACAAGGGAGACTAAGTTATACACTTCGGCATGATACTTCTTCTAAGCACCTCAGAGGATTTTATTACCAATAGGGATATTTAATTTGCAATGCTTCTAAGAGAAGGTAATTATTGTTATGCTTTTACAAGTGAGACAAGGCAACTTAAGTTTCTTGCCAAAGGACGAATAGAATAAGAGCAGCAGTAAAGTCAACATCTCTTGCCCACTGACTTAAACACAGCTCTTCCAGTCTGCTGGGCAATGAAAGCCTTGGTAGTTTTCAGATCCAGGGCCGGTTCACTCCGTTGTGCATAGGGCATGTAAAGCAAAGCCTATGTGGTTCACCTTCTTCCTCCCTCATTTTGATAGAGAGTCAGGAGCTAAGACTGCTGGTGCTCACCACAAGACTTGTCTTGCTCCTTTCCATACTGTGGATGGAAGAATAACTGTGGGCTAGTGAAGATGAGCAACCTCTTTCATTTAAACTTGAAGAGAAAGGTCAGCTCAGCAACCACCTCTTCCCAGCCTTCTTCATCACCTGCCCCTCACAGCATCCTCCTCCTCGCATTGCTGCCACACTGGGCCACCTCCTTGGTCCACTCCCTATCCCTTTCCCACAAGCAACAGTCATTCAGGCATTTTAGTACATTGCCTGGAAAAATCCTTATTTTTTTTTTCTTTCCCAGACTAAACATACAAAAAGACACTACCTAGGGGAGGAGATAACGTGCTGCTAATCATCCAACCAGTGCTATTGCGGGGCAGCGGTTGCTAGAAAAAAATAGTGGGAGGCTAAAGCTGGGAGCCACCATCTCTCCCAGTTGGTATCCTTCAAGATACCATGGCTCACAGCCCTCGTCCTCCGCTTTACGCTGGTCTAAGTCAGCCCACGTGTTGAGCTTTACTGGAGCTTGGTAGGCTGCTAACCCCCAGTGTAGGTCAGGGGAAAAAAAAAAGGACTTTCCTTTCATCCCTGCAGGCAGCCTTTTGGAAAAAATAAAAGCCAGGGAAGAATCACAGGACAGTAGTGAGTCACTGTTTCTGTCAGCGGAAAGAATCCCTGCTGCCCAGTGCTCCCCTTCTCCCACCTGGCATCGCCACCAAAACCACCGCACCGAGGAGCGAGGAGGTTACACAAGGCTGCGAGGTCAGAATATTAACTTACAGAAGTCAGAAATGGTGGGAGAGGGCTGCGAGTTAGGCTGTATCAGCTTCCCTGGCCTGCTAGGAAAAATAGGTCAAGGTTTTCCAAGGTGAGCATCGATTTTGGATGTCCAGCTTCATATGTGTTTTTAAAAAAAAAAAAAAATAATCTTTTGGAAAAGACACTAAATGTCTGTCATTGGGGGGAAAAAGCCAAAAAGCAACCAGACAGCTGTATCTTTCAAGGTTCTTGCAGTTGAGCACCCCAGGAAAAAAAAAAAAACAGACAAAAAAAATCACCTTGAGCCATAAGCTCTTGGAAAGAAAAAATAAAATAGGCAACCGCTCTGCGAAAAACAACAGAGGAAACCCCATGGGTAAATAAGTAGTGGGAGCTCACAAGAGCACGGCTCTCAGGATGCATGTGTGTTTCTACCGCGGGAGAGAGAACAATTGAATTACGAGGAGCTCTTAAGCAAGTAAAGTAAACATCTTTTGGCAATTTAGTGCTGCACTTTGAAGCCGGGCTATGTCATACAAATGGTGAAATAGCATGGACACCCTTCTGCTGGCTAGTTTGTTTAATATGGTGAAGTAGGGAAGTGTTTGTCTTTTTGGTTTTTTGGTTGGTTTTTTTTTTGTTGGTGGTTTTTTTTTTTTTTTTTCAGAGCACAGCTTTCATTTTATGAGCTCATGAGCTGGAGGAGGGAAAGTGTGGAAGGAGCAGGATAGGGATGTTTAAGCAAAGCTATAAGCTGCCTGGAGCCTATGGGAAGCGGGAAGGGAACCCGGCAGCATCCGCGGGAACCAGCCCCCGCCGTGGGATAAAACGGGGAGAGAAAGAGAGGTATGGGGTGAGGGACGAGGATAATCACGCCAGCGGGGTTAATTGCTATAAATATCAAGAATCAAATCAATATGTCAAGATGTGTGGTTCACTTTTTCGCATATACGCGGCGCGTAAATGAGAAACGGGGGGAGAGAGAGAGAGAGAGAGGGAGGAAGAGCTAGAAAGAAAAAGGAGAGACTACTAAAAGAAATAAGCCCCCCTGTACAGACAGCCTGACGCCAGATGGCTTCTTCTAATAAATATTCAACCTTAACTCAGTTCCCATGTAACTTTGTTGTAAAGCTGCCAGCACACCCACACAGATCTGGGCCAGCAAAATGATTACAGTAGTACAAACAAAATAGTGCAATAGAGGAAACAGGCAGACAGGGTCCTGTATACAGAAAGACAGAGCTGTAAAGATGTGAGTTGATGAACCTTTAGATTTAATACTGAGAAAATTAAAATAATGGCTTGGGCAGAGTGGAGAAAAAAACTTTAGGGGGGATGAAAGAAAAAAAAAAGAAAAAAGAAGAGAAAAAAGGATTCATTTTTTTCCTTGCTGTTGTTTTTATTGTTGGGAATACAGAGAACACTATTCTGTTAAGAAAGCAAATGGGGCACTATGAATCAGTTACTACTCTGCATATTTTCTGTATTCAGCTGGAATTCGGATACCTGAAATCATAATCCAGCTTAAATTTCCTCTGCCTGTTCTGCTCATACAGGGCACAAGTTAAAAAGGAAGATTTTGTGTGTGATATTTGTTATATTAATTGGGAAGAGAAAGAAGAGACGTGGTATATTTTGCTTAAGAAAACATTGGCTCAGTGCTCAGATTCATGTGTTTCAGTTGTGCGAGTGTTTTTGCCCCAAGCTCTTTAATTTCAAAATTGGATTATGAGATCTGAATATCAGAACACACCATGTTGGCAACCCCAAAACTATTTAAATAGGACCCTGACCAAATCACGATCTAGTGCTAAGATTAGGACGGGGGGGAAAGACGATGAAAAAGAACACACTTTGCAGACAGGCATTTCTTGATAATGTGAAACAAGATTGGAAAATAGATTTTTAAATGCTAAGGATTCATACTACTGATTCCTTGGATCTGTTTCATGCAGAGCATCTCAGTTTTTTAGAGGCAGGCAAAATACAGGTAGCCAACTGAAAACTCCTACCTGCAGTGAAGGTGGTTATTTAACAACGATTTATGGGCCAACAACGGGTCAGGTAGCTAGAATTATGTATTTAATTCAAGAGAGCGTCAGCATGAGGCAAAGCTCTTCTTTCTCAAGGATGCAGCCTTTTGGCGTTACAAGCTAACTCACAGCGCTCCTGGAAGGATGTTATTTCACATGATAGAGAGGAATATAAATAGATTAATAAGACAGAATTAAAAAAAAAAAAGCGGGGGGGAAGGAGGTAGGCTGAATGTCAGAAAATATTTCCTGGTTGTGAGAGTTTCCTTCTGCAAAGCAGATCGACAAGGAGATGCAGTAGGCTGTGGAGTCAAGGCTTTCACCACTTCCCTCGGGAGATTGTCACTGCGGAGGTTTTAAAAACAAAGCTGAACTCAGCACTAGTAAATATGCTGCAGGGAATAACCCTGTGTTGGGCAAGAAAATGGACAAGATCAATTAACAGATCTCTTCTGTGTCTACTTTCTATTATTTTTGACTGTTGGGAAGAAAACTTTGCTAGAGAAAAACCTAAACTTCCCTCCACCTCCACTTTTCTTTTAGAAAGAGACCAGACTATATCACATTGCAAGCTCACGTCTGAAGCTCAGTTTGTTACAACCGCTGAGTCTTTCCCACCAGTTTTGCTTTGCTCACCCTCTGTCCCCACTATTACCGAGAAGCACTGGAAAGAATTTCCTGGAGAGAAGAAAAAAAAGAGAAAATAAAAAAGAAAAAAATGAGAGAAAGAGATCCGAATCTCTCTTATTTCTGATCTTTTCAGGCCCCTGATAATATTCATCTATTCTGAGCAGTGTTTGACACTTCCTTCCCACCCACCCCCATTATAAATCAGTTGTGGATTGCCTCCTCGTGCTGCTGCTTCTCCAGCCTTAAGGTACGCATTACGATTCCATTCTCATCCAGAGCACGATGGCATCAAACGAGGGAAAGCAGCCGGATGGGTGCCTTGGTAAGCTCCGCGCCTGCAGAAACGCACACCTTTTGTTTGTGGCTCGCAGGATGAAAGCCACGCGATGGAGCCGGACACAAATCTGTCAGCCCTTGGGAAAACACCACGGCTGAAGCCGCTAACGAACGTGCTGCCTCGGCGCAAGCACATCAAACAAGTCCTTCATCGGCTATGCTGGCTTGAAGTTCAAGAGATCTGTTCTTACCTTAATAAATCAGGTCTACGGTGCTGAAGAAAAAATCCCCGTATAAAGCGCAGAGGTTCAGGGTCACCGCTTGGACTCCTGCGGCACTAAGCTTCAGTCTACAGGCAAAATTGGATCGAAATTCAGGCCAACTTTAAAATCCGTTTAAATCCTCCCCACACGCTTTCTGTTTAAAATATACACCATATATTTAAGGAATTAAAACCAAAATGCATGGATTTCTTCTTTGTGGAAAGGCAGAGAGATGAGCCCATGGCTAAGAAGAGCATTTCCCTATGGACTCAAGTGCCATGGGGTGGCCATACAACCATCCAGCACAGCCCTGCCAGATCAACACAGAGAATCTGATTTTTAGACCTGCTTGATTTAAAACAGTGTCAAGTTTCTGGTAGTATTTTTTGGTTCAGGAAAGGAAAGAGGTGAAGGAAAAGAAGGAGAAAAAAGGTATGAAGAAAACTGAATAGTGAAGAGATACTAGCAGAAACACAAGGGTGGACACAGTAGGCTCTACCTGTCCTCTCCATATCACAGAATCACAGGATGCTTGGGGTTGGAAGGGACCTCTGGAGATCCTCCAGTCCAACCCAGCTGCTAAAGCAGGTTCACCAGAGCAGATCACACAGGGTCATGTCCAGGTGGGTTTTAATGTCTGCAGAGAAGGAGACTCCACAACCTCTCTGGGCAGCCTGGTCCAGGCTCTGGCACCTCAAAGTAAAGAAGTTTCTCCTCATGTCCAGATGGAACCTCCTGTGCTTCAGTCTGTGCCTGTTGCCCCTCATCCTGTCATTGAGCACCAGTGAAAAGGCTCTGGTCCATCCTCTTGACACCCACCCTGGAGATATTTATCAGCATTGATTACATCCCCTCTCAGCTTCCCTTCTCCAGGCTCAACATCCTCTCCATCTACACTCCCATCTCTCTCTCTCTCTCTGGAGGAAATTTGGTAGAGCTGACATGGTCTCACTGACAGGCAAGGCTGGAAGCAACCTCGGCCCTCCCTGGCTTCTCGGCTAAACGTCAGAACAAATCAAAGCGAGGAAAGAGCAAGGAAGGAGGTGAACTCTGGGCTCAGGGAGAAAAAGTGAATGAGTAGGAAGCTCTGCAATGCCTGAAGGCACCAGGGGTGTAGGTAAGAGGAGGTTCCAATAAAGTAATTTTTACTGCACCTGCACTGGGGGTGAATCACCCCCATGAAGATCCTCCCCACATCCCTTCTCCTCCTGCCATGGAGCAGGAAGGTCAGCTTTGACCCTGTGGCATCTGCAGTCGCTGGGCAAAGTAGAGAGAGGCTGGTGAGACTAAAGTCCTCCACAACTTCTAACTGGGCTCCCATCAAAAAACCCCAACAAAACAAAACAAGTAAAACAAACAACAAAAAACCCACCACAACAAATAGTATCGCTATCCCAGCAAGGTGCTGGCTTGGATCAACTTCTCAGCTGGTGCCCACCTGAACAATGAGCTGGGATGGTCAGCACCTTGCTGGAAACCAACAGGATTCTCTAGGAGAATGTGTGTCTGGGCGCCTTACATCCACACAGCGCAACTCCCATCACATTCGATTTCTTCAGAGCAGATTATTCAACTGTTTGCAACAGCAACAAATCTCACTATTGCAACTACAGGAAAAAAAAATATAGACAGGGGTGACAAAATTTGTCTTATTTAACACCTTTTTTTGTAAAATTCTGTGTTGTCTTCGAAATGCAAGCAGTGATTTTGGACATGAGACTGAGCAGAATGCAGTGTTGATGCTCTCAGCCATTAGTTTATAAATCGAATAAGATAGATGTGTTCATTCATATGAACTAATGTAGTTTTTCTTATGAAGGTTTCATATTATACAAATCCATTAGCATATTTACAAATTAATCTTCCCTTAGGAAGAAAAAAGATCAAAGATTTACAGAAGGAAGTGCTTTATTACTTTTAAACTGCCTTTTAAAAAAAAAAAAAAAAGAGAGAAAGGAAAAGAAATGAAGGGAAATTATGTTGAACCATAAATGTTTCTTTATGACTACTGTACAGCAGCTTTGTGGGAGATTTAAATTTACTAAAGGGCAAGGGGGACTTTAAGCCATCTATATGAGTTCAGTATTAAAAATATATATACATGACAGGTGCCCATATAAGTTCATGCAGTACAAAATATTCCATAAATGAGCTCATTTATCTGAGTAATTTAAAAAGAGCTTCTGCACAAGGGGAGATATTTAGTATGAATTATGGTCCGTTTACCTTTCATAAGTTTTTTCATCACTTCGCATACCTCCTTTGGTGCTACTGAAAATGTAGTTATCAAGCATTATATTCAACCTTGCTATTCCCTAGTCCCAGAAAATCCCTATTGGTGAAGTGACTCCATATCCTCTTCAAGATACACAGTTTGTAAAGCCCTGCACGCGTGATTATTCCTTCTTCATAGATTCCAGATAAAACAAGATCAGGCTAAGAAATCTTTTATCTAAGCAAATAACTTGAATAATAAAGAGTATTACAGGTAAAGAAAAAAATCTGTATGTTTGCCCTCATCATTTAGATTTGACTCTGTTTTAAAAAAACGACTTTGTACTATGGTTGAAAATACAGAGTAGTAGAGCAACAAGGAAATGAAATTAGATGCAAACCTTTAATGATTTATTAATAACCACTTTCTGAGACATTTCTAACTACTAAAGAGAAATCAGAACACTAAATACATTAAGATCTTCAGGAGAGGGGGCTGGGGGGAAAGAACTATTGGAAAGTTATAAAAATAACAAAAAACTTCCAAGGAAAAAAAACCCACCTGACAACTGAAATGCATTTTAGGTAGAGCTGCTCTTGTCTTGGGACAGGAGTTGGAACTAGATGACCTCTAAAACCCTCCCAGTTGTAAGTGCTGTACTTTTATGCAAAAATATTTGAAAATCTTTGGCAACGTATACTTTTTTTTTTTTTTTAATACTTGAGGATATATTCCAAAGGAAAACTTCAAGGATATTACAAGGACTAATGTTAAATCACCATTCATCAGCAGAATAATCCTCATTTTCTCATGATCATTGCACTCACTCAAGTATACCTTCTCTGACTTCTTGGGGCTTCCTGAAAAATTGACATTACTTTGAAAAGGAGCAGTACGTGGATAACCTCCTCCTCTTCCCTACATACCTGACGATCAATAAAGCCTTTTCACAGCAGGGCAGATGTGATTTTACCGTGCTGGATGCACAGACACAAAAAGCCATACACAGAGAGGTCACTGCTATGCAGTAAATGGTTTCACAGGATCTCATACCAGAAGAGAGGACGCCAGTGAACACACAGCTATGCAGAGATTTTAACAGGTCCAGCATGGACCTGTTCTCCTCCTTCCTCTTGTGAAAAAACTCTTTCCATCCACACTCCACCCATCTCCAATGGAAGACACGCACCTTGAGCAAGTTTTGAATGAAAAAATGTTTTTTTCCCTCTACTCTGCAGCTGAGTTTAATTGTGAAAAACTTCCACGTTTTCCTCTTTTCATTCAGGCGTGCTCTCCTTGGATACCCAGGCAACTTCATCTCTTTCTATTCTCTTTTCCTCTGCTTTCCTGAAAGCGTCAGAGGGAAACTCTCCAGAAGGTTTCTCTATAATAGTTAGAGGGGAAGTTCAGTGTCAATTTTTGTTTTCCTGCAGATGTTGCATTTGGCTACTGGAGTGTTCACAGTTAGCAAACCAGAACTCTTCAGTGTAAAAATCTACTCATTTGGGAAATCAATAAAAGATAAGACTCTTCAGAGGTGCTTCAGGGTTATGAGGGCTGGTAAATGTTTCTAAAGCGCCTTGAAAACCTGGAAAGGTGTAATGTTTTTATAATGGCCGTAATGCTTTGTAGTTCTATGGAATGTTTTATTCTTACAAATAACTAACACTAAATGTGACACTCCTATGAGATGCCTGTAAATAAACAATAATATTCAGGGTAATGCTTAGTCCATCATATCTCAGTTCAAGATACCGATGTCAGATACTGTAATTTTCCGTTCAAATAATACACTAGCCCTGCCAAAGTCTATTAAACCTTTTTTAGAAAATATTATTGGCAAAGCTATTCAGTAGATAATGATAATTAGTTTAGGGTGGGAGAGTTATGCACTGCTTAAAATTTGGCTCTCAAAGCAAGAATGACAAAGAAAAGGGTCGCATTCTAGGGTCAGGAGGGGAGAAGTCAACAACTAAGGTTCAGCTATAGGAAAAAAATAAAGAAAAAAAAATATATCTATATACACACCCACAAAATACCCCTCAGGCCAATATTCTCTCAAGCCAAGAGGCATTTACGGTTAGCACCTTACACTTTTCAGGCTTTCAGCTCTTCAGCCATCACCACCTTGTTAAGGAGACTGACTACATCACAGATGTGAGAGGAAGTTTTTGCACCACAAGTTTTTCAGGTGAAAAAGTGTGTCATCAATGAAGAAGAATTACAAGTCATTAAAGTGGAGTGCATGCTGTGCATGCCTCTTCAATTCAATATAGGGAATTAAGAAGTCAAATGCCTGTGGCATTAAATATGAATGATGAATGTGAGAAATAAAATAAGCAGAAGAGAAATCTATGTGTTTCATTACATGATGTAGCTGTGCCACTGGCACCTTTTGCTTTTGTATGAAAAAAATGGTCTAAGATTAGAAAGCAAAGAAACCTCCGTTTGTTTTTAAGGAAATTCACATCAAATCTTGGTGAGACCAAGAAATAAAGTGTTTTCTAATTTGGATTCTATTGCAAGAATCTAAAATATAGCAGTGCATGATACTTTGTGAACCAGGAATTGAGAAGAATAGCATACATATCTTTCTTTACAATGGGCTTCTAAAAGAACAGCCAGTATTTAAACGAAAGAAAACACAAACTACAGAAAAAGAGAAATGTGAGAAGTGACACATTATCTCATTGTAAGCCTTGCGTCTGCCTCCTCCTTACAATATGAAGGATAAACAACATGAGCCACAAAGGCTTCTGTGTGTATCATAAAGCACATGGCATGGGAAACCACTTCTCCAGCTCTCTGAAGGAAATGGTTTCTTTCATCTCTGATCAAGTTTCAGAGGTATTTTTATTTATTTGCACATGAAGGGCTGTGAACCAAATTCACCTCATCGTTTTGCACAATAGATTGAAGAATGCGTCTACTCAGCAGCCTTGCTAACACATCCAACTTTTGGAGTTACGTCCCCCAGATAGTTAAATGCTGTCTGCATCTGGGACATCTCCCTCACATACATCTAATGTTAAACAAAAGTCTATTAATTCTCTGAATGTGGCAAAATAAGTGACTGTATCCTAGAAGAATAAGAACTGGGAAAAACTATGTAACATCTATAGGCACTAAGAAAGAAAACAAAACGGATGGCTGGAATTCTTTCAAGACGCTGAAGATGGTGGGAGAAGAAAGTCTATGAACTGACCACCAATCTCAGAGAGACAGAGGTAAAAAGTGAAGGAGTGCTAGAGGCTATTGGAAAGAGAATAACAGATTAGTGAGAGGGGAAAATGTGTGTGTTTGCCTGTTCGGAGATTATGAGGTTCCAAGACAATGTGGTACTCAGACAGGTAAACATCAGTAAATTCTGATCCATTTTATACTACTTACGAATATTTTTGGACACATAATGAAAACAGCAACTGCTGAAGACCTGCAAAAGTGTTTGTTCCAACTGAGCAAATTTTGAAATTCTTACTGAAACATAACTTTGTTGCTGATAAAGCAAAATTTGGTTAATTTTTAAGGATAAAGGTAAGAATTATACATATGTATACACACGTGCAAACACAAATAACACGCACGCTGCATTTTGGCACACAGTGTTTTCTGTCCTATACGCTCTCGTCTAGATTTTTCTCAACTTACTTTCAGGCACAAAACCGGAGATGTTTGTATCATGTGATTTCTTTTTCACTACCTTGGAATGTGATAGATCGCAACGTGGATGTCATAGATCACATCCCGGTTAGAACAACTACTATGGAGGTGGAAACAACAATTTAAACAAGACACTTACCAATCACAGGGCACCTGACAACAGAAATAAATGATACTGGGGCTCCTTTAAACCACTTGATAGGGTCTGGCTTTGTTCAGGCACCTAGAAAGGGTAGAATATTACAATTAATCCCTCAAACCTCAGGCATTGCACTTCTCTGCAGGCAACCCTGTCCTTTTAGGAATTCGATGTGTTTTTTGACATTTTGCACGTGCTTTGTTATAGGGACCGGGTCACTGGAAGTTTTCACAGGCTTCTTTCGCAAAACAGCCGTTGTGGGAAAATCACAACTGTCAATCAGCACTGTCCACCACATACATAATATGGTTGCTAGAATAATTCAGGTGGCACAGGGATCCTTGAGAATTTCAATCTGAATTAATCTTTTTGAAATAAGATTTCTTTCCCCCAGTGCCACAAACTAAAATGATATAAGTGCAAAATCTCTGTAGTAAATTAGCGGTAAAAGAATAAAACAGTTAAACGAATATATTTTTCATGCTTGAGGGCTGTGTGTTTAACAGTTTTCTAACTGTTCATTCATTTATATAAAAATACTTTGGTTATTATCTACTTGAGTTGAAATTAGATATTTAATTGACTGGAGGGAATGAAATTCGCTCACTTTTAAATAAGGCAATGATTTAAAAATATTCCTGCAAAGTGATTTGTAAGACCACACCAGCACTAGGTTCTTGGCACGCGTCCTTGTCTGTGTATATATTTTAAAAGCACGGTTGTTTTTACAAATGTAGTACTGTGAGAGCTAACTTCTTCAGAAACATGTTTATCTTAATTAGGAAAGTCAACAGACTTCTAATGGGAAGAAATGCGTATTTTTCTCTGTGGTATCTAAAGCATCAAAGGCCTCGTTCTCATGCCAAACCAATCTTCCTTCCTGCCTGCCTTTCAAACCCAGGTGATTGCAGACAGCTGAGCAGACATTTTCCCAAAAGCTTCTATTGACCTGGCTCCAGTCCTTTCCCGTGCTCTGTCTCCTTTTCTATCCGCATGTCACTTCTCTTTCTCTTTCTGTGTATTTGTTGTATTTTCTTGCCCGAGGAAACCTAGGGATATTCATGGCACCGAGGCAAATAATGTGGAATTAAAAACTAAATTCTTCAGGCCTTATCCTAGCAACAGGACCATCACCATCTGTTCAGAGGACAGGACTGCCATTATCTGCTGCATTCTTTGTACGTACTCCATCACCTGTGAGGGGAAAAACATTGCCCCTTATCCCGGCGTCTTTGTTTAAAAACAAAGTCGTCTGCTTCTTTCTGGTACCAATACATTTCATAAATGTGATATACAGTACATTTAAAGGGGTTAGATGGCAATAAAAGCCTTAAAAGCTTTTTAAAAAAAAAAAAAACTAAAGGAGGACATCTGCATGATAAACAACAAAATCAAATATTGTTCAATTTAAATAAATAGTTGAGATTAACTGGTAAAAGTTTGTACAAATTCCTCCATCTACTACCAATCTCAGTAACGCAAACACTACACCTTTTACTTTGGGATAATTTTATAGCAGTAGCAGAATTGTTATTAGTTTTTATTATTATTATTTAACAACCGAATGTAAAAATCTTTATTCCCCATGTGCTGCGAAGGCCATTTTGGCTGCTCACAAACACATCTCCAGCTGAAGTCTCAAAATACAGCAACAGAAGGTAAAGGGCTGCACACCTTTTAACCCAGAAAAATGTAAAGTTGCTCAGAGCTAAAATATCACATAAATTAATTTGCACTCATCTTCTTCTGCTCTTTAAGTATCATACTCCCTATTCTTCATTTGTTTGTGCTCTGTGCATTTGAACAAGAGGAAAAGTGAATAAGGGAGGAAGAGGCAAAAGTCAGTGAATTAAAAAAAAATTCCTGGAAATAAGAGCAACAGGCTTGACCTCATATTATGTTTTCAGTTAAAAATTATAATTTATAAAAGCTGGTTGACTGGCTGTCTCTGTTGTTTTTATGCCACTTATAAACAAAGCAGTCATATTTATTTCTCAAGGCTTACAGACACATTTGTGGTATGTAGCTTGGCAACAGAAATGGGTAAAATCTGCCCGCTCCTACCAAATCTCTGAAGTGCTCATCCCATCCCGTACAGCCACCAATCTGAAATTCAAGGGTGCTGAAGCCACCCAACTCCTGTCACAGCATCACCGCCCTCCTCTTCCTCTCCCCAGGACAACAAGGAGCATTTGCAGGCCCAGGAGGAACAAACTCAGTACAATCATAGCACCTTCATCCGAAGGCTGCAAGAAGGGATGGGAAGTTGTACCCATGGAATTTCAAGTGAACTTTCTCTTCTCATACTTTTCCCTTCCCTATTTTCCACAGCCTTTTCCCCAGTTACCATTTCATTGATTAGCTTAATTAGCTTTGTCGTAGGCTGAGGGCCCGGTAGGTAGAAGATACCACCCTACTTGTTGGATCATAGAACAAGAGGTGGGCATTCAACACCTGAGCACAGAGGCTTGACCGAGCAAGTTAAAATTCAAGTCTGTTTGGTTCAGTTTTGTCACAAATTTTTACAAAGACTGAGAACACTAAACGAACCAAGCAAAATAAGGGAGAAATGACCTATTATCTTCAAAAATAATATAAAAATGGCTAGGAATTGCCCTAGACTATTAATTTGTTGCACTAACGACTTTCACTCTTTGGTCAGGCAACAACTAACACGTTGGCTCAGCCAGCAGGGTACCCATGTTTAAAGAAGCAAAGTGGTCAAAAGCTGAAGATAAGAAGTCCTTCAACCTCAAAGCATTTTGTTAAGTTTTACCATGGAATAAATAACAAAGTTCTAAGCTGCCAACAACTCCTCTGTAAGCTTCTGTGTGAATGGGACGCTTCCTTGGAAGCCAGAGGAGTCCCAGAAGTCCCTCAGCTCTGAGTAGGGACTGGAACTTTAATTTAGCCCAAGAGGATTCAGCTTGCTCTGCATCTAAGTGGCCTCAGAGAAGATGACGCTCTGACCAAATACGAATGTAATTGTGTTTTTGAAATGGCCTCTCAATGGAAAAATCTGTCTCAAATGGCACTACTTCATCTGAATTATCCACAGTTTTGTCAACACGACATAAACATTTATTTTAAAACTCTTTGAAGCATTGTTTGATTTTGGCTTTCTTACCAAACTACCAAACTTCTATGAAACATAGGAGGATTACAAAGATGAGAAGTAATAAACTGTCATACATATTTACAGAACGAAAATGATGTTGCCTTCACTGTAGAGAATACAAAATAAATATATTAGTATTCACATTATCTTATCATAATTACGGAACAGCCTTTAAAGAAAAAGGAAAAAAAGGAGCATTGTATTTTGTATGGAAAATTGGGGGCTGGGGAAGAGGCTGGACTGTAAATGTATGGTACTGGAAGCAAGAGTTACGTTTCAGTAACAAGCTAATATTTCTAGAAATGCTAAAGTACAATGCAGAGACAGAACTAATGAGGTCCTCCACTCTTTTCTAGTTTCAGGGAGGAAATTGTTGGTAATTTAAGACAGATAAAGAAATCCACTAATTAAAATATTCTGAGATGAATGTTAGCTTCCAATTATCTTCCTGATTTGACACAATCTAATAACAGCGTAACATAATATTCTATGCAATATCAAGGGATTTGATAGAAAGAAAGTACAAACTGAATTGGAACTTTGTAAGGACAACAACAACACAGCACTCACAGACCAGGCCCATTGCTAGATTCATCACACTCAGCAGCTTAAAATAAATAAGGAAATGAACAGAACAAGGCTTGATGTTGAGGAATAACTGTCTTCTAATAAGAATAAAAGTTGCAAAGGAGAAAGTTAACAGGTAATAATGGTTTGGATGGATGTATCACATCAATGAGATACTATGCAACTTCTTATTCTGTAGTTTCTACATGATGTTAAAAGTGTTACTCTTTTTTGTGCCATCTATGTGTGTTTCATCACCTGTTTTAAATATCTACAGATATAATAAAAGCACAGAGCTCAAGTTTTCCCACTCCAACATCCATCACAAGTCAGCAAAAGGTTTGCCACTTAAGCTGTATCTCAGTTTTACTGTTAGTAAGATGGATATTAAACATTTGCCTCGATCCTGATGTATTGCCAAGCATTTGTGTTTTAGAGGAACATTTTGAAAGATATAGAGAAATACAGATGACTGCTGTGACTATCAAACCAACGCTTAGCTGCTGTTGTACTAAGCATAATAATAATGGTGAACAGCAAAGAGATTTTAAAAGCTGGTCACTACTTCAGTGAGCTGACAGCTTCAGGTTTTGATTCAGGGCTCCGAGCTGCCCAGCCAATCGCTAAGAAAGGAGGTGGAAAAATAAATTAGAAGCTCTTTTTGTCATATGGTGTTTCTTCAGATAGACCTAATAGCCTGAAGAAAAGGAGGCTGAGGGGAGACCTTGCTCTCTACAACTACCTGAAAGGAGGTTGGAGCATGGAGGGTGTTGGTTCCTTCTCCCAAGTGACAGGACGAAAGAAAACGGCCTCAAGTTGTGCCAGGGGAGGTTTAGATTGGATATTAGGAAAAAGTTCTTCCCAGAAAGGGTTGTCGGGTGTTGGTACAGGCTGCCCAGGGCAGTGGTGGAGTCACCATCCCTGGAGGGGTTTAAAAGACACAGAGATTAGGTTTTTAAGGACATGGGTTAGTGACAGAGTTCAGTTATGGCTGGAGTCAATGATCTTAAGGGTCTCTTCCAGTCAAAATGATTCTACGATTCTAATAGTCTTGTGAATTAACAGAACTCACAAACAGTAGCATGAGAAAGAGGAAACAAAGGTAGAAAGAAAAATTAATTAGGGAACTTGTTTCATTGACAAGACCACAAGGACCAAACAGCAGAAGCTACAAGAGCAGCAGATGGGGTAGGAGCTCCCTGGAGCATCCCAGGGCACCGGAGTGGTCCCAGGGCACTGGGGCTGTCCCAGGCCATGGGCTGGTGGGCAGGTGGGGAGCACAGCAAGGGGGGTCTGCGGCTGGAGTGGTGTTATCCAGCCGCGGCCCAGCAGAAACGGCTTCTGTTGCTACTGCTAATGATGAATTCCATATGCTTGGCTCTCGCTATTATAAAATAAGTGACGTTGCTACTGCCTGTGAGTGAATCAACTCTTCTTTCACTAAAATTAGACATTTATGCCAATGTGTATTTCCTCAAATCTAGTACATAGGCAACAATGTTTTAAATTTGAAATATCCTCTAGCTATGTCTTTTTCCACCTTTTGTTGTCTTATCACCTTGTTCCATCCTGAGCTTTCTTTCAGATACAGCATCTACTCTTTTCCTTCTTCCCTTTTCCCAGACAATAATCCTTAAACAGAGAAGAGGAAGAATAAATACAGTTGTTTAGATTTCCGCCCCCGCTCTGTTACTTTGAACCAATTCAATTCACCGTAGTTAAAAACAAGAAGTGTGATTCGGTGCCTGGATTTGGGGCAACCTTTCTTTAGACAAACGATTAAAAAAAATGTTTGCTGTACACATTCAACTTAATTCAGCCTCCCACTATCTGAAAAATCAGCTGTTTTATTAAAGTCATTTCAGACACCACTTATTAATTTGTCAGTGGAACCTTACGGATCCAGTTATTTCCATCTTTAATTTCATAGACAAATAACTTATTTTGGGGTGCCACTGCAGAGGATCAAAACAATGGACAGGCAGGTTTGTTTTCATTACCAGGCACCCTGCAGGTCTATTTGCTCAAATACCTCAGGAATATTTTAGAATTTCACCATTTAAAACCGTTGCCTTCACAACTCTGTACTCCATGCAGCTGTGAAACAGGAAAAAAATTTACTTTTTTCAGTCGACACCCTCCTCCATTTTGTAAGTACTTTAGCATATATGTAAATATCATAACAGGCCCTAGCTGCTGTGTGGACGCTCAACCACAAAAGCAGAGCTGATTTAATATTTTGCCATGTATTTCACTGCTTCTGGGGTTTTGCTAAGATCAGTTTTACCAGGCGACTGTCAAGTGGAGCTAAGCTCTCGAAGAGCAGCACAGCGTCAGCGCAGGTAGAAGACAAGTGACACTATTGAACCAAACAAAAGAACCCATCTTCGTTCTCCTTCTGAGAAGAGAAACCTATATATTGTTTCAAAGCCTGCTATAGAAAGAAAACTGAGGGGGGGGGCGAAAAAAGAAGACTGGCAACAAGCCCTTAGCACAGAAACAACCCACTGCAGCACCTCTCCCTATTTATTTTATGCCAAAATGATTTCCTATGCACCTGTTCATAAAAAAAAAAAAAAGATAGAGCTAAAAGTATCCAGTTATTGTGAATCAGAGACACAGCGAAAACTAATACCTTGGCACGCAGCCTGTAGGAAAAAAGAACACAATATATTACTTCCGTCATACATGTAAGAACTACAGGGGATCGTTTTTGTACACTTGAATAGGCCACTGTTAGCGATCAGCAGTTGTTTGGCCAAATTAACCCCAGGTCTACCTCCAAAATGATTATGATTGCATATTATAATTAACGATGACACTAAGGATATTAG
This sequence comes from Pampusana beccarii, assembly GCA_013399365.1. Lineage (NCBI taxonomy): Eukaryota > Metazoa > Chordata > Aves > Columbiformes > Columbidae > Pampusana > Pampusana beccarii. The sequence continues at coordinate 1,585,741 of VWYH01003811.1, read as the reverse complement.
GCTCAGAAGGGGTTTTGTTTGTTTGAATGAATGATAGATTCATTCCATTCAAGGGTAGGTGTTTGTGGCACGCTTTTGGCTTATACATCTCCATGAAACCCTTAAGATAGTCTCATGTCTGATGGTAATTCTGGAGAAACGGAAAAGGGAGGGGAGTCCCTTCTGGATTTTAATCTTGTTTCTTCCCTTATGGAATGAAATTATCTCAACACTTTTTGGTCAAACTCTAGTCTATCATTTTAATTAAATGTATCTGAGCAGTCATTGTGAAGCCTAGATTACAGCAATAGGTTGGCAAGCTTAATATTGGCGCCTACAGGCAGCAGGGAATGTCTGCAGCAGGTATTTATGGCATGTGTACGTGCCTTAGTAAAGTGTTTAGAAGTTTTATGCATGTATCACAAATGGGAAAAAAAAAAAAAAAAAAAAAAAAAAAAAAAAAAAAAAAAAAAAAAAAAAAAAAAAGGAGGGAGGTCTAAATTACCAGACCAAATCTAAGCCCTGACTCCAAAGTTTAGGAGTCTGAGTGACTACAGATCTAAATCACGCCTGTCACCAGTCACTATTGCTAAAATAAACCAACACCTGAAGTAACATCCCTTGAAGTTAAAGACTTCTGAAATTTGGCTCCAGTTTTAAAACTTGGCTACAATCACTTGCTTTTTGTCCTCCTCTCTCCCCGCAGAAAAGAACCTCACTAAAAGCAGTTTGAAAATGTAAGGTTTTGGAGCTTGAACAGTAAACAGCCCCAAATACAGCTTAAAGTCTAACCTGACGTCGCTCCAGCAGAGAAAGAACACACGTGGCTGAAAGTGGCAGCAGGCTCTAAGAAACCAAAATACAACAAGGTTTTACTTCTCAAAAACCTTTCCATTGGTGCTTAAAAGCTCCAAAGTGAGAAATAACAAAAAATCAGGGCTGTGGCTGACTCATTCCTATACAGACCCTCCAAAGCAAAGGTGTTGTGGTTTTGTTTTTGTTTCAAAATAAGTTGTTCCCCCCCAATCCAAAAGCAAAGACAAGCAAACAAAACACGTTGCCCCGAGGTCAACTTTCTAATTCTCAAAGTGATCTTCCTCAAGACCCCCACACTACCACTGCAGATTTACCGAGTTACAGTTCACCCACGAAGAACCAACCAAACAAGAATCTTCCGCTATGGCCCAAAAAATTCTTCAACTAACACACTTTGTTAGACTACACACCATACCTGTCGATGGGTTGACCAGGTGTATTATTGCCTGTGCAGAGCATGACCTTCAGCACTGGATCTATCAAGAGACTTGAGTACATTTTTAGAGGGAAAACTAACCAGTTCCAATATATTGTTCTTTACATTTTTTTCTCTCCCTCCAAACAGTTAGCTGCTCTCCGTGAATAACTTTAGAATTCCTTCTAATTCCATAGAAGATCAGATTAAAAATCCGTTCTGCAAAACCATCAGTTACGAACTTGAAGACTCAAATCAACAGTTCAAGACTGATATTTGCCACCGAGAGAAATTTTTGCCTATGAAGGAATTACCCTTCACCTGTTACTGGAAAGCTGGTAGTAATTGTCTCTATGCATTATTCCATTACTGCTGCATGTCACATACGGAAAAAACAACAGTCAAGTGAAAACAGCTAATTGCTAGACTGCAGTAAAAACTTCATTTTCTTGTCTCTTTTTTTCATATTTTCTTTTACACTTCGGTTGTCATACATTAGTTAATACATACAATTAAATAAACTGGAGTTTTATGAGGCAAAACACAAACTCTACTAGGAGGTATTTGTTCTTTATTTTCTTTTTCATTCTTATAAATGTGTTGTATTGTACACATAGATATTGTATTTATAGTCCTCTTATCTAGCCTAAAAATAAACATAGTTTATTTAGCCAATTTTTCCACTGCTACTAAATATCTACCTGTAGTTTTAAGTACAGCAGGTACTTGACAGAGTGTATTAATGGGCTTTAATAATTGCTGAACATTTCCTGCATATTTGTAGGCACTTGGGGAAATCCAAAGGGCATCCTTTACCAGAGTCCCAATGGAAGTCATTTGACAGGACGTCACAGGGAATAATCCTAGAATTATGAGTGCAAAACCAATACATTGAATAGCACAAACCAGTCCAGTCCTGGCAGTTTAGCAATCCCTGTACAACAAGAACAACTGCAATGGTAATCTTTTACCAGCATGGCATAGTCAGAACTAATGATTTATGAAGTCTTAATGGAAAGCTCAAACATGAGGAAAAGCAGCTGCACAAATGCACTAGTGAAACTGGGTTTTGATGAGCATTATGCTTATTTCAACATGGAAACACTCTTGACAATGTCTAGAAAGAACCCCAAAAAAGTCCTCCTTGTCTGCTTATGGATACCTAGTTCAGCAAGTTGCTCTGCCAGGACCTTAGAGAAGGGAAGCAGAGTCATTTGGTAATGAAAAATGCCTGTGAGGAAGGAAAAGACATACATGCATTGTGAAGAAAAAAAAAAAAAACTACAGCCCCTGGATTTATCATATACATAATAATTAATAATGACCCATTTTTCCTATTTCAGATTTCGAAATTCCTTACTCACTTTAATTAAGTTCATTCTAAAAATAGGATGTTGTAGAACAAAGAACTTTTTTACTGCTTTAAAAATGCAAGCTTACTCACTAGCTAGGATTTTCCCAGCTCTCAGTGCTTTGGTACAAAGAGCTATTATGACATGATATAAATGCACTATCAGTGGAAGACATTTTTAGACAAAACTTGATAATGTAACATTTACTGATTTCATCTGTCAAGATGGATAAAGAGAATGAGACTTCATAGCAAAACACACAGGAACCGTAATGGCAACAACAAAAACAACTACAGTCGTAGTTGTAAGTGTGTAGACACCACCTGTTGGCCTGCAATCCGTATTTGTTAAATTCTTTCCCATACACACAGTACTTTCTTTCTTCACCAACACGGCTCTAGGATCTCCAGTTTCAGCAATACAATTACATTTACTTGACATCACCCAGAACTTATTTACATTACATATTTTAAAACCTCCTAATTCTGCCTTCTGTACACAATTTTAATGATGAAGAGCAATATGGGGTTATATAGTTGCCTAAATACACAGTCAGTGTGACGAGATCTCCTTCTGCTGAAGAACTGTGAAGCCACCGTCAGTGCTCAGCTCATAAACACAGCTCAGAAGCTTTACATTTCCCTTCTGCGTCACAAACCTGATTTAAATTCAGAGCAAAGACTGGCATCCCCAGTGAAGAAGAGCAAGCGCTCTTTAAACAACTTTTGTAAATGCTTCCTGTGCTAACAAGGGAGCGTAGAGTTTGCTTAGGTGAAATAAAGCAGACGGACAGACCTCCCCGCATCCTGCTTTGGTTCCAAGATTCAATAACGAACAAGGGTGGGCAAAGAAATTAAAACGGTGGAAGTGCCAAAGGTATCCCTTGGAGATGCGTATGGCCTGTTGTCATGTAAAAGAGCTCTTGAATGATAAAGAAGCGGAACCCAGTTACAACTGGATTCATGCTAATCTGAACTGATGACTAACTTTGGATGGTATCGTGGTGCCCACAGTAATTAATTCACCTCTTCCTTCCCCAAACATGCTAGGAAATTAATTTCCAATGCTAGAATTAATTTGACACTAGAAGATACGAAAGCATTTGGAGTTACCTGGCAATCACTTTGAAGTCTTATTTCGGATGCAGCTCAATAACGTGCTACCTTGTGGAGGCAGAGACATGGACTCAGAAACACCATTACTATCAAAACATACTCTGTCATGAGTTCAGAAGCACCACTGCCATCAAAACCGATGCTGTCATGTGTTCAGAAGCACCGTTGCTACCAAAACCTACACTGTCCCATGCCCATCAGTAGGGAACGAAGCTATCTCAACTCAAGACATCCTCTGGGGACACTGGAAACAACCAAGCAAGGACGAGAGAGCAATGGCCCAAGTTTGGGCCTTTAAATGGAAACTCCCAATCTTGGTGTTCCAGACTACATAAAGAAAGACATAACATCCCGAAAATGAATGAGCTGTTTTCAGCCCATTATACCACTAAATGAACAAGGACATCTCACTAGCTTTGTGACTAGGTGGTGATAAGAATGAACTTAGAGGTGTCAAGTGATTATCCAGGCTGTAAGTTTAAAGTGAAGAGCACACTGTAAAGCAAGTTAAAATCAGATTTTCAGTGATTTTTGATTAATTTTTGTATGTTTGGACACTGAAGTATTGCTAAAGCCATTTTCACTGAAGCTTGAATTCCTGTTAATGAGAAGAATTTTACATGCAAACAACCTTAGACTGTTCGGAAACGTTCTCAGTCATTATCTTTTTTTACGTATGTGGCCAACATTAAGTAAAATTAGGCACAGAAACATTGCCAAAATTTTAATACTGTCAGCCTCAGGAACTCATCCTCACAGATGGTAACTGGCAAACCAGTAGATGGTTGAACTTGTCCTAGGATTTCAGCTACATGGGGAGGCTTGAAGTTGTTCAGTAGAAGTCTTCCTTATTTTAAAATATTTCTGAAAATAAATAATCCTCCACAATTCTGTTGAGAAGCAAATGTTTGAAGCTAGGTGCAAAAATAACGTGATGTGTGTGTAAGGATGTTGCTAAGTACCCAGCAGCAATTTAGCAAATTTGTCATGGATATTAAAAAACCAAAACAAAACAAATATATATAGTTTTCACCCCTCTACTTAGCTTTACTTTCAAGCAGTCTTTCTATGTTCTCTTTCTCAGCCCCTACAAGTTGGTGGGGGCTTGGAGTGCAAGGAAGCTTTGCCCCCCAAAATCCCAGCTGGTGACACTGGACCACTGCAATGGGTCACACTGTAAGACTGTGGGTGTGGGACAGCATCTGCTTTACCTTTTCACTATTTGTCTCTGAAAGAAGACCCCTTTTTCAAATAAAAAAGCTAAACCATTCATGAAAGGTGAGGATGTGGCAGAGTTGCATCCTCTTGCATCATATCTGACTTTTTTTATCAATTAATAAAGGTCTCAGTATCACCATAAAGAAAAAGCTAAAATAATTATACATATACACATATATATATATATTCCTGCACTAACTAAACTTAGTTTTATGAATTGCAGGTTTTTTTGCTTGGTAGAGAAGAAGAGAAAAAAAATAAACCCTTGGGAAATGGAATTTTTCCCGTAGACTGATGACTACAGATCACATTTCTAGTGGGCTTATAACCTGCTCCAGTGAAAACATAATTTTTAATTTGCTTTTAGGGTTATTTATTTTTTTTATTATTACACTAAGGGTTTATAATTTAACGTCAAACATAATTTTGCACGAATTACGAGACTGCACTATGATGCTGAAGATAAGATGTATGTGACTGGTTGGCATGGCCTCAAACTAGGTTTCTGAGAAAATGGATCACTAATTGGCAGGCTGCCATCCCATACACTTCTCCAGCACAACTTAAAATGGAACAAGCTATCTTTTGCAAAGAGTTACGCATAACATCCTCTCGGATACTGCAAAGAAAAATAAGCATCTTTTAACCACGTTATTTTGCTGTTTCACCCAAGGCAGGCTGCATTGAAAGTTAGCAACGCATGACAATATTAGGTTTATGCTGTTCTTAAAAGAAAATGTCGCACACATAACAATTTATGAATGTTCAAGCCTTAAAAAGAAAAACAACAAAAAAATTTCAGGTACTAATTAAAATCCTAAATTATTGGTCATATCACTTCATAAAAATCACACCAATTTTGATTAATTGTAGTTCAGCCATTTAAGTGCTGAGAAAACATGACATTTTACTATGATGTCATTTTCCCATTCATTCCAGTGGTAAAAGTCCTCCGCCACAGCTACAGAAAGAATAATATAAAATTAAATCATGGAAATGATCAGAGGAAACAATTTTGACAATGAAGTAATTTCCTAGATTGGTTTTAAGTATGACTTCTTTGTCAGCTTTAAATACAAAAATAAAAGATGCTATAATTTTATTGAACTCGCATGGTGAATGACTAATGTGCATATGCAAGATATGGTGTCAGTTAATTTAAAATCAAACCATATGCTGGAGCCCAACTAGAACAGAACACCCCAAGAGTAAACCCAAATCCAACATATTCACGAGAATCAGGAGTCCAAGTACGGTGTCTTCAGAACCAAGTATTACTGAATATAAAACCCACAAAAATGGGATTATGAGGTCAAATGCAATTCTCTTTTGACAAACAGACAACATGGCCTTTATGCAAATATTCATTCAAAACTGTCAAGCAGTACCTTAAATTTCCCATCAGAAATGTCTAAATTTTGAAAATGTTTCTTCTAAATTGGTAATTTCCAAATTTTGCTGTTTGATTTTTTTAAAAAATATTATTTTTGAGTGCAGATGAAAGTGCAGCCCTTGCATATGTTTGTATTTTCATAGGTGCCAAACTGATGCTAGGATCCAATCCAACTTCTTTTGAAATCAATCGGAATTTTTCACTTGACTAGAATTCAAGCATCTGTTATTAGCCATTTCAGAGAGAGAGAAAAAAGAGTCAAAAATAATCCAAACTGCAGAATCAGGACACAAAAATTTTCTCTGCAGCCTTCATGCCTTTAGAAATTCAAGTTATTTGTAAACTGTCTTCACTTTCCAAATGGATACCAGAGCTGAGTAAAAGAGCAGTGACAACGTCCTGGTGACAAATTTCTGTTCAAAAAGTGACAATCTTTCCCCAAAAAGCACGTTGCTGGAACACCAATACTTCAAGTTCAGATACAGATGCAAACTCCACAAATAACCCTGAACTCGCTGTAGGATCCAAGAGCAGACCCGTGGAATTAATTTGCCTTTACAGCAATTTACATCATCTCAAATACCTTTTGATTGGAAACAAAACTTCTGATCACTAAAAAAAAGCTGAAAAAGCTGTCAGATTTTGATTATTTTTTTTTTTTTTCACCAAGATTCAGAGCCCTCAGTTCCTCTATGCAGATAATATAAGGGCCCTGAAATAACACATGCCCAGATCAAGAGCCATCCTTTCAGGTGCACAGTGATACTTTTCATTACCAACCTCCAAGTTAAGGAAAAACATAAATTTAAATCTGCATCTCCAACATACCAAAATATCATACTTTAGCACATTAGAAAAAGATGGAGTCCCCAGTAAAAACAATACAGCTCAGAAATGTTTCAGCTGTCAGGAAATGAAATTTCATGAAAAAAAAGAATAAAAAAAGAAAAAAGATGAGAAGGGAATCACTCTGCCTGGGCAGAGCTGCGTGGAGTGAATCATCAGCACCAAACTGGTTTTGCTTTAAAAGCATGCAACAGTTTGTGTATCTGGGACGAGGTTCGTTTAGCAAACAGACGTCAACAGAATTTGCTGAAGCAAAGCGCACATATGTCTGGGGCAGGAATCTGACCTCTCGAGGAGAGGCGAAGCCAAAGCCAGGCTCATTGTAAGGCTGTGAGCTGGGCTTTGCTTTAATCCTGGCTCCTCTTCAGGGCTGACCTGAGCAGAGGAAGATTTACGACCTCGCGTATCTCATTGCGATTTACCAAGTGGAAAATGCAGTTGTAGCAGCAACTGAACTCCAATTTAATTAGCTTAATGTGTTATTATTTCCCATACATAGAAGCAATTTCTGACATACCGCTGATATGTTTGCAGCAGAAAGATATACACAGGTTCCATGGGTTTGTTGTACCTCCTGCACAAACCCTTGTTGCTTGCATCGGGCTGAAAGCTGCATAATCCCCTGTGGCTCCTATTAAATACCAGAGGAGCAGCAGAACAAGCAATATATTTAAAATCCTGCTAATAAAATACTATAACCACCACGGGAGACAGAAGCCATTCCTGCAGTGCAAACCAAGCACAAGAGGGGACAGGGCTTCAAACAGAAGACGTGGAAATGCAGGACCAGCAGAGTGGATTTTCTATCACTTTAAAATTCATGAACAGTTTATTTGCCAAAAGCCACTATTTCACATTACAAACTGTAAAAAGTAATCAGAACCCACCTAGATGTTCATTTTTGTGTGTGTACATGGGTTATTTTGTGAGATGATTTTCATGTCCAGTCTTGTATTACTGGAAGTCACCTGGACTTTATCATCAGAGGGCTGTGGAAATTCCTGGGAAATGAACTTTAGCAAGCTCTAAAAATTAACTATGATCAGGCCATTGCTTTTTCCAAGTTTCCCAGTTTTCCTGGTAAAGGTCTAGAATTTGAAAGTGATGCTTCAACTAAGTGATTTCATGTAAATGTATAAATGCAAGTTCAGGAGTTTCTCTTTTCATAATAATTAATTGATATTATACAAACCTTTCAGTTTTGCTTGAAATATCCTAATTTCCTAAATTATGTGCATAATCATCTTTTCTTTTTGCCAGAATGCTCTAATGAGTGTGCAGGAAATAATCTTTCAAAAGACTTCTGCAGACTTATAAGAGATCATTCCCACTCTTGAATGATTTGATAAAAATATTTTTCAGCTCTAGTTAAGAGATGATTTTTTAAAATGGTTTTATTTTGCCTCCTATTCATGCCTATACTGCTCCATAGTGTGCTAAAGAGCCTCATGGAAATATTTGAAGACAATTCCTTTGCCAGCAAATGGGTAAGGCATGTCAATGACCTATTTTGGCTGCTGTGTTAGCCACCGTTTGCTAGTCCAGCAACAAAAAGGTGTTCACTTGTCTCTGGACACTCTTCTAGTTGTCCAAGAGTTTGATTCCTTGTCCCTCCCATCTCAAAAGTCATGCTATAAAACTCTATTTCTGTCCATTCTCAGACACACAGAAAGAACATTTTTCTTTCGTGACTCATCCAGTTGGCCTGTGACCCAGATCATCTAAAAAAGTCTTCGAATATGACAACAAAATTATTTTATAATCTGAATTTTTGCCAGAGTTTTTTGCATAGACACAGCAACCCTTAACAGCACCCTGACATAACCACCAGTCCACAGAGCAGCATCCTCCCAGTATGGCTGTGGGCTCAGGTGCCAATGTGCTGTTTCCCACTGAAATACATCTTTAATTTCCAAGTTCTGGGCCCAAGTGCTGTACACACTCCCATTTTCCCCCTCATTTTCACAAAAATAAGCACACACAACCCAATTCTGTTAGTGCAATAACAGGCACATCCAGATTCTTGGCAGTCTGAAAGCCTCTACAAAAGGATGTTTAATCAGTACCTTAATACTAAAAAAAACTATGCGTCATCATCTCCCACCCTTACCCATATCAAGGATACTATATATCAAAAGTGATTGATTGGAATAATTAGGATCTCTGCACAACACGGACCTGATCTCTCCAGGACTTCTAGGCATTATTTAATAAAAGTGAAGATAATCTCTCACCACAAGTCACACAAAATGCATGGGCCACACATGGGTACACATTCCATGTGTTTGCAAAAAAATTGCCAAAGCTCCAGGTTTTTGGATGTTACTATGTGATTTCTCCCCTCCAAATTAAACACATGAAAAAAAAAGAAAAAAAGGCTTTGTGGAGATGTCAAGTATGTCAATAAAATAAAATATTTTACTTTTCTGAAAAAAAATAGAAGAAAATGTGACTATGTCTACTCACAAACTCCATGTGAATCATTAGTGAACAAGCCACTGTTACCCTGGGGCTGCTGTAACTTACATACATGCCCTCCTTACTATTTCAAAATCTTTGAATTCCTTTTTTTCAGACACATATAAAAGCGCGTATGGTTGAAATAAAAAATAAAGCAGATACAGACGATACTTGGAAGTTCAGCAGTGTGGCTGTGAGCGGAACCATTAGGGCAAAAATACACTATTTTTCTATAGCCACTATCTGCATAAGAAAAAAAAACAGCCGAGGTTTCAATATCTTCAAAGCAGAGAAAGTTTAGCAGTTCTTGGACAAAGAATTATTTTTTAGGCTTTAAATTCAGGTTCTTCATCCTGTTTTCCCTATGCAGCCAGCTCCCATTAGCTTCAATAAATATTTCCCCTGCCCAAGTACAGGCAGAGTAAGGCCCCCTGTGCCTGTTTGGTCCTGTCCATTAATTGCATTTTGGAGAGGAGCACGGTCCAGTCTGACTCCAACAACGATGTCTGTTTGAAAACATATCTCTGTGTTAACAAGAAATGCCTTTCGGGGGGGGGGGGAAAGATATATAAGCCGATGTCCATCTATGCACATTCTTGCTTCGTTGTTTTGCATTATCCTAGATACAGTTTAATACCTTTTATCGTACAGACCATTCTCTCTGAACAGTGCAATTGCCATTTGCAATGAGTAAAAGCAGTTTTACCGTTTCTGTCGCTAGCTTAAATGAAAAACTACACCTTTCGGGCTTTCAAAAATGTTTCTAAAGACAAGAACAATCAATTTAAGTGGAACTAACTTCAAAACGAAATGCACTTGCTACAACCAAAACTGCTTCATGGAGACTCGAGGAGAGGTGAACTTATTACTAGTTCAATCTAGTCATATTCGAGATAAAATGGTTCACATTTTCAGAACCAAAGAATCAAAATTATAATTGTTTTTGTCATTTGCACAGCAATTTTACTCCTGAATGCGTTGTTTTAGGCAGGAATTAATAAAAATTGCATGCGCTTCAGGTGCTGTGTAGCTCACCCTTTTCCACACTGCCCAGCCTGGAGCTGTGAATGCTCCTTTTCTTATTATCAGTTAATAATTCTCTCTCATTGAGGCAAATTAGGAACTTGACTGTGTTAGAGAGTCCAGAACGCTGCTAGAGGCAAAAAGGGGCTAAATGGCAGAAATTCCTCTCTGAGCAAGATGCATGAAGCACAACATTGTGTCCACCACAAAAGCTGCTCTGTATTTTTGATCCTTTCTAATTTAATTAGCCCAAGAGGTAGCGCATTAATTTGCCAAGAATTCTTCTGATGCGAAAGCTGCCCTCATTGCAGCGAAGGGAAAAAATAACCTGCCTGCTACAGTGGCATGCCAGTAATGAAAGGGGGTTATTTTTGTGTTACAAATGGCATTGCAGGGTTACAAGAGACCTTTAAACCTTTTTATCTCTGGTTGGGTCATATGTAACACAGTGTAACACAAAGCACTAATTAACCAATTCTGCTCCAGAAATCTTTTTAAATTATTAGAGTAACAGTTAGAACCCAGGTCAGAGGAACAACTTTTTTTTTAATATTGTTTGGGGGAGAGTGGGGGGAAATCCACAACATCATTTATATATCTTACATACTATATTAAAAATAGCATTAAAAAATGCCAGCAGAAGTCCTGTTCCATGGGACTCCATATCCCAGACATTTGTCCTGAGTTTGTTTTCTTTATGTTTAACAATATTCTTCATGTGGGCAATCTGGAGCCTTCAATTCCCTTAGCCTGTCTCTTGGCTCTTAATGCTGTATTTGTTTGGTAAATTGTCTCCATGTTAATCTTCTTCATCAAATACTTGGGGTCAGATTTGAAAATCTTTGATCGAATCTACTACCACCCAAGCTTCTTCACTGCCATGTGCTTCTGATGTGTTCTTACGCACATTAACGGGTCGTTTACCCATTAAAAAACAGTGAAAGACGCGCATAATATGAGAAGTCCTGCAGGAGACTTGGAACTGTTTATTATCTCGCTTTTTATATATATATAAAAAAATATATATTTAAAAAAAAATATATATATATATAAAAAAATATATATATAGGTGTTTTCAGGGGAATTCCTGTATGCTTCACAGTCACCTTTCTCCTCCCTTGCTGCATTACAAGGTTCAAAAATTACTCTGCAAAACAAAAGCTCTGGCATATGCAGCTTCACCCTGTAGTACCAAATGACAAATTAAATAGATTTCATGCTTTCCTACACAGTAATCGAAGGGCACACCAGCTCTTGAATGTGCCGGTAGTCTGTGCTATTACTACTCCTCCTCCTACACACCTCAAAGTCCAGGAATTGCACAGGAGATCAAACACCCTGCACCCACCTGCATGGTCTTAAACTTCTCTGCTAGAACACTTANTAAGAAAAAAAAACAGCCGAGGTTTCAATATCTTCAAAGCAGAGAAAGTTTAGCAGTTCTTGGACAAAGAATTATTTTTTAGGCTTTAAATTCAGGTTCTTCATCCTGTTTTCCCTGTGCAGCCAGCTCCCATTAGCTTCAATAAATATTTCCCCTGCCCAAGTACAGGCAGAGTAAGGCCCCCTGTGCCTGTTTGGTCCTGTCCATTAATTGCATTTTGGAGAGGAGCATAGTCCAGTCTGACTCCAACAACGATGTCTGTTTGAAAACATATCTCTGTGTTAACAAGAAATGCCTTTCGGGGGGGGGAAAGGATATATAAGCCGATGTCCATCTATGCACATTCTTGCTTCGTTGTTTTGCATTATCCTAGATACAGTTTAATACCTTTTATCGTACAGACCATTCTCTCTGAACAGTGCAATTGCCATTTGCAATGAGTAAAAGCAGTTTTACCGTTTCTGTCGCTAGCTTAAATGAAAAACTACACCTTTCGGGCTTTCAAAAATGTTTCTAAAGACAAGAACAATCAATTTAAGTGGAACTAACTTCAAAACGAAATGCACTTGCTACAACCAAAACTGCTTCATGGAGACTCGAGGAGAGGTGAACTTATTACTAGTTCAATCTAGTCATATTCGAGATAAAATGGTTCACATTTTCAGAACCAAAGAATCAAAATTATAATTGTTTTTGTCATTTGCACAGCAATTTTACTCCTGAATGCGTTGTTTTAGGCAGGAATTAATAAAAATTGCATGCGCTTCAGGTGCTGTGTAGCTCACCCTTTTCCACACTGCCCAGCCTGGAGCTGTGAATGCTCCTTTTCTTATTATCAGTTAATAATTCTCTCTCATTGAGGCAAATTAGGAACTTGACTGTGTTAGAGAGTCCAGAACGCTGCTAGAGGCAAAAAGGGGCTAAATGGCAGAAATTCCTCTCTGAGCAAGATGCATGAAGCACAACATTGTGTCCACCACAAAAGCTGCTCTGTATTTTTGATCCTTTCTAATTTAATTAGCCCAAGAGGTAGCGCATTAATTTGCCAAGAATTCTTCTGATGCGAAAGCTGCCCTCATTGCAGCGAAGGGAAAAAATAACCTGCCTGCTACAGTGGCATGCCAGTAATGAAAGGGGGTTATTTTTGTGTTACAAATGGCATTGCAGGGTTACAAGAGACCTTTAAACCTTTTTATCTCTGGTTGGGTCATATGTAACACAGTGTAACACAAAGCACTAATTAACCAATTCTGCTCCAGAAATCTTTTAAAATTATTAGAGTAACAGTTAGAACCCAGGTCAGAGGAACAACTTTTTTTTTAATATTGTTTGGGGGAGAGTGGGGGGAAATCCACAACATCATTTATATATCTTACATGCTGTATTAAAAATAGCATTAAAAAATGCCAGCAGAAGTCCTGTTCCATGGGACTCCATATCCCAGACATTTGTCCTGAGTTTGTTTTCTTTATGTTTAACAATATTCTTCATGTGGGCAATCTGGAGCCTTCAATTCCCTTAGCCTGTCTCTTGGCTCTTAATGCTGTATTTGTTTGGTAAATTGTCTCCATGTTAATCTTCTTCATCAAATACTTGGGGTCAGATTTGAAAATCTTTGATCGAATCTACTACCACCCAAGCTTCTTCACTGCCATGTGCTTCTGATGTGTTCTTACGCACATTAACGGGTCGTTTACCCATTAAAAAACAGTGAAAGACGCGCATAATATGAGAAGTCCTGCAGGAGACTTGGAACTGTTTATTATCTCGCTTTTTATATATATATAAAAAAATATATATTTAAAAATATATATATATATATATAAAAATATATATATATAGGTGTTTTCAGGGGAATTCCTGTATGCTTCACAGTCACCTTTCTCCTCCCTTGCTGCATTACAAGGTTCAAAAATTACTCTGCAAAACAAAAGCTCTGGCATATGCAGCTTCACCCTGTAGTACCAAATGACAAATTAAATAGATTTCATGCTTTCCTACACAGTAATCGAAGGGCACACCAGCTCTTGAATGTGCCGGTAGTCTGTGCTATTACTACTCCTCCTCCTACACACCTCAAAGTCCAGGAATTGCACAGGAGATCAAACACCCTGCACCCACCTGCATGGTCTTAAACTTCTCTGCTAGAACACTTATAAAAAACAAAAGCTAAGGGTTTAAACCAAAACTAAATATTTCCAAAATGGTTTAAAAACTGTTTTCCTGGACCAGCCACAGCACAGAAGGAAGGGAGCGGTGTGACCCAGGACATGGGATGCTCTGGGTAGACAACCCAACAAGGGACCGGTGGAGATCAGCAGAGATGCTCAGGGCCCAAGCAGGATTGAGTCCTTCACCATCACCAGCCAAGAGTGCTATTTACTTTTTAGCGGTTTTCAGTAATGTGTTTTTCTGTCGTGTTTGAGGTCAGAGAGACCACAGACTGAGCCACTTGCAAATCGGGGCTGAATATTTTATTTCAGGATTCTTTTAGCTTGCATCATCATTTGTCTTAAGTTTATATTTGCTTTTGTTTTTACAGCACATGGCACCAAACAAGTTCAAGTAAATGGTTCAATCAAATGAAAAGCCCCTTTAAACTAAAAAAAAAAAAAAAAAGAAAAAACCACACCACACACAAAAAAAACCCACAAAAAAGCAACGACAAAACCCAAAAATTCAAACCCTTAATGTATTAAGAAACTAGAAGGAAAAAAAAAACCATCTCTCTTTACCAACCAGAAATAAAGAACTTATCAGTTATTAATAATAGAACTTCTGAAAGCTAGTTTTTATTTACCTCTCACATCAACATCTCTAAAGACTAAAAAAAGGTCTTATAACAGTGTATTTCCCCTGTACAGTATCATTTGAGAACTGTTTTTTTGGTTTTGTTTTTTTTTCCTCTCCTGTCAAAGTGGCATCTCATTTTGTGGACTAAATCCTTTCCTTAGCTGAACTTTTACCATTTCCACTAGCTCTCTAATGAATTCCCATTGTTACACATGTAAAATTCGCATTGAAGGAAGCAATGTGAACTCTGCATGAGCAAAGCCAAGCCAAACCAAACCAGAAAAGTTCACACGCACAGACCACAACTGTGAAAGAGCCGCTGAAGATCTCGGTCTTGTTTTGGCCTGATTTAAGAAGATATTGTGCTAAAACTGATATAACGTCTGATAAAATGACTGATTATTAACTTGGTTTGGAGTTGGCTGCTTGTCTGCAGGGAAACAGAGCCTTGAGCATCGCCATAGGAAACCCATCGGAACAATCCCATCAACAACGGAGTGAGACAACTGTTGGATACGGTGATGGGCTGGGCGAGAGCCTTGAAGTCAATGGGAGGTTTGGCATCGGTTTTAATTAGGCCAGGACTTCAGCCAGTGAGCTTTGGGCTTTTAGCAACCCATTGGGAAAGAGGCCAACCCCGGGAAGAAAGAGGCTGACCAGCAGGAAGAGGAAGCTCCCGGATTTCCCCGTGGCGGCGGTTTCCTTTCTCCTGGCACACAAAAAATTATGAACCTCACGCCTCAGCTCAGAACAAGCGGTGGCGGGACCTCTACTACAACAAATAAACCAGGCACTGATTATTTTTTTTTTTTCATTTTTTTTTTTCCTCCTTCGCATAATGTGTTGAGTGAGATGTTCACAGAGGAGATGGGCTCTGCCAAAATTGGCTGTAAATGCTGAAAACTAGAAAGCAGAGAAGCAGAAAGTCAAGCGACTCATTTGACTGATAGAAATCACTATGCCAAGGCTCAGAAGTTATTTATCTGTGTTTAAAAACCACCTCACACAGCCACACCTGGAGAACCAGCACATCAAATGTAGCTCCTTCCAGTTTTAACCTCCTATGTTTTTTCTCCTGGAGTTATTGCCAAGTGCTGGACTTTGAAATTCAGAGGCTCCTGAGATAATGCTTAAGCGGTAAATACACCTGTCTACTTAATGCATCTTCTGAACAAGGGGAAATATTGTTAAATAGGGAAAGAGAAGAAATCTTGCTGAAAACAGACAGGATAGGAGCGCTGACTACATTGTCAGATACAAAAGCCATGAAAATCGCTAAGCAGGTTTACAAGAACAAATTAATCAGTAAATTAAAAAGAAAAGGCAAACCAGGGAGGATCCTTTGGTGTTGGGATTAGTTTGATATTCCCTACAGTCAAAAAATTCTTCTGTCCTCTAATCCATATGTTCACACTAGGTGTGCACATGGTGGCACAAAGGGAGATATTGCACTGAAGAACTACTTTTATTTTGGCAAAAACCTTTCTGTTCAAGGTGAAGACACTTGCATTAAATAGGAAAAAAAATCATCTTGTTGACTTTTCTTTTAACCTTTAAAGATTTTTGGGCATCCATCATCATCACAACAGCCATCACCACCACCACCTAAGATTTTATAGGATTCACAAAAAAGCATTAGCCTAAATTTTAGTCGTCACTAAAAGCATGTCATTAGACTGGGGGAAGTGTGAAGAAGCTGAGATGGCAGACTGAAATTGGAAAAATAATTAATTATAAGCAAAGTAGGTTTCCATGCACACGCAGCTAACTCTACATATGAGGCATGCAGTGCTTCAATACAGTAAAAATTTTTGCTAGTCAAAACAACAGAGATTTGCTGCCTAGAGATGTCCAAAAACCCTGGGAACAACTCCCATAAAAGTTTTCCAGTGGAAATTCTTGTTGAATTCATGCCTAAAATTGAAACCTTTAATCTCTGTCTCATTTGTTAAGAACAGTCATATCATCTTTTTTTTTTTCTGAAAACCTCTAACAGCTTCGTAGGGATTAAATTACTCTTTAGGGACGTTTGCTAAGGCAATATCACAACTACCTTGTTAGGCAAAATAAAAACAGGTTATACTTTTTTTTTTCCCCTCTACATACATATCTATATCCATCTATAGGTGCCTGTACACTTAAATATATAAACTCATTTCCAGCAAGTAGGTACCTGCTACTGCATTTCTTTTCAACTTGCCACTGAAAACATTCAGCATCATTGAAACCGGAGGTCAGAACAACTTGCAAGCAAAAGTCAAGTCTTTCGAGCTAATCACAAGACCTAAATCCTTTCCTGTGCATATGGGATAAAAACACATCAAAGAGCACATGTCGCGGGAGATGACGTAAGTCATCTCCATTATTGGCATTTTATGAACCAGTGAAAGCAGCCTTAAGTAAACAAGAGGCTGGCAGAAACGAGTTAATTTAATAGAGGTGTCATTTTTGAAGATGAGCACTTTACTCTAGACAGACATATTAGGGTATTTTTGCAAGCATGAGAGGTTCACCAGTAATTATGCAGTCTCCTCTGCAGATTTCACTGAATTTAAAAACTCTCCATTTTCTCAAAAGCTAGTTTCTTGCCAACAGTTTTAATTTCTCTAGCTACACCAAATGCATGGACGTGCAATCATTTTTTGGTGGGAAATATGTAGTTTTCCAGTGCTCTATTTTGAGTGAATAAGACACCATTGACCTTCATGGTCCCAAAATATTGACATATCACCTCCAAGAACCTCTTTCAATGGAATATTTTCAATATTTTCAGCAATACAGATTCTTGCATAAAATAAACATGCACATAGAGTAGACATAGAAGATGAGCATACACCAAACCACAGTCCAGAATAATTCTATGGTACATTTCAAGGGAAGGTGTCACAGGCATCGAATCACTTAAACCAGGGTATGAACCAAGTGCTGCACTTCAGGGTTTGCAAGAATTTTCTTTAGCTGTTTTGAACCTTATCTGCCCCATTGTATCATAAATATTGATGTTGTAAGGGGGGAAGCTACAAATATTGTAGATGGTTCTTCTTGCTTTTTTTGTTTTAAAGATAGTCTGAAAATAAGACTTTTTTTGTAGCAAACAGAAGCAGATCAAGGATTTTAATTACTCTTGGGTCGTTTGCACTCATATAATTTCATACCCACATATCTTTAATATTTATAGCAGACACTGAAAAGATTTAACATATGTAGTGATTTTCACCAAGCAACTCCACACTCTTCCTGAATACAAAGATGTAATTTGTCACCATTTATACAACCTGCTAAAAATCCAGCTAGTAATTCATGTGAACAAGTTTCTCCTCTAAGATTTTAATTAAAAACACAAATGCCTTGCACACTTCAAATTGTAATATCCTGTACATGTATTTTAACTACTGCCTGATCAGAGGGGGGTTGTGTAAATAAGATGCATTCTCACATCTGAAGAAGTTCTATATAATTAGTTGAATGCAATAAAATATATATTTCAAGAAGACCCCAAAATAGCAGCCCTAATGAGAAGCATGTAAAATAGAAATAAAACATTTAAGAAGTAATAACAATTGGCAAGACCAAAAATAAGGACAAAGTCAGGACTAGAGCAAAATACTCTTAACAAGGCTGCAATTTCTTATATTTTAAAGAAAAGTTCATATGCTTTGGAGAATACTGAAAGAAGTTTTTCAGAAAGGAATCCATAAAACAGGAAATTTACCGTAAAATTGAAACGGTACCTCACATGGGATTGAGTGGTTGTTTTACAGCAACTGTGTGTGCTTGCTTGTTCAATGAATTAAAAAAATTTTTAAAAAATGTTATTATGATGCATAGGAGATAAAACCAGCCTCAAAATACATTTTTTTTTTCCTCAATACCTCCTAACTAACATGTGCCCATTGCCTTAGGAGCCTTTCACGTTAATGAGAGGTTAAAGCAGTCACTTTTGGATACTTGCATTTGCGTGTGTGTATATATTGACATTATGTGCTGGGTACAGAAAACCATCCACCAAAGGCGACATTTTGCCCTCAGATCCCTACCCAGGGCTCCAATTAAAGTCAAGGGGAGTTGTGTGCACATATCTGAGGGATAGCTGGCCCCAAAAATCTATTTCTCAAGTTGCTGAAAAATCTCCCTGGAACAAAATGAAAGTGATAATAGGAACAGAATATAATAACTGCTCTCTCTGGAGACCCTAAGACCACATCCTTTGTTTCTCCAAAACATTCCTTGGTAACTTTTCAGCTCTGTCACTTTTTATTGCCCAAGCTCTACAGTATTCCTGTCCTCATCATCGCCTCTTCTTTTATCACCGGCCTGTAATTTGTCAGTAATCTCTATATCTTAAGAAGCAGACCCAAAGCTTTTTCCAGACCTTTTTTCAGAAAGTGAAGATATATGTGAAGAAGATGCATGTTTGACAAACTGATGCTCAACAACAATTCCTAGGAAATACAGACGACTCCTTCTTTCCTCACTGTTTTCTGTTTTATCAAAAACTGTGATTCATAATTTCTGGAAACTGCGGACAAGTGGGGTGAAAAGAGCTATTAATATCCTAAAAATATACATGCCTTAGTCTTGTCACCAATATATGTTAAGCATTGCTCATACTACAGAACTTCTCATAGATGCTTCACATTTTCCCCAGCCAGCCCGGAAGAAGATAGCAAAATCTGCCAGGAATATTCACTTATTTGAAATTAGATTAACAGTGCAACTCATAGCACAAATAAATACCGCTACTCAGCCTTACCCAAGTTATCTGCTCTGCCCCTGCTTTTGCAAAGGCTTGATTGTATTGGGTAATACCCCATATGTATTAATGTTTCTACATATTAAAATCAGATGGCAATCTCTGCACAAATCTTTCCTAGGAATAAACTGGTTTTATCTTTGCTTTCAACGTAAGTTAGACAAAATTCATCTAGGGAAAAAAAAAATAGGAATGGTAAGAAATGGTTACATTCTTGAATCAGTTTGTGTAATCTGGCTGTATTTGTGGCTTCTATTTTTCTGGGAAGAACATAGCAAATGGTGTCAGTGTATTTCTTGTATTCTCTAGTCCTAAGGGAAAGTTGACCTTATTTTAATTTTCCCACTGCCTGAGCTTTGGTTTGCTGCAGAATTCCAGGAAGAACTTCCTGCAGGAGAACAATATCTGGCACCCATCGAGCTGACTAAGTGAAGGAGCAGTATACTAAAGGGTAGGTCAGCTCCGAGTAAATAAGGTAAATCATTGTTATCCTGGATACGAGACCTCCGAGGCAAAG
Source organism: Pampusana beccarii (assembly GCA_013399365.1). Taxonomy (NCBI): domain Eukaryota; kingdom Metazoa; phylum Chordata; class Aves; order Columbiformes; family Columbidae; genus Pampusana; species Pampusana beccarii. The sequence continues at coordinate 1,565,677 of VWYH01003811.1, read as the reverse complement.
CTCTAACACCTTTCAGGAAGCGAAGAACAGCGAGCTGAGGGCTGCTGCTCTCCTAGTAACAGTAAACAGACCGAGGGTCATTCTGTTATAATGCCTGTTGCGCTTTTAGTGCACATCTTTATTCTATTAAAAAGAAGGCATCAAAGGCATTTCCACTCCAGGCTTGGGAGAGAGGGTTTGCTCGATTTTTTTTTTTTTTTTTTTAAAGGAAGAGTTTTCATTAATATTTTTAGTAAATACATTTACTTTTTGGTATTACATGGGGGTGTTGAAAATTATGCAAGCAATGAAATTGCAAAGAGCTGTTTGGCAGGTCCCCGCACAGTTTAAGTATTAGCATAAACGCAGTTTGTCAAACATGCAATTCTAGATCAAGGCAGAAAGTGTATATTGTCCAACACTGTGCAGTGATTCCACACTCAAAGGGTGCTTCTGTCTTGGTTTCTCACAATGAGAACTAACTTAAGCAGAAAAACTATGATGGACTTTGATCTGGACAAAGATGAGTTTATTCTGTCTGGCGGTCAAACTGAAGGTGAAATTGTTTTCCTGCAGTAACCAGCATGCATGAAGCATGTTTCTCATTTACCTACCCAGGCTCAGCCACAAGAAAAGAATTGAACAAGAAATGCAGGAGAAAGCATAAAGGGAGACCAACATCTTTCTCTAAATCCTACCAGAGCAGTTCTACAAATCCATGGTAGCAGAAGTGCAGAGCGTGGTGGTGGGTTCCATTCCCACTCCACTGAGTCAGGAGATCAAACCTGCCCTGACTAAAGCAGAACCACGCACCGTATAAACTGGGCTGGTCTTCACCAACCCTCTCCCTTAACCTCCTCATTTCCAGCTTTGATCCAAATTGCTAACCTAAATCTAAGAAATATTGCCTGATGCACTGCTTCCTTTTTACCAAACACCTGTGCCAGGAGCAGCTCAAAACGTTCATTAAAGGCAAATCTTCAGGTACGTAAATCCATGAGCTTCAATCACAGAAAGGTGGAAAGGCATGTCTAAAAGATGTCACTGCCCATACTCACGTAACCCCAACTAGGTAACTCTGCTGACTCTATAGAAGAGTATGGACAACACCAACATCTTGTCTATCCAGAGCAGCCCTTTCCTATCCACATTTCTGCTCCGGCATCTAAACCCTGACCAAGGCACTGGATGCGCACAAGTGTTGCTTTGGCTCACTCTTGCATCAAACTCAGCCTCTAGCCGGCTCAAGAAACGGGTTTTGTGCAGCAGAGCATTCCTAATAAACACTCACATCTCATTGAAAACCACTTTCAGCATTGACGCTATTCTTAAATTCTGTGCTTAATCTCTACTCTAATTTCAGTGCTTTTACAGCAGCTGAGAATCCATTGCCTTAAAGTGTAAATCCAGAAAGGATTAAATGAAATTTGAAAAACAGAGCCTCTTTGAGGCAAATAGGCATATGGTTTTAAATATTTCAGACTGTACCTGTGAAACATAAGCCTAAACAGATCACAAACCTGGGTGCTAGTTAACTCGACTAGTGCAAAAGCTTCAACATGCTTAAATCAGGAGATTTTTAGGCAAAGACGTTCCTTTGAGTTGACATTGGCAACCAGATTAAGACACATCGCACCAGCGGGACAATTATCCCAAACACGGTTTGGGACAGTACAAGTGATCTGTAGAGAGCTGTTGCCCTTCAGATGAAGGGAGCAGCGAAGCAAAATAGACGGATGTGTAGTAACCACATGTTTCTTGAGGGAAAAGTAGGATCTGGCAAAGCTCCAGCAAGGGTAGAACAGGCGGCCCTATCTTGCTCTGAAAATGCAGCAACCACCTTCTAAGAGAGGATGAAAAGAGGCTGCTTCTCTTTGTACAACTCTGTGTGATCCACAGTCATTTCTCCAGTGCAACTTTACACCAATATTTCATTATTCTCACCAGGGAGGAGCACGTTTCTGTAAATGCATTAGGAGTGTAAATATATTAATGCAATACTTTCTCCCAATTAAATAATTTATATACTCTCTTTATAACTGAAGCATGAAAGAATATGTGGCTTTCTACCACGATTTGAAATGGCAGTGGTTCAAGTACTGCCACTTCAGGGAGTTGACAAGTTGTAGGTAAACCAGGAATGTGCGTGTTATCCAGCATCCCTGTATTATATTGTACTAATACGTATACCTGTGGCATTTGCTATATCACACCAGTGGAAAGTAACATCTATAACACATACTAAATTTTTAGTGCTTTCCCCCTAAGTGTGAAATAGGAAAAGAGGTATATTCCATAGTGCAATATTAAAAATGTATTTTTTTCCTCCAACGTTTGTGAGAACCTGCAGATCAGACCTCTACAACAGCTCTCCCCAGGCAGGAAAAATCATTTCCTGTCTCTTTTCCCATGAATTTTGCTGCAATTTGCAGGACTTTGTGGGAAATTTGCCACAATTTGTGGGACGCTTCAGTCCTCTACGGGGGTTTGCAGTTGTGGACTGCTGCAGCCTGAAGACCTCACCGAGATATAGACTTCATATGGTGCGATTTAAACGCAGAACTTCATGAGGGGATAGAGAATGGTCTTGTTTGTTCCAGCTCGCTGGGAATGACGTATTGCTGCACACTCGCAGAGGTTTGAAATCAGCTGGACAATCAGGAGCCCCATTCATGAACTATAGGTCAAGGATAATTAGGGAGAAAGAAAAGTGAACTGGTTCCCCTAGAAAATTATGGGTCAAACAGGGAAGAAAGCTTTTGGGGCAGGGAAAAAAAAAGGGGAAAAAAAGAAAAAAATCACAACAAATACCATATATATTGTTGAGAAAAATAGTTAACACCTTGATTTTACTTTTTTCCTGCCTTTCACAAAAATTGGCTAATGTTTCATCTCTCAGGTAGCTGATGAGCAAATATTGCAGCTTGTGTGCTGCATCTCAGCTTTTCAAGTGAATGATACAGCATGATCTCACTCAAAAGAATTGAAACAACTCTGATGAACATAAGCAAATACACTCCTTAAATGACCAAATCTTAACACTGTCTTGTATTGAAGATAAAGTACCTAAACCGTATCACACTTTTACCCTTTCAAATTTTTTTTAGGGGGGGCAGGGCGGGAAATGTGGGGTGGGCAGTAGTAAGTTGAGGCACTAGTTAAATATTTACCACCAGTAATGAACACATTTTAGTACACTTGGGTTTTTCATAAGTTTCATCTTGACTCCACATGATTTCTTAACAGTACAGAAGGCACAAGTGATTATTTCTGCTAGAGCTTCCATTCTAAAGAAATAAAAACAATTTAAATAATATATTTTTAAAAATAAAAAAAAAAAAAAAAACAAAAACAAACCACAAAACACAACAAAAAAACCCCACAACAGCGGGAGGGGGGAAGGGTGTGGAAGAGGAAAAGTTAGTAGGATAGCAAATAAACCCAGGCAAGTAATATTGCCATTGTGGAGTGTTCACCAGGCATTCATGTGCACCGATATTAATCAGTGCAAGCGTTTGGTGAACAGAAGATACAGGAGGGGACAGTGGCTGAACTGAGAAGTGACAGGGAACAACCCATCAGGAACACTTTTCACTTACCTTTGAACTCCACTACCGCAACAGCTCTTCAGGTAAATATTTGCTCAAGTCAAATGTACCAATACCATTGTGTAAGACAGGAATTTTTAACTTCAGGTTTTTCAAAATCTTTAGAAATATTTAACTTCCTGGAGCGATGCTGGCATCTCATTTCCAGAAAGCGGAAAGTCATCATTGGTACCTCTTAAAGCATCATGAAAAAAGTAAAAACGCCCAGTGTTTTCCAGTTCATATCAAGTGTTTCACCAGTCATAGTACTGAAATACAATAGTTTTGTAATACACTTACATTAATTCATGTAACAGCCACAACTTGAATCTACCTAAGAAGGAACCTGATTCTGAATAGATTTTAGTGCCCTTTAGTTGCTTGATTTTGGGGCTGTTCCTGTTATTCCGAAACAGATGACAACAAATCTCGATGCACAAAAAGTAAAAAGGTTACTTCACGTTGTATATTTTAAAGGAGAATGCTTTATTTGTTTAAAAAAAGAGGGATTGCTTTATGTTTTCCAGGCACTGCTACCATCTGATGAGAAAACCAAGCCCTTCACCTCCATTGGAAGGAGAGGATGTGATGAGCATTAAGCGCCGTAGCTGTTTGCAAAGGCAGCTCTAACCACTGTCAATGGACCATGCTGGAATTAAGTCATTTCTACAGATAGGTCAGAAAAATAGTTCACAGACCTTCATAGCATTTGTTAAACATAAATTATTCAGCTCAGCTTTCTCATCATCCAGATAAGTTCGAGAACATGCCGTGTTCTGTGATTTTTATTTGATGAGCACCTTGGCAATGATGTTTCAACCAGTTTGAGGAAAGTTCCTGCTGTCTCACAAGAATCCACCCATGGCCCACGCTTCACATTCATTTCTTTTATTTTATTGTTTTGATGGATTTTATTTTTCTTTAAGTTTTATTTTACAACTGTGTTGCAGGATACTTGAGTACTTCTACATCACACGCTTTTTTCTCCCCCATCTACAGCAAAAGCCACTGATCTGGTACTTAGCGAGACAGACAATTAATAATTCATGTGCTCACGTTAAACCAGGTAATGCCATAAAATGGTGGAACCTGCTTTCAGTTAATTTTTAAATAGCGCTTCTGAATGCTGAGGGGACTGCGAGCACCTCAACAGTATGTAATATTAACACATAAAAAGCTACATTTATATAACATTTATGCGACAAATCAACAAAAGCACAAGAATTCGAGAGGCAAAAGCTCCATCCATAGTTTGTTCGTAGACTTTTTGCTATGACACATGTATACACAGAAGAGCCAGAGACATAAAACCCACGAGACACAACAGAATAACACATGGCATGACTGGTTTATCCTCTGCTTCTTCTGCACTTACCCACTTGGGCCAGGCACTTGTAAGACAATTCTTTTTAAAAAGGAGAAAAGTGGGAAAAGCTTGGCACATTCATAGAGGAACTCCAGAAATGTGGCTTTTGGTGTTACGTGTTGGCTGAGGGTCTCCAAACCCACAACTTCCCATCTCCACCAGCCCATGGATATGCTCTGTGTAACCTGGACCATAACATCCAATATGCAATTAGTTAATCCTTTAGCCAGCGATTCTTGACTCAGATTTGTCATTCTGATATACATTTAGGACCTTTAAGAGACTGCAGTTTCCCTGGGCCAATATATTTGATTAGTTTAAATAGAAAAATATTTGCCAATTTCTTTCATTCCTACATTTTAAACTCTTTTAATGTTAAACTTCATAAGTATTTTAATCTTCTGTGAATTCAGTGGTTTTCTATCTTTTAAGCATGTTTTTAAAATGTTCTTAGCCTAGGCTATCATGTACTTAGCCTCTGGAAAAGTCTTAAAATAACAATAGCTCACAACAGTTATTATAAAATACTCGCCAACTTTACGTATGTTCCACCAAACAATAACCCAATATACATTCTTTGGAGCATCAGTTGCTCAATGTTAAACTTCCAGGGTGTGATGGGGGTTAGGGTTTTTTAAATTATTTTGCTTGGTTTTAACAGATTTACCTACAGAACTGATTTGGAGTTTCCCATGGAAATGCAATGACAAATGCCCTTCGAAATTTTCATTTCAAAAAACAACACAATATACTTGAATTACGGGTATTTCCAACCACATAGTTCCTCCAACCACCCAAGCGGAAGCACCATTATGCCGCTCGTCACCATGGCACCATCTTTTCTTACGCATTAGGAACCAGCGCCTGGCAAAAACCTCACTCAGATGGACTTTCAAGCGAAACTTCAGCGACTTGCCTCCGTATATATATGGTGAGCATACATTTGCAAGGATGGAGCTGCTGCTCCACGTCCACATAGGAAATTGCCCATTCACCAAGCAAAAAGACTGAGCTAAAGTGGCTGCAGTGCCTTGACTTCCTCCCTTGCCCAATTCCCTTCGCTCAGGGAACCTGAACCACCGTATGTGACTTTCAACTACCCGAGATCAACTTAAAACACAGAACTTAATTGCACCTGGCAGTTGTTCCCCCAGTGGAAATAATTGCCATTTTCATATAACTACTTCCTGTTTCTCAAATTCAAAAAATGTGCATATCTGGAAGAAGAAAACCTGTTTTAAGATGCCTACACAACCCTATCTACGAGGCACTAGCCAGCGCCACTATAATAAACTGCCATTCCAAGGACAGCAAATTTACATAGTGTACTAATGCATGGTAATACATGTAATATAACTCCGCAAAATGCTGAATGAGATGAAGTGATTTCCTTGGCTTGGGACAGCCCAGATGAGGGTGTTATTATCACACAAATTAGTATGACTTGAATGTCTGCCTTTAAACGTATTAGGTTAACAATAAAGACAGTTCACCCCCATGTGACCTCCTTCTTCCATAACATTTAACACAGTCAAATTAAGAGTGCAAATCTGTTACCACTGCAAATAAAAAAATAATGTACCTCATATTATTTTAGGAAAGCTTTTATTAAAAAAAAAAAAAAAGAGTAATGGCCAAGTAATGTGTCCTTTCAACTGGAAAAGAGATCAAATTATTTGAACAGACAAAATTAATTAGGAAAAAATCTAAGTTCTGTCGACTTTTAAAAAAAACCCCTAAACACTTAATTGGGATTTGTTGTGTCAATGTATCATAGTTCACTTTATGCTGCAATAATTTCACACTTTTCTGTGTTTCTCCAAAACTGTAATTTCTCATGCACTTCAAAAACAGAATAGGACGGGTGGGGAAGTTAAGTTTTCACTGTTTTTCAACAATTTCCATTGAAGATGATTTGGGCATTAAAGCTCCTTTTGTATCCTCTCTATGCAGGAGCTCATTTAAAGTACACATTATTCACAGCATTATATGCCTGAAGAGTTAACATTGTGTTCCAGTGACTGTCATCACTGTACTCACAAGGTGGGGAGAAGGGGGTCAACCTCCCCATCCAACAAAAAAAAAAAACCCACGAAGTATGCAGCCAACAATTTTGAGGTCAATAAAATAACACATGTAGAGACCAACAAAAGGACACTGTGCAGAGCTAGTTTCTCAACTTGCATAAATTCATTTTTCTTCAAACACGAGTTGAGTTTGACCGAGTCAAGTAGTTCTGAAGGTGGCTCGTGACCGGTAACAGTGTGGGACAAAACTGAGCATATCGCGTACAATGGGTTTAACTTGTAATGTCTTTTATCTCTGAACTACTGCTTCCCACAAGTGAGGAAGATGCTATGCTGTTCTGTTGCACCACATCTCCGGTATTAATTAAATCTTGGCACTTGATGCCATTGAAGTAGTCCCAACACCTTCTGCCAGAGAAAAAATTAATAATCCTGTGATGTCAGACTCGGCAATCAATGGAAAAGTACAACAGCGCTGTTACAATATGACTCTTAAATTTTCTTGATTTCAGTGAACATTGTCAATAACTCTTCTTAAATTTGCTGTTTTGCAATGGTAAAATGGTGATAGAGCATAAACTACACTGCCTTCTCTTGAACCGTTCCCTTTAACTACTGATGCCATACAACTCTACCAATGCTAGAATTTATTTATCTCAGAAACAATAAGTGAGAGATGCCGTAGAACACAGATAAATACACTTCATTACGATACTATGGCTTCCCCTGCTTCACACACACATAGCCCCCATCCTCCCAACCTTCTAACCCCTTAAAAGCAGATTAAAAGGCTGTAGCACCAAAGCAGGTGGAGTCTGAGTCTACAGGAGTGGGTTCAGGTTTTACCCCCAATATTAAGCCAAAGCTGGAATAGAAGTACACCCCACCCAAAACACTGTCTTGGCTCCAAAGCCCATAGTTAGTCAAATCCAAACCAGACATTTTGGAAACTTCGAGTACATTGAACTTTTTAATATGAAGCAATTTACTTTGCAGCTCCACGTATGGGTTTTATGCTCCTGACTTCACGCATCTAGCAGGAGATTTTCAAAGTACAAAGGGCAGTCAAGCCCTCAACACCATTGATCTTCAGCAGAAATAGGCCACCTAGCTAAACCTCCTGCATTTAAATATCCCTTGCCTAAACCTGAAAACGATGACTACTGTTCCTCCTTTCTTATCATAAGCTTCTTATCCCAAAAGAGAAACATCAAAAGAGAAAGACCTTACAACATTAAACAAACACAAACCGTTACACTTGCTTTTTTAATGAGAGAAAGAAAATTTAAGACAAAGCCAAGTATTTTGCCAAACAAGGAAAAAAGGATGGCGTTAAACTCTAGGTCAGGATGTTAATGGTGTTAGAACAAGTCCTAGGGCTAAGGTTAATGATGGTATCTTCCATCATAATCCTAAATGTAAAATACTTGCTATTATTAGAATCTTTTATTCCTAATCCTGTTAAATTTCTGCTCTCACAGTCACTTGGAGAGTCGGAGAAGTAGAGCACAGGTCAAATGACTCTTCTCTGATAGAAATTTTTAATTCAAATGGAGGTTGTTCTTTTGAGTAAGTTAATTTTCATTTAATCTACTTTTTTTCCCTTTCCCTTTAATCAAAACTGAAATATTTCCCAAGAATGGAAAGTCAGTGGGGAAACACTGGGATTTTAACTCTGTGACCATAGTCTTCGGGACTAAGAATCAGGGAATGTTTGGGGGACAGGAAAAGGAGGACGAGGACCATTCAGCGTGCGCATACCACTGAAGTCACTGTTCTTATTAACTGCATTATTCCCCAGCTCATCCCCAGCATGCTCCAGTTTCTAGAAATCTCTCTTGCATTTTCAGCAAACGAGGCTTCTGCACAGTAACCCACCCTGCAATACATCTTAAGACCAGAGTCAAGAGCTATGAGAAGGTCTGGGCACTACTGAACACCTCCAGACTCCCACCCCTGGCAGCCTGGAGATGCTGGACATTGCAGGAGGTTTTGTATTAGGACAAATACTGGATCAAGCCCATGCCTTCACTTTTCCAAACTGCTATGGTCCTACTTCAATGCAACCAGCTCACACCAAGGCTAACTGCGGGGAGATGACACTCGAGCCGCTCAGGTCACCATCCCAACCAACCATGTCCCTGGTACCTGCCAAGTGATCTATGGAAAAAAAAAATAGATTTGTCCTTCAGAGTCTGGGCCATATCCTCCATACTCATGGCCCTCACAGTAAAAACATCTTCAGAAGCGCTGCCAAGAGCTATCCCAAAGAAAGAGGCAGCTGACATGACATTACCCACGCAAGCCTGACCTTAGCCTGAAATCCAGTTGCCTATACCAGGACTTTTGGCTTTTTAATTTACATATAATAAAAATTTAGCCAGGTCTATAAAAGTATCACAAGGGGATTCAACCTTGTAACGTACAGCACGCATAGAATCATAGAATAATTTGGGTTGGGAGGGACCTTCAAAGGTAATCTAGTCCAACCCCTCTGCAATGAGCATCCCGCAGGCATCAGAGGTGGAATGTGGGTGTAACTATGAAGACCATCCTCATCCCAGCACCAAAGACTTGGTTCCAGTGTAAATACTATTATAGGTTACATAGAAGCATTACACAAAAACTTAAGGACCAAACATTAGGGGGTGTTTAAATATATTCTTCCAAGCATTTCAACCTTACACTTATATTTTAAATTTTATTTGAAGCTGTATTTTAGGGAGCATTTTTACTTTGAAAGAATAAGCTTATTTTGATTCTAGGTAACAAAGTAGTCCCCACTCCTCTATCTCATTCACTGCAATAATTCTTAATAAAAGGTCCTATTTTTGCATTTCAGTTTTTCTGTGTTACACAAGGATATTTCATCCTTGCTTGCTTAAAATGGCCTAAAATATTTTAAAAGAAATATCAAAGACACACACCAGAATTGTCTTGATGAAATTAGGACCAACAGATAGGCATTTGCACCCCCAAACTGGGTAATTACATGGCTAAATACCATTTACACGTGCTATTGCCTAATTTGCACGTACATGGACAGAATCTGCGTTCCTTGTGGGTTGTGGGTACAGAAGTTTTGCGAGAACCACCAGCCTGAGGTTTGCACGGCGTTCAGAGCAGATGTGTTGCAAAGGTGAAGTCATAAACATCCATACATGAGTATTTGATCTTTTGAAAAAAAAGTCACAAAAGAACACAGCAACCAAACCGCAATAATTTCTGCTATCCTTACGAAGTGCAAAATATTCTATTAAAAGAGTGCCACTTGCAACTTAATGCGTTTTAAAATTATTAAAGATGTTCGACTTAAAGAAAACCAGTTTGGAAAAATATGAAACTGCTTCAATGATTTTAAAAGTAAAATGCTATACCTTGCTATAGTCCAGAACCAAGACCAGTTCCAAATTAAAGCACCTATAAAACATCTGTAGTGCTCTGATAATTTAAAATCACTTTACACTGCTGAAGTCCAGATTCCCTATCACTTTCAAGCTGAAACACTTATGATAAATTTGAAAAGCTCTAATAATTTTAAATCATTGTGTACTGCACATGCTCAGAACCTTGATCACTTCCAAATTCAAGGGCATATAAAAATTTGAAGAGCTTCAATTATTTTAAATCACCATGTGCAGTGTATAGAGTGATTTAAAATTGTTGTAGTGCTTCACATTTTTTTAAGCACTTCAGTTTGGAAGCGAGTCAAGAAGCATTCCAGCCTCGCAGCTCAAGACACACTGGACTGGTTTTAAAATGTAGCACTGCTCAGAACTGGAAATTAAACAAAAAAACCTTTCTTCTTTTTGTGGGGTGGGGGAATGAGGAGTGGTAAGGGCAGGGCAATTAAGATAATTAACACAGTCTTTAAGAAGAATTAGGAGAAATACGTTTTTTTTTCATATGAGAAAAAGAGCCGTGGCATTAAAAAGACAGTTTGTAACATTGACTGCAAGACTGCATTTAGGATTTTTCTCAAACTTCAGCAGGACTGTACAGAGTTAAACATGGAAAAAAAAATCCCTTTTCTACATCCTAAAGTCTGATGATAATGTCCCTCCAGCCAACGAAGTTTTCCTGTCTAGTATGAGATCCTCTGGCCTTGACTGTTGCTCTGAGGGTTGCTATTCTCCAAATTTTTGGACTTTAGATAGGGTAAGACTAAAAACCGTTAATGTTCACCTCCAGCCAAGAACTGGTCAATGCTGCACTGTGACAGATGTCTCTGCTCATGGCAGGGGTTGGGCTGGATAAGCTGTAAAAGCGCCTTCAACCCAAACTATTCTGTGATTCTACCAGCAGGTAGGAATGTCTAAACTGGTACGAACTACCTACCAGTATGTAGAAATTAATAAACTACCCACCAGTACGGACCAGCACTTCGGTCCCCCGAGCCCAGTGAGGATCCCCAATGCCAACAGTGCACCCAGGGATGATGCTCAGGCATCCCAGCCCTGCATCCCTCCCATCCCCAGCTCCTTCCCAGCTATTTTTAAATGTTCTTGCTGCATAAAACCAGACTTTGTGGAAAGGAAGAGAAAGGTTATTTGTTTAACTTTGCGGTCGTCTTTGTTGCCTGTAGGTTTGCGCATGAAGCCAGCCGGGCAGTGCCCAGGAATTGGGTGTTCTTCATAATTCTGCTTCAGTGAAAACATACTGTCCTGCAGTTAGCAGGAAAAAAGGGAAAAAGAGCCTGAAGGCGCTGGAATAATTAAGCGAATGCAGTGACAGCTGTGGCAGGTCCTGGGCAGGACTGGCTCCACTGAGCTGAATTAATGGCATCAACAGCCCAGCATCTCCATTAACATTTGATCATTAATTATTACCCTCTGACAGTAAGATCTGAAACCTTCTTATGAGTGGTCTGTTATTAATCTACCTTACCTGCCCTGGAAATCAGGCAGCTCTCCCACCTCAAGAGAGAAGCGCTGTTTTGTTTTTATCTCCTTTAAAAAGAAAATAGCAATTACTTTCAGGATTAGTTTAGCGAATAATAGCCACAGAACTACTTTTAAATTAATTGGATGCATTCTTAAAGCATCAGCAACATTCCTAGCGTGTTCTTGTGTTGACTTAAACATAATGGTTACCCTGTATATGTTACTGGCTGCGTGAGCTTCACATCCTCCGAGGGAAGAAACACGAGTGCTGCTCTTGAGCTGCCTGTCATAACCAAATTAAGGATTTAAAATGAGGGATTTGAATTGTTGTGCTTTTTTTTAAACTCTACACAGCTGAGAACATCAGCTTTCCAAAGCACTACAGTGACCGGTTTATGAAACCGAATTCTGGAATCTGCCATCATCAGAAACCTATTACAGAAGCTAAGCAAAACCCTGCACATTTAGATCAAAAAGGCAAATAAGGGTAATAAAAAATAACCTAGGCTTTTTCAAAAATGGAAAACAACAGTGAAGGCCTAATTATATCACTAGATTTGCATTTAGCAACCTTTGCACAGCCATTTGGCTCACCGTCTTGTTAAAGGAGAATTATAGCACATTAACTTTTTGTATTTATTTATTTTCTAAACCAGCTTAACTTGCTATTCCTATGAATACCAGTCAAGAAAATGGGAAAACAGATAAATGTGACTAACTCTCTACTTGCTGCTGTAAACCAGAAGTGAACATTTCCCAGCCTGAGAGCACCAGTCTCACTGCAGCATCACATCAGGTCCAGTCCACGTGCCTCCCCCGTCCTTTTCTTGCTGAGGGAGTTGCGAGTACTGAATAGAAACCAAATCAGATTAGTTGCTTGTTTGACTTTTTCTGACCTCCCACCCCAAGCACAGGGCTGGGGAAGACGCCTGGGCCAGGTCTCTTGCAGCACCGTGGCTTTTTTTGATAAGAGAGGCAAACGGACACGAGCAACAGGGAGCTTGTGAGTTATGGGGGGGAAGAGGAGGAGGGAGAGAAAGAGGAAGAGCGTACAGGTGGCCAGAAGCCACACAAGCTGCCGCCCTCCTGTGCCCGAGCAGCTTGGCGTAGGCAAAAAGAGAAGGGGTCAAACTGGAGGCCGGGAAGGGATGGGGTTACCCTCTGGAACAGGGTCCCCAGGGCATCACAGGGGACATAATGCACCCCCAGCAAGGCAAGGGAATAAGTTGTCCTGCAAACACAATGCACTCGTGCTCTCTTTGGGAGCAGTTTCTTTTACTACGCAAATTCAAGACTAAAAACAGAGAAAAAAAAGATATTTAGATATTTCTCCAAACACCATGAGAGAAAAAAAAAAGTTTTCTACATGTTAAGATACCATCTCCCCTTCAGAGGCATAGCTGCTCGTACTGTTTCAGAGCTAACATAATAGGATATGTATTTTCAAAGGGGGCTGTGTTTCAGACCAGATGGTTTCTGTCTTCTCGTAGAGAAACAGAGACTACACAGTCGCAGCAGTGTTCGGCACCAAGGCAGCGGCACCCACATTTTGGGGGCAGACAAAAGGATGATTCGTGAGAATCTCAGTAGAACTTAGAGGGTTTTTTTTCAGCCCTTTAGTGTCACAGTTTGCTGTGAAACCGAGTATCGTGTATCATCACAAGCGATCACGCAAGCCTTATTCTGGTTTCACAAATACACCTATTAAAAGAAAAGCGTGACGATATGCTCAGATTAGCCAGAACAGGCAGCGACTCTCCCACAGCCCTGAATTTTCAGGAATTGCCAGTATTTTGCAATTAAGCAGTGCCTTTCAAGCAAAGATTTCAAAGAGTTTGAAAATATCCTTCAAAAATGAACCCAGTTGCTCCTTTTCAAAGCCCGGGAAACAAGTACCTGAAAAATAAGGACTAGGTTTTTCTCTACTGTACACGTCCTATTATAGATATTCGCAATCTAGTTTTCAAAAAAGACGAATTTCCCTCTACCTTTGGCTTCCGCTGGAAACGCAATATATACAGCATTGCAAAGCTTGGAGCTGCTGTGAATACCTGTCCCTCTCTCGGGTGCTCAGAGCTGCAGACACCTTTGGAAGCACCAATCTCTTACCCCAATATGACTCGCCTGGTCACGCAAACACCTAGGATTGCTTTTCACCTTAAAGCAGGAGTCCTCAGCTACCCTGGAAATCTGGGAGATGTAAAGCGGATGTGCGAGTTCGAAAGCAAGAAACGGTAATAACAAGGCAAAAGTCTCGGTTACGTCATGCATGAGAAGTCAATGTTTTTGCACTGACCTTTCACTTCCAAAGGTGAGACTGGAATGGATTTCTGTAACCCTACAGGGAGTTTCACCACTTTCAGACCTTACAGGTATTTGGGAGGTTATTAAAGAAAACACCCACCCCACAAGATGAGACATTTCATGGAAAACTTGGGATAATTAAAATGCCTAGCGAATTTTGCTCTCTGCCTTTCTCCTTTCTAGTAAAGTGCTTTTAATGAAGCAAGGACTATTTCACTAATAAAAAATGCCATGTAAAGTTATTCTACATGTTTACATAGAGCTCAAAACATTTAAAGAGTCCAACTTTTCATTACAAGTTGAAACTATTCCTTTCCTTGATGTCTTTGGATATGCTTCATCTATAGTTTTTACTATACTAATTTGATTTAGTCAACAGATATGTTTGCAAAACAGGTCAATTATCCACTCCTTCCAAAACTCTTTAATCTCATGAAAGCAACACAGAGCCTCGTAGAATGAAATACAGAAATGCAAATAAATATTGGATTCAGAAACATGCTTAACTAGTGTGAATTAACCCGATTAGCTGGAGACCCAGTGCTCATTGTCCACAGACGCTGCCGACATCCATTTTTATTGCTATATTCCAGAATACATTTGTATCATAGCATTATCCATCCAGACGTGGATATAGCATGTGAGGCACCTTGATTAAAACACTACAGAGTAACTCGTAACAACGAAGAAGAAAGCTCATCACTCTTCACCCATACCCTGTGGGCAAACAAAAACTGAAATAAACCAGAAACAACCGCTACACCAGCCGGGATTTTGGCACAAGTTTGGGAACATGGGTCTCAAGGGCATTACCAGTGATCAGATCAACTTTTTATCAAGAGTTTCCTCTAGCAATTTGTTTGTGTAACAATACGCTGCTTCGATCAGACCAGGGTTTAGAAGATGTGCAAAAATCCATGCACACGTGTCCAAATTTTAACAAATATTCCATAGATTATCTATTATGCCAAGTAAATCCTTCGTTTTCAGTTGTTCTTGATCCATAATGCTGAAGTGTAATTAATGCCACATATGAACCTGATATACTCAGTTGTTGTGAATACCAGAGATTTACCAAAGCAATCAGGATATTATTAGCATTACTTTTTTTTTTTGTTTTTTTTTACTGGCTTTTCAAATAGTTGTGTTATGTTGTTTTGGATTGATATTAAAACAAAAGGATCAGGTTAACTTCTAATTGCACTGAAGTTATAGATTTGAAATTCATACAGAGAAAAAGCGCTCTGATGAGTAGCTTGAATCCATTTCAAATATTTGTTGCATTTAGACTGAACTGGGTATTTCCTTAAAGTAAGCAACCTGAATAATTTGTAAGTCCCTAACAAAGCAAATAACTTCCCATTTCTTTCTCCAGAACCCAATACTTTCCAAATAATTTGAATAGTAACAAGTATGCAATACACAATTAAATCTTGATTGTAAGCAAAGTAAGGAGAAATTTTTTTTTTAAAAAAAATGAACTTCACAGAAGTTACACAGTATGGAGAGCCTTCAAACAGATTCCTATTTCTAAAGAGCATCTGATTGCATTAAAAAAAAATTAATCGTGTTAAGGATATAGCAAAAAAACAGATAGGAAGTAGGTCTCCAGTTTCCTTGTGCTACTGGATAAATATAGCTAGGTTTTTACATAATCCATATATAACAGACAACACCCTGCTCTGTTTGGGTTACCTGTGAAAGCAAGTGGGCAGCACCTGAGGGTCAGGTTCTGCTCTGAGTTTCTTCAGGAAAAAAAAGACAACATTCTAGCCTCAGCACAATTTGGATCAGTTGTGAGAAGATGTCAGGTCATAGGTTTTTTTGGTTTTTTGTGTTGGTTTTTTTTTAAGCCTGCTGCTTAAATTACAATATTTGGAGCTATAGCTAAGTTACAAAATCATCATGACAATCATTAACAAGTGTGTGTTTTATTTAAGAGGCCCAGCTAACCGTTTTTTAGGGTAGCCCACATCTCATGCTGTGGGAATGCGCCAGCCAGCCAGCAACAAGCCAAGTCTTAAGCCAAGTTTTAGTCATAAAAGAAAAACTTGGTCCTTAATAATAAATCATCAAGAACATGTTTTTCGTATAACATGTGTTGTGCCAGCCAATAGCCCTCTAGTCGCTTTGATGCCAACCAAATGAAACACAGATTAAACAAACTAAATCTCCTATGCCATTGAAAGCAAACAGTTACAAATGGATTCAAATCACTGCGCTGTGTATGCTGAACAGTGTCACGGGGAGAAGAGCGGGATGCAGGCACACAGAGTGAAATACAGACCTATTGCAGGATGCTCTAGATCTTTGCTTATGCATAGGGCCTTCTTTGGTCCGCTAGGTACCATGGCCTTGCAGGACCACCCTAGAAGAGATCTGTGAGCTAGAAGTCAGAAAGCAGGATGAAACCTTCAGCCTTGCCTGGAAAGAGAATGTTCCCAAGAACTACAGGATATCTTATCCACTTCCCTCCAAACACTGAATCACTCATGATTCTGCATTAGGACAGCAAAAATGGTACCAGAAGTTGCTACCACCTGACGTGCTTCATCGCTTCTGCAAAACCAAGATTGCGTTCTCCTTTGGCTTTAGCTGGTAGTTTCACTCGTGTTTCAGCTATTTCCCAATCTTTAGACTTCTGCACCCTGCCTAGGTTAGTTCACTGACCTGACTTGGTTTTGAACTGCTGACCTGTAGTCAGAGGCCCACAGCCCGTTATCTGTCAAGTCTCCTAAATCAGTAAGATGGCTGTACCTCAGAGTCCACACATTACTAACATCTGCATCCCTGAAACCATTTGCCATTTTCAGACCTTAACCACCTATGCTTACTACAGCCCATATGTTAAGCCTCTGAACACTGTAATATTATTTCATTTTTCTTGTCAGAGGTTTTCAGAAATGGGCCAAATTCATCCCTGAAGTACTAGTGCAATTACAGCAAGAAAAGCCTCTGTCCTCCTTCATCTTAACGATCAGATCGGCAAAACTATAGAGGCTCTCAAGACCCACTTTGTAACCATATCTAATTTTCCACAGCTTCTCTTAGTCAGATGTTGGAAGTTTGCAAACAGTGGGTAGTAACTCCAGAAAACACATCTCAAAGCTTTCTGAAAACTGTATTTCTCTCAGATTATATACAAGCCAATATAACTGCATCCTGAATCCCAAACCACCCAAAGTGACCAGTCATCTAATCAATGGTCAGCAGTTTTCCACAATTCAACTTGCACGTCGCTGTACATAAATTCCTGACTTTCTACTTGTTTGTCAGGATTTTCCTTCATTTATTATTTAATGAACTGTTTATAGGAGCTCTAATTGTAAACATTTGTTAAAGATATCAAACCTAGAAATGTGCTAGAATGTTTCCCACCTAAAGTTTTAATGAGTTTATAATACCTCCAGCCCATATGCTTCAAAAACGTTATCCTCAATTATGTAACAGGGGGTATGCTGCTGATATCTGTTAACAGCTAGAACAGCTGTGGTTTTCTGCTTTTTTGCACTACTCAGGAGAAGCAGCAAGTTCAGCTTCCTTTTTTTTAATTTGGTTGCAAAACCTCTGAGCCGAACAGGTGTGTGCAATCACGAACCACAGCGATGAGCCCAAACTGCTGCTTTTCTAAAAATTCCACCAGTCAGTGACACACGCTGGTCAAGGTTGCACAACCTTGTTTTCCACAGGCTGTTTCTGATGATTCATTGCCCTCATGGAGGTGAATTTCAATTATCGTTAATACGCTTTTTTTCCCCCCCTCTGGTACTGTACAAAGAACTTCCTCATTTTCATTTCTTCTCCTCACCCCACCAGCTCTCCTACACTGAGTTTCCTTGTTAATCAAGAAACTACCATGAACATTAAAGAGAAAAATTCCCCCTATTTATCCCCAAAGCAGAGTACAACAGCAGAAAGTTCCCTATGTAACTTTACCCTTGCCGTTTTCCGTCAAAATGCTCCTTCTCTTACTCGAATAGCTTCATTCCTTCACCTCTCGCTAACAAGTAGCACAGCTAAACGTTTGATGATGTTGTGGGATTGCTTTTGCAAGGGACGTTTTTGTCCAGAGCTACCAAACTAATTTCACAAGGTGAGCTTATGCTTCTGGAATCCAAAGAAAGGAATTGACACAAACTTGACCGTCCCACAGTTCCTGCACTGCAGCAGTTTGAATAAAATAATAATAAAAAAATTACCCGATTCTTTTTCATGTCATTTCATCCCTTCTCTATGACTTTTGATGTCATTTGAGATATTTTCTTTTCATCTTAACTAAGGAGGAGTTGTAGGGGAAAAAAAAAAAAGCACCAAGCAAAACTTTAACTTAGAGCCAAATTTCTTACTACTGTCTTGGTCAATATATAATCCGTTTCCTTCCCCTGGTCACCATGTCTGCCTAAGCATCAGCATGGTACTGTAAATAAAAGGAAATGTGAGGAAAAAAGCTGGGTTTTCAGGTCAGACGACACCAAGAACAGCAATCATGCAAGCAGGCACCAGACAGATCCCACTTTTATGTTTCCACAAGTTCTGTCTCCAAATAAACCAGACATTTTGCAAAAAGTAATAGCAGATGCTTCTGTGCGACCACTTAGGAGCCAGTGCCTAGAGAGCAGTTGTCCCTGCTCAATGTGCAGGAAGCACCCTGTGTTGGTTCCTACAGCTATTTAAATAAAGTACCACTTGGAATGAGAAACTAGGTTTTCCTTCTTCACGGAAGCCGCGTTTCCACGAGGTTCTCTAACCGTACGTGTCCACGGGCACGTCCTTCCCCAGGGAGCGGCCACGCCAGCCAGCGGGAAGGGCTTTAGAAGGAAGGGCTTGAACCTCTGCTCCCACATCTGCTTCCCTTCACCCCACTCACGGTTTCCGAGAAGTCCTGCCCGGCTGACACGCCAGGCAGTCGAGGTGGGAGGGAGGGAGGTAGGGGAAGCCCTGCTCTGTTTGAGCAATTTTGGAGTGCTCGGAAGCACTCGCAGTTTATCAACACACACTTAGTATCTAAGGAATTCAGCTTTATTCAAAGCTTAGGTGGCAGCAGGATGTAGAAACCCAGGGGCCTGAGTTTTGGATTTCTAGGGTCAAAGATGATATTAAACTCAAACTATTTTCTAGAGCCAAGACCTATGAAATCTCAAAAATCCCACCTGGCATACACCTGTATTTTTAGGCATCTAATTATCTTCAGACTCTTAAATTTGTTCTTTTCTGGAAGTTCTCAGAAAGCTGACGTTGAAAGGATCTGAAGACCCTATCGCCAGGTCAGACACCTTAGTAGTGAACATATTGATATTGTATTTCCTACAACTCTCCCAACACACCGTCAAATGCTCTGGATACCTTCTCTTACAAACCCCTATGGACATTTTGGAAGTCACGTGGACTGTCCCTTTGCAAAGGCAAAATCATTGTCAAGGAGCCACACCAAAATACAAGACCATGAGTTTTATCTCAAGGGAAGCTAGATGGCAAAGTTCAGGACATTTAGAAAGAAGGAACAGAAACTTTTCTCTCTGAACTTTTCATTTGGAGCCTCATGACTTCAGATTTTGCAAGTGCTTAAGGAAAGATACGTCCAGACTGCGTGAGCACAGGCAGAGAACCTGTGATTCACTGGCCTGTGGTCTGTTTATTTAACTCCTGAATCACAAGATCTATAACTGCAGAGTCACTCTTCTACCAAACAAAGTAGTCAAACAGCCAAGCAGAAGATCCGTACAGAAAACAGCCAGAGAAACGATCATCAATGTGTGTCAGCCTCATCTGTTCTACAAGGAGGGGCACAAAACTCCCGATTCATCATGTAATCTCTGAAATTCAATCAACACCTATCACTATAGCTTTTCACTTAACAGTAGAGGCCAAAATAAATCTCCTTGCTGAAATGATGTTCCAGGTGTTGCTCATATGTGGAAGACACTGCAGCCAGACACCTATTCTACATTTAATACATTTCATGCATTGCTTTAATACTTAATGGATGTTTTAATAGATGACAACCTATGTCCTTGCAGAGGCCAGCATTTATAGCTAAGCATGAAATAATAAATAATAATCTTTCCTAACTTCAGATGTTATTATAAGCTCCCCTTCTTAGAGGCATCCTCTACACATAAAGTGCATAAAACAGGATCATCAGTGGTGTCAAACAGCACAATTTGCAACGCAAGACCTACAGACCATGTATCAGTCAGCACCTGCTTTGTTACTCACAGCATCCACCATCATTTTCCCCTCATATGATAGCTGTACATTTTAAATAGGTGTATTAGACAAAGCATAATTCACAGCACTTTACTGAACCAGGAGAATGAGCTTCCAGACTAGGGAGGAGACAAAGCCTTCCTAGGCAGTAAAATAGCTGTTGGAGAAAGATGACATGCACAATGTAGACAGCTTATCTTAAATATCAGGTGTAAAATTACATCTTACTGTGTGCTCCAGCAGTCAGAGAATGACTTAAAGTCTGGCCACCTTATTTAAGTATCCTAAATCCCACTATACAGTTACCAGAGCAGCTGGCATTATATGCCATTTGCTCAGGAATTTAAACAAAAAAATTGCCTAGAGTAACATTAATAACTGTTTTCTTATTCATATCCACTGCAAATAAAAAAACCCAAAGCATATATTCTCCATAGGATCAGGAGGCAGGAGCTTCAATTTGTTAGAGAAGACAGCTTCCTTCACTTTACATCACCTTAAGGCTTCTATTTAGGACATACCTTTTCACATTCCCACCAGGGCAAGTTTTATCACTGCTTCTCTGCAGAAAGATACAAACAGTATTGATTTCGAGTCATCTTTTCTAGTCTATGTCAGTACCATCATATGCATTACTATATAATATTGTAATTGCCCTAATGCACTGAGGTTTTGAACTGCTGTGGAGAAATTTAAGGAGACAACAAGTAAGTTTGGCAGTCAAATAAATCACCATCGTTTGGGGTAGTGAGCTGCCAAGCCAGCTTTTTGGCAACGTGCAGGAGAAAGGAGCCTTGACCAATTTATGGGTGTCTGGAACATGACAGATGCACCAGGTTAGTCACTGTCCAAGTTGCATTCAGGCACGTTGGGTGATTTCTTTATCACATTTTGCTATTTATGTCTAAGTGGCACAGCGAATAACATAGTACTGAAAAGCAGATTTCTAGAAGAAAAGGCACAAAAAAATGTTACTAGGATTCTTTTTTGAGAATTAAACCAGAAGAGTTTTTTCTTCTCTCTTTAGCGATTCTACTGGAATAACCACTGTCAGTAAGGTATATTTGCACACAATTTTTTCATAGAGTGAAAAAGCACTTTGAATCAATTTGGCTACATCTGTAGTGATGCCTGTTTGTACTGCTGGTTAAATTCTTTGATTACGTCTCATTAGGGATCAGGGAGTAGTGATTTGGTATTTCAAACACTTCAAGTTCAGGCCAAAATCAGATTTCTGTCAGTCCAATGTAGGATTTGTAATTTAATTTAAGGCCATGACTACAACTCAGAAATGTAGAGGTGTGATCAGATTGCATATTGGACACCAAACTGTGGAAATGAAGCTCACGGTTTAAATTCAGATCAGCTCAAGAAACGAGAGGATGCTACTGTATTTACTGACTTCATCTCCTGGTGAAGAAATAGATGCTATATGCATTTAAGACTTCAGATTCCGGTAGCTATGTATGATTCTGAAATATTTTAAAATACATTTAACTACCTTTATCTGGTCCTAAAGTGGACATGTCGTAATAGAGGTCATCAGCTTCTGTCTGAACACCGCTGCACCATGCAGCTTCAGTTACAACACTGAGTATAAGCTCAATATTAAATCCTTCCTTCTCTTATAGATACAGGTTCAGATGAGACCCTCATTTGACTTTAATATTTCCACCAAGACTTTACAATTCCATCCCATCAAAGGAGTATCTGGATTTTGCTATTACAACACTCTCAAACAGCACATTTCTAGTCAAAGGCAAAAAGATGTTAGCATCAAAGAATATAGTTTTAATTTTAAGCTTATGAACTAGAAGAGCAATAGAACAGTGTAAGGTCCTAGTGCCATAGACACTCTTTTCTGCTTTCCTGGCAGTAATCAGCAATAACATACACAGCTTAGAGCTGTTTTGACCTGCAGCTCCTCTTCCCATGGAAAAAGTAATTCTTCTCCAAGTGATACTGAAAAGGTCTTATTTTATGGCTTATGTATATATAGGAGTGTATGTACGTAAAATAAATCATCCATTTTCATTTAGTAATGTGTCAGAAACATTAAAAAAAATCTGCTTAAGATTTAAGTGTTAGGAAAAAAAAATTACTGGAAATATCACCAAGTATAAGATTTTTAAAAGAAAACAAATTCCAACATTTCCACAAAAACTTAAGTCCTCTATAGCAAGATGTTTATGCAGGCACTAAATACCAGGTGATCAGAGCATCCAGAGATCAGAGCCAGATGCTAGATAACCAACAGGTCCCCAGGAAACCCCCATGGAGCTCAAGGCAACAGCGATTCTTCGCCCAATTCATTCTGGATTTGGCTGTTAAACCCTGTATAGAAGTCTTGGTTCAAAGCACATCTTAATGAATCGCAAACCCCATCTCCAGCAAAAGCACGAGCGTTGCTTAGATTCTAGCACCCCCAAAAATCAAGGAAGGAAACCGTCAGTGTTCATAGTTTCGAGGAGGTATCTTCAGTGGTGGGTCTCATACAGGCTCCACCAGCTCTTTTTGGACATCTCTTGCTCTTGTTTTGCAACACCTCACCCGCTACAACATCCACTGTCCCCCTCCTTGTAGCGAAATAAAAGTAAATCCATCAGCATCACAAAGCTCACACGCTGCTACTCTCAGTTAACAAGTTATATTTAGCTCAGGCTCAACACTCCTGGTTTTGATATAGTCTCTTTACTCCACATTCAAAGGTAATGGGTTCTTCTATTAAAATTTTATCAGACATCTATAAATGTAGCAGTGGCTTTAGACTGCATGGCACAAAGCGAAGAAAGAAGGAGAGACTGATAAATCTTAAAGAGTTTATTATTAATACGGGGAGAATTTCCTTTGTTTGTCGTGACGTGTTTTATTGGCGTACTCACCGTGGTTCAATTTAGATTAAGGAGTAGGAAGATTATTGTTTCCCAAACGACAACTATCATAAATAAACACAAGCGGAGAATTTCTTGTATTTATATCCCAGAGAGATACGCCAAACTATCTACAAATAGCTAATGGGAAAATTAGAGCACCTGCAGGTTCACGGAGAGTATTTTACTGCCCTTGACAACCACGACTGCTCGGTTTTCTCGAGTTTTGATCCACTGCAGTGCTGGCACTGCACTGTGTCAGGTTACACCGGGTCACATCTCATCTGTGATGTGACATAACGTGACATAACTCAACGTGATGCGCTGCACGGAACAGGCAGGTGCCCACAGGAAGCAGATACTCCGTGACTACGAGCAAGTTGTTCGGCACAGCAGGTACGGCGCTCCGAGCCGCTCTGCGCATCCATTGATGTAGATAATTAGTATACAAAGCAACGCTCTGCAATATGCTCATTCTAACCCAGTTGTTTCCTATAAACCATACCCCTAAAAAAATATTTTATGGGGGCTGTTGGTTGATATCATTCCATGTTTGGATATTATGGTGTTAAAAAAAGGGGTGAAATCACCTCAACAAGCCACATTACATCTTAATTTGGGGTGCAATATTGAAATGTCGTATACAGAGGGGTAGAATGGACATCGATAAAGTAGATTTTGCATTTTATTTTGATAAATAAATCTTTCTATCACGCTTTCACAGGCTGAATGGGACACAGCCAAAATAGTATTCTCTCTACCCCGAGTAAGAAGGCCACCCAACCCACCAGGTGAAATGATAATAATTAGCTTTTCATAGTAAAAGGGAACCCATTACATTACAATTCATTACCAAGTAACAAAAGTTACCAAAAAGCCTATGATGAAACAGAAAACTTTGCATACAACACATTGCACTACAATTCATTACCAAGTAACAAAAGTTACCAAAAAGCCTATGATGAAACAGAAAACTCGTCATGCTTGTGCAAACTGACATATTATGACTTATCATAGGAGCGACCTTCCGATTTTAATTGGCAAAAACTTCTGCACCACCTTTCACAATTAAGTTGCACCATTTTCTTTAGTGTTTAATTATCATAAAAAGCACTGACTAACTTATCTCATGGTCCTCTGGTTGAGGTCTGCTAATCTCCTCTTCTTTCACAATCACATTTCACTTTCACATTTAAAAACATCCTGTATTCCCAGCCCAGGCAATCTCAAGTTGAAAAACACCAGAAAACTCTGTCTATTTCTCAGTTTAGAGGCAGTTACGATCAAGTTTAGTCAATTATTCTTATTTTATTGAAAGTTCCAACAAAAAATAGTGGTGCATAACATTGGTCTACATCACATATATTTTAGGAACCATATAAATAGTAATTTTAAAGACATACAAGTCTTCCTCCTGGCCACACTGCCCCAAGACACCACAGGGCTATTTTCTTATCTAATTCTCCAACTAAAATATACAGAAGATATTGAGAGCGCTCACAAATCCCCAAAACTTGTATTACCCCCCCCCCTTAAGGCTGATGCAGTGGTCTGTAAAGACACCAGAAGGTCCCTCTTGCCTCTACCCATACCATGCAGATTCCTGCCGCCTTTGTAGATATATACGTAGCTGTGTTTTGGTGTTTAATTGGAAGAAAACGCTCCTGAGCATGGGAGCAAGTGAGGTTTAATAGCGTTGTAAATCTGAGCAGCTCACATAGGCGATGGAGCACATTGTCAGCAAGATACAGGTGTGCATAAAAAAAGGCAGGAGAAGCACATGTGTGACTGCAACAGGAAAGGGCGATAACAACCCGAGTCAAAGAGCGTTCAGCCCAAGGTGCCCTTGTTTTATATTTAGGTATTCCTTGCCTGTAGTTTTAAAAGCATGTGTGCAAAATGAGCAGCTTTATTTTGCCCTTACAGGAGAGATGTTCCCAGCCAACCGAAGGGGGATGATGTACTGTAGACTGACAAGAGCTGCTAGGCTCGATCACCGCAAGTGTTTCAAACTCCAGGAGAGCTAAACACAGAGTGAGAACGTTTTATTTTTAAAAAGCCTGGCAAGCCATGCTCCTCATATAGCTCACTTCCTCCCAGAAACTTTCCCTAAAATATTTTTGTTTGATATTTCGATCCAAGTCCTTATCAGATCCAAATTCTGGGCTCCTGACATCTGCTCTCATCTCTTCTGCTTCCACGGCCAGGCAAGGAGAAGTTGGAGCCTTCAAAACAGGTATCTGCTGCCTCTGCAACCTGCCTGCAAACACGTTTGGGGTAGGGACTGCGGTTTGCTCTCGATTGCCAGCATTTACCATCTACTACCCACTTCTCCAAGATACAGCCCTGCCATATGCTCAGAACCCAGTAGCCCTTGATGATGTGTTGTAACAAGGATGATGCCGTCTAAAAGCAGCTCTTTGCACACAATATCCGTGCCGCAGAAGAACACAAAAATAAACATCGGCATTATTGGCACTGGCAGTAACGAATGTAATCATTTGCCCAAAGCCTCGTCTTGTTAATAGACACTGATTTCAGTCACTTTTTGTCTAGCCAATTTTAACTGTTTGAGCTGGCATTTCTTTGCCAGGTATCTGTTTTAGAGACAGATGCTTTGGAGACACTTTAGCTCAAAAAAGTTGAGCCATTTCTTTGATGAAGGCTGGGCTGGGGAGAGGAAATGCATTACTGTGCCCAGAATAACAGCAAGATTTGTTCTTGCCAAAGATTCTACCACCATCCAGAGTAGGAACTCGAGATTCAGTGGAAGCAGGGGTAGCTCCTGTCTGGTATCACCCATTTGACTTTGGCCAGATTGTTCTTATGTACATCAAGTTTCTGAGATTTTTTCCCCCCCCATCTCAATCTTCTAAAAGCTGAAATGTGTTTTCTCACAGGCCCAGCCAATGCTCTCTCGGGGCTTCCAAAGCTGTCTACACAGCATGGGAGAGTTTTGCACTGAGCTTAGGGCTACAGGAGTAAAAAGTTATCACCTGCAGATGCTGCTCCTGGCTCCAAGTCAGGGCTGGGCACCCAGAGCAAACCCAAATTCAAATTGTGAATGCTCCTCAGCCAGAAATTAAACAAAAAAGGGGTACATATCAAACAGCAGCCAGGCTACAGGTACAAACCATCCCGCAAGGGAAGCCTGATGTGCTTTGGCTTTAAACTCAGAAAGGCGACAGCTTGTCCACAGAACAGCCCACATGAAAAAGCTCGGAGCGGTGATGTTTGCCTTCTCCAACCACAGCCTTTTTTGTTTCTCCCTCTTCTTCACAGAAACATCTGTCTTGCTGTAACCCTTGCCTCTCTCACATCACACTTCCAAACATTTACCCCATCAAGTACGGCGAAGTACGTGATCAAACCGTATCATAATGTATACATACGAGAAGGCCGCTACATATGTATACAATTAAGGTCACACAGGCTTTTTCTGACTTTTGAATTCCGAGTGCTGCAAGCTTTTGCATGCTCAAAGAGACGTACAAACACACGATATGCGCACACACAAGCGTTCCCCCTGGATGGGGTGTGTTTGGGAGCAGCATCCTACACCCAAGTAACATCTCAATGGAGGCTGTGGGAGTTGCATGGTGCTCAGCACTTTTGAAAAGCAGAACGTTTATATTTAGATTCCTAAATGAACTTCGCAGCCTAAATTTAGGCTCCTATTTCTGACACCAAAAAAAAAAAAAAAAAGAAGAAAAAAAAAAAATCCATATGAGCCTCCAAATTTAGAGCTGGGTACCTCAACATAGTCAGCTTGGAGTGAAATGTAAACCTTGCACTTCGGCCCACATTCCTATCAAGTTGATTTCCAAAAGGGGAACCGATCGAGCACGCAAGATTTTACAAGGAAAATAATAACCCAGACTTACTTGCATCCTGCTTTACTGCTAGCTGCCAGTCTCACTCTTGCACCACTGCAGCTCCATCAACTCAGAGCTCACTACAACAAAAGCAAGATTTCTGCAAAGTTTCCAACCTGACACAAGATGCTAAATCATATTTCCAAACCAAACAGCGGCATTTAAAAGTTTTAGTCCCAGGAAAGTCACTGAGGCTGAGGCTCCTAAATCCATGCTGAAGTTTTATACACCTTTCAATTTGGACTCGTATTAAATATCACTGTGCAAATATTTTCCATTTGCAGAAATCACCTGCTCCTGACAGCTTCTCAGGGAATTTTTCTTCACATGTAATACAATCTAAACATATGTGTTGCATTAAGTTGGGTTATATCAGGTCATGCCACCTGACACAGTATATCCCAGCATAATCTAATGCGATGTAAATCACTCATTACAACAAACCCGAAAAAGAAATAAAATAAAAAAAAAAAAGAGAACACCTTTCCTTCCAACTCACAGACAGCTGCAGCAGATAAAGTGTCTATATTGTCATAACGGCCAGGTGATCAGTGGTGGTTTGATATTATTTCAAGGCATTTTGGCACATGTCTATTTTAGTGGTGGCCACAGCTACAGTACTAGCTTGCTGACCATTAGTGGTGGAAAGAAAAATTTATAACAGTTTTAGGGAATATTTCCTTCTTTTTTTTTTTTTGGCTAATATACAGTACTGCAAAGAGAAAAAAAAAGTCGGAAATATTATAGCATAGTCATAAAACTCAATGCAGGTCCAAAGCTCAGTGAAAAGCAGCTTGGTCAGGCAGAGGAACAGGTGGGAGAGCAGGCGAAGGGGATCAGCTGTCCCGGGAGGTGAACACAAGCCACGGTGCAAATCCATTCCCATAGAGGCCAGATTTCAGGTTCCCCCACCTCAGCGACAACAACAGAAATTGTGCATCGCTTCCACCAATTCCAACTAAACTGAGGATGATCAGCTTCCTTCTACCAGTCCCACTGCTGCTCTCTAAATAAAACAGGGGAGGCAGGAGGAAGCAGAACCAGTATTATGATTATCTCCTGCGATAGACCCACTCACATCATTTGGAAGTGGCACAGAGAGGTCTGTCTACCCCGTTCACTCTGCACAAGACATCATCTACAGGCAGTCCCCTAGAGCTGGCAAAATTATTCTTGGGGTTTTAAAGCAGGCATTGAAAAATCAGCAGTTCTTCCATAAATATTAAACTATCACACTCATTATGACAAAGGCATCTGCTGAAGGCGATTATTTGTCTGAACATCCCACACAGCGTAGGTAGAACATGGGTTATGTTAAGAGCCTGTTGTAGGATGCAGTCTTGTATCATTTTGTGAAGTGTGAATTTTACATCCAAGAGGCAAGATAATGTCACAAGTTATAACTGTAGTAAATTATTGCTGATTTTTTTCCAATTCCGTAATTTTAAAGTTGTCTGTCTACCAGAACTGCACCAAGTTGAATTTAATTGCCAACAGATTTGTAGTTATAGTAATAGGAACATCTTGTGAAGTAGCTGCAAAAGGATGCTTACAGGACCAGGCTAATAACATCCCTTTACACTGAAACAAACAATTACTGGTGATGTAAAAACACGGAGTCCCACAGGCAAGCATGAACTCTGCTTACAATTTAAATTATTTCAGCTGAACTGGCTTTAAACTCAAATTCATGCTAATGTAGGTACTGTAAATACAGCTTGAACCTTAATTCAATAATGAGATCAACAATTACACTTAAAAATTACTTAACACTTCAGCAGTGTGAGCAAAATCCTTTTGATCACCTATATTGTGCTATTCATTATTTTCTTTGATGGTTAATAACACTGAAATGCTCTTGTTAAAAAAGAATAAAATGAAGTACAATATTTATACCTTATTACAAAATGCATTAGCAAATCAGAGCACCTACATTAAAAAGAAAACATCATCAATATTTGATGTTTGTCTTCTTTAACATCTAGTTGCGTTTTTAACATCAATAAAGCTTTCGACGCTGAATCCGTCACAGTACCCAGAAATGTGATCTTTTGCCCACCAGACCCACACGCTGGCCATTTCGTTACACATCTTTGTTTCCTTCTGTGTGTGGCCTATAGAAAACAGAAATCAGCATTTGCAAACCGTGGTGTAATTTCAAGAGGTGAGCGCAGGGAAATGTTTTAGTAAGCAAGAAGAAAGCAATTATTTGACTTGGAGATTTCAACACTATCCCAAGTTGGGGGAAAAAAAATGGCATGAAGACATTGTGCTAGGCAACAGATCATGTAAACATTTCCTATGACAGTCTTTCATCATATATAGGAACATTTACACTGCCAGATCTTGTCTTCTTTAAAAATGTCAGCTCAGTAAGTTTGATGCACATGTGCTCCTTCTGTAAGTGTCTGCTCAGGCAGACAGTTTACTAATTTGTGGCTCAGTAAACCTTCCACTGCACTGAGCACCTTGAGGTTAGCACATCTCTAATCATTATTTGATAACAGAAATCTGTAAGCATCACATCCCTGGTAACAAGAACACTGTATCTTAGCAACCAGCCTTGATATTCAAACAATTTCATTAAAGCGTAGCACCTCTTAGCAGGTGGGTGAGTGCGGGTGTTGATAAACATTTATAACATGATCAACCATTGTGTTTGCCAACACTATAATCAGCATGACAAATTTATGAATTTGTTTACAAGCTCTTAGGTACCAACCTAAGTAGGTAAACTACCTTATAGCACGCTTCTATATCTATAGATAGAGGCACATTCAGAGATTTGATGCTTCTTTAAATTGAACATATTGGGTAAAAGGTTAGCAGATGAGCATCACATGTCACCGTAAAAATCACCATTTAAATTAAACCACAAAGGATGTGTTAGAGTGAGGACAAGGATTATATTTCATCCCCAAGAGAGCAAGGAAATTCAAAGTTGAAACTGTTTGTAATTTACCCCCAGCTCCTCAGCAGGGCACAAATGTGGACACGGTGCTCCAGCCTCATGTGTGGGAACCTCACCATCGCCAAGCGAGTGCCAGGGACCAGGGTGTCACTGTCACCATGCTACGGGAAGAGATGTCTCCTGCCCTCGGACAGGGTTTGGCAGCCCTGCCAAAGGGAGATACTCCAGGAAAACCCATCTGCCTCCCAAGGGAAACACGCAGAGTTCGAATTATTTCAGTTCAAATACCCTACAACATACCTATACTAAAGGAGGATGGCAGACTTTGAAGAAAGCAAATCCATCATCTTATTTTGGAAATTCTCAGTCAAAAAAGGTTCATATTTACAATTCTCAGTCAAAAAAGGTTCATATTTACTTATCTTCTCAAGTAGAAGCACTACAAACTGGACAGGCCAAATTTTGCTCATAGAAACACAAGAAATCTTTTTCAGTTCTGGATAAAAGAGCACTCTTCTTTGCTGTCCCAAGCAAGTACATCGTATAATGCTCTTCATAAACCTATTTAGCTCCATCTTACAAGCAGTTATATTTGTTAACCCCATAATTTCCGTTAGAAACTTCTTCCAGAACTTCACTTCTCTGATAATTTGAGGTCTCCTAATCCAGAGTCTGATTTTATTAATGGCTCTTGAATATTCATTTGTTCTCATGCCAACTTTTTCATTTAACTGAGACCACTCAACCCTTCTCAGTGTTTACATCCTTTTTTTTTCCCCCTACACAGAGCAATCATGACCCCTCTTAGTCTTCATTGTTGCTAGGCTAAACAAATTGGGCTCTTTTATGGCTATATTACATCAACACAAGCCTGTGGAGGGCAATAGGTTTACTCTTTTGTAATCAAAACCAGCATTTGATCTCATGAACTGAAATGGAAATAGCCTTCTACGAGCATTACTTTCTAAAACAATTTCCAGTGTTGCATTGCTGCTCAAAGGAGCAAGAAGAAGTGAAAGAGGACAGCCAGAGAAAGTTAGCTGGCCAGGCCAGGGTCAGAAAATTTGACTGCTCTGTTTATAATTTGATTTCCCAACAAAAGTCCCTCAAATCTTTTTGAGGGAGAGATTTTATTGAAGGGTTTATGTTACCAGACTAAATTGTTGAACCATTTATCTATCCAAATCCACCTAGAAATGTGACAGTCTCTCCATCCCTTATTTTCTCTGTAAGAGAAGGCATCCTTACCATAGAATCAAGAGTACATAGAATCCTTACCATAGAATCAAAAGTACATAGAATCCTTACCATAGAATCAAAAGTACAATTTGAAACATCTCTGTGATTCAAACTGCAGCAAGATGTTCCCCTCATACTGAGCCAGAATGACCCATACTTGGCAGAACGCAAAAACCATGCCTAGAAAGATGTCCTACTGCACAAGCTTTGGGTAATATACATGAATCATTTCAGTCGGAAGAGATCCTCAGGGTCATCGAGTCCATCTCTCAGGGTGCACTAAGACCCAAACCCTCAGGCACTACATGATACTTGCCCAGCAGATCTTAGACTCGGGCCCAAACACACTCTTGAAGTCAAAATTCACATAGGCTTACATCTACGTTGTGGAGACCAAACCAGCCTGTGGTTGGGAGGCGATATCTAGAAGCTTCCAGATATTCCTCTTCTGAGAGCAGAACACCCTTATGATATCATCCATCAGCCAACCACAGATATCTTTCCGCATTGCTGTTTGTGAGGGAGCGCGGGCCAAAAAGCAAACAAAGGCAACAGGAGTGGCAAAAATGTTTAAGGTCAGTGGGTAGATAAACACAATGAACATCACACTCCACCTTTGTATCTGATTAATAGATATTTTACTAAAACAAATCAAAAGGAAAACACTTGGAACAGTCAAGGACATGATACTTCAACCCAGTCCACAAAATAATGGCCTGTTCCCCTTTTCAGTATCTGCTTTGCACTAATTTTTCAAGAAAACCCCATAACAGCCTTGCTAGAGTTGCAATGCGTGTTTAAAATTTACCAAAAGGTGGAAGACAAAAATGCAAGTAAGAGAAAAACAGGATTATGAAGTTTGTACCTTGTACCTATTGCATCCAAGGTAACACTATCGCATCGCTGATTTTGCACTGGGCATGCTACATCAGGCTATTAATCTACCTGAAATACCTGGGACCAAGTGAAGCATTATGAAATAGGTAACTGAAACTCCCTTTTTGAAATCAAAGTCATCCAGTGCAAAAAAAAAAAAAAAGAACACCACATTTTATCATTTTAGCTTGTTGTCTTTGTGGTTAGCTTTCCTCCCATCGCTAAGATCTGATGATAAACCTATACACCACAGCTGGGAAAGAAAACCTACCTGACTCATTTTTTCCCCTGCGTTTGTTTTTTTCGTGCTTCACTTTAAACTGACTCTCCAGGTTTGTAAAGCTAGAGAAGTTTTCATTAACTAGCTCAATACATTTTAAAAACAAATCAGAAAAAAGAACTAAGAACAACAGTAAATAATAGTAAATACTATATATACACATACACACTTCACTAAACAAACAAATGCCAAGCACACAAATCATACATATGAAATATACCTTTAGCAACAGATCTGGATTAGCTCCACACACAAAAAAGGAGAAAAACTATTTAAAACAGAATAGCAAGGCAATCCATATTCTCTCCTGGACAAACAGGATGCAAATTTAATTTTCAAAAAGAGACCTCTTTTTCGTTATCAGACAATATTAAAAAAAAAAAAAGAAAAAAATTGACCAGCTGTGGTTCTTCATGTCTCATCTTCTGTAAAATGGGAGAATTGCTTAAATCCCATCTCCTTTCCTGCAAGCTAACATTTACAAAGCACTCAAAACCTGAAAGTATTTTTGGAATAGTGTCTTCTGAAAAGGCTGAAGAAATACTATACAGAGTAATGTAACTGGCATGCAAAAATCAAATTCATATTCATTAGCAGAAATCATTTTACTCTGTGTTTGTACAGCACAGAGTTTGATCTACAGAGCGATGACAATAGTCATCTAGAAAGACATTTTCTCCTCCCTTTAGCTCATTTGTTTTACAAGATATGTGTAGAGCAGTCAAAAAAGAGCACGAGTATTTGTACTGCTATGAAAAATAATTAAGCCTGGGTTTAAAATTCCAAATCTTGTTTGAAGCAGGACAGGTTTTGAAACAGCAAAGAAGAGTTTAAGGTGGTCTTCAAGCAGCGTTGCCCTGCTCTTTTAGTCTGTCCATTGGAAAACCAGCATTTTGGGTTCTCACTTTTCCAGCAGCCTCAGATTGCAACTGCTCCCCAAGAAAGATAAGTAAAGGTACACATGGAGTCAAAAGCCAGTGAAAAACTCTCTTTCTGCATATCTTGTTTCCTTATGCTCTATTTCCCATTTCCAAGCCTGGTTTGTCATGTCTCTGCCACACAGAGGAAGCCACTTGACAACACTTACTTAGCTATACAATAGAGCAGGCAAGTGCACACTGCCCAAGCCAGCAAGGAACAGACGTAGGATCAATAATAAAACATGCTACTATAGAAGCGATAATTGCTTAACACCACTACGGGCTAGTTAAATATTATCCCTGTTACATAGTTAGAGAAAACAGATGGAGTTTGTGGGGAGGCTACATGGAGTCACTCATCACAAGTGGAGTTTGATCTCACTGGCTTTAGGTCCTCATTTTTATATCCAGATTCAGCACCAAAAAGGAAAACTCTGGATGTTTTGTAATGCAGAGATTTTTCTGGGGGTCAGAGGGACAGTTTCCAATGTTTTTACAGCCTCCCCACACCAACTCTAGGACAGTTTTGACTCACAAAGGAGAAGGAAGAGCATGCTAAGGCCACCCGTGGCTCCACATTCCCCTCTTTCATTCTTCACCTTTCTCTTCCCAAACAACCATTACTACTCCTCCCTGGGGGAAACCACTCTTTGGCCACTTACAAAGAGGCACACGTTGGGTATCTGGGAGATACCGTCCATTTGAAACACCTCTGTGATTCAAATGCCAGCAAGTTGTTCCCCTCATACCGGGCCAGAACAACCCATACTTGGCACAATACAAAAACCATGCCTAGAAAGACGTCCTACTGCACAAGCTTGGGGTAACGTACACATGCAACCAGTATAGGATGCCATAGTAAATGCCTGAAGATAAATACACACCCTTTCATATTTAAACAACACGTTTTGCCTTTTTAGCACAAATACAAGAATTTAATTAATTTTCATACTGCCAGTTCAAAGCTTCCTGACATTTTCAGTGGAGACAAGCAAGAGCAACATGGCTGAGGATGTCTACGCAGAGCACTGCAGGTGACCTCAGTTCAGGCCTTTGACAAGAATGGCACCACAAAGGGCGGTAGGAAAGCAGACTCAAACACAGCTCCACTACATAGCAGCTTCCAAGACTCCAAAATGTGTTTTACAAACACTAAATCAAGTCCTTAGAGAGTTTTTGCAAATATTAGGCTGTTGAAGTGCCCATTCCAGTCCCAAACACAAAGGCCTAGGTAAAGAAAGCCTCTGCATTGATTTACACTGGCCTGGTACGTCCCAAAGTATGTTCTTTTTTTGATTCCTGGCAGAGTATTTCATCCAAATCACACACACATATGCAAAAATAAAAAAGCCACAAAACCCACCACCACCAACCAGGTAAAGTTGAGTTTCATACTGGCCTGAAACAACTTAAGGGCCACCTACTTAGTATTGTCATTCTAATTAAGAGGGTTCCACTAACGGTAGGGTGAAATGAAAAACATTCTGGATGTTCTGCTGGATCTCCTGGAGCTGTAGGAATCTCCAAGCTTTGGTTCTTCAGAAAGCCATCCAGTAAATTTACGTCTTGCAGTGGTCAGTTAAATAATGTATGTTTTTCATTAGAGGCCTAATGATAAATATGAATTCATAACAGTACGTGTGTGTATATACCCACATATCTGTAGAATTTAATCATTCAGATCACAGTGGAAAGGAGTTCTAGCACAGCAGTGAATTTTGCCTTTCCACTGTGCTAGAGAAAAGAATAAAGTAGAGCTGCGTATGAACGTAAATCAGAGTGACCTTTACCACTTCTTTAACTCACAAGGAAAAGCTATCGCATTTTAAGGAAAGAATAGTCTCCGTTAAAGGAAGAGACAATCAGCCCATTAGGTCAATTTTAATTTTGAAACCAGAATATTAAATATTCCCTTTGATTATGAATTGTATTAAAGTGATTAAAATCTTCTAATAAAAAAAAAACAAACTTAATCCCAGACCTGCTGTCATATAAATATATATGGCTCACAATGTCTCAGTGGAACTTAACATTTATAATAAAGTACATAATTTATTAAAAATATAATCTAACCACATTTCAACTGATTTTGAAACTCAAAAAAACATGCACTTTTACCATCCTACTGTCTGACATAAAAAAAATTCAGTAAAACCACTGATTGCTTCTAGCTTTTTTCTTCTCTCCTGATAATGTGACCACCTCTGCAATGTAAAAACATCTTGAAGAACTGAAGAGAACTTCATCAGACACTTTGAGAAACGAGCGACAAAAGCTACAGGCAGAAATCCTAACATTTTCCTGAAGTATCTTTGTTATTATTTATAAACACTTTTTCTGTTGCTGTAACACAACTAGGAGACATATGCAGATAGATAAAACACCAAATGTTTATTTTTTTTATGTTTTAAAGTGATCTTTGCATTATGCAGGATTTTTCCTTCAGATCACTATAATAGTCTTCTGAGAGACAGGCTGCAATCCCCGTTTGACTCATCACATTATGTGCCTGTATTAAGCTTTGCATTAAATCCCAGTGCCATCTATAACTTACTACTAATATCTTTACACCACTGAGGCTTTGATATTTGATGGAAAGCCCCCGAAACCTCACCAAGGGTCTCATCAAATCGGGCAAACCTCACTTTCCTGTGTATTTATCAACTGAAGCATATATTCAAGTGAACCTAATTTGAAGAGTCCATGGTTGGTTAATCAGCTATGCAGAGTTTTCTCGACCTATTGTTTCTATCAGTATAGCTAAAATGCTAGGAAATGGCATCCTTTGACGCTATACCTGAATATCAACACTTTACCTGCCATAGAATCAAAACAGCATTTCCTGGTCACGTTAATTCCTTACTTCTTGCTTAGTGCAATGCATCTAAAGAAATGAAACTTATTGAATCAAGTTTAATGACATAATAAATTCTTCCCTTCAGACAATGTCGAGGCTTAATTCACTAGTGCACTTTAAGCCTTTGCCGTTAGCATCTGATGGGTCATTAGTCTGTAATCCAGCAGCTAGCCTGTTTGGAATCTAAACTAAATCAGCAAGTACCATATCAGTAGTTTCTGAAATATGACTGGCAGGTCAAGTGGCCTCAAAAAGACTGCCTGGGGCAGTTAAGACTAGGATAGGGCATGACTAGAACAGAACCAGTGATGAATCTGGAAGCATGTACTCAATAAAGACTTCATTCATTCTAACTCACTAAACAGCAGTTCTTCAAATGACTTGACTTATATTTTTGATGTTTTTAACCAGTAGGTCATGCAATAAAATTGTCCTGTATGTGCCAATAGGCTTAACACACAGATCATTGACTTGCATGCTTGGGCATATTTTATTTATATTTTTCCCTCGAGTTTTTCCATAGCAGCCTGAAATAGGCAATAGAATCACCATCGTGTGGGAAAACATGAAATCTCATGGACTTAGATCACAGAATTTTCAAAAGTAGCAAGTTTGATGAAATACCCTTTTGTCCAAAAAGAAGCTCTGAAATGCCAGTTTCTACACCTGAAAAGCCACGTTCTTGAGATGCTACTAATAATTTGTACTCCCAGCTGAGTATCTCTCACATTGCATATTAAGAATAGCCCTTATGCAATCATTTTAGGGTTTTTCAATACGAGCCAAAAAACTAACTCCGCTTTAGAATTTCAGCTGGAGTATTCCAAGCTTGTCAGAGAGGAAAACATGCTGTGCTCATCTTCATCACCCTTCTCTTCAGCATACGCTGAACACTCATAAGACTTGATTCAAAGTCCACTTCAGTCAATTGACCCCAGTGGTCTTTAGATTAGGCCCTTAATCTGTACATTGCACCAAGATAATCAGTAACAGTTTAGTTAGAAGACAAGTTGGTGTTTTTTTCCGCAGCCCCCCCACCTCCCATCGTTCCCCAGACTCAATGAAACGTTTCCAAACCCCTCAAAATAAAAGACTGGCACTTTCAGTGAATACAGTCTGTCATACACTCGTGATTTAAGTGATATTTGTGGTTTAAAAAAAAACTAAACACAACAACAACAATAACAAAACAAACAAAAAAATCCAAACACCAAAACACACTAGGGAAAAATAAATAAAATAAAACCATGAGACTGATGCTTTGACTCCCAGAAAATGCCTTTTCTTTGCTGCTTCCCTGACCCACGTTTCAACTCTTATGCCATAGCGGTTTCTCAGTGGACATCGGCACCAAGGGGGTGGAAAGGAAAATTAACTCTTGCCTCAAGGTCCATTTTACTTACTTCTCAACTACACGTCTTTATTTGTGATAATACCTGTAGTATAGTGTTACTTAGAAATAGTTAACAGAGTGGGCCAAATCCACTCTATGCTAAATGAGGTACCAAGTGCATCATAGAACCATTTTGGGTGGAAGAGAACCTTAAGATTGAGTCCAACCATAACCTAACTCTGGCACTAAACCATGTCCTTAAGAACCTCATCTATTTGTCTTTTAAACACCTTCAGGGATGGTGACTCCACCACTTCCCTGGGCATCCTGTTCCAGTGCTTTGCAACCATTTCCATGAACAAATTGTTCCCAATATTCAATCTGAACCTTCCCTGGCATAACTTGAGGCCACTTCGTCTCATCCTATCACTTGCTACTTGGAGCAAGAGACTAACACCCATCACAGTCCTACAAGGGGTCCTACTGACTTCCACATGCCACAAGTACCAATGGGCAGATGCTCCAGAGAGCAGAAAATGGTTCTAAAGCAATTCTAACTACCACAGTATTTGAGGAAACCGTAGGTGCTTGCCCAATTCCTTAAATCAAGGCCTTGCACTGCAGGTCTGTGGTGAGAATCCAGTTCCCAGCAAACCAAATTGTAAATTTTCTTAAAGAAACCTGCCTCTGCCCTCATTACACAGCACCAAGAGAAAATAAGGTTTGGAAACAGGTTGGGTTACCAACTGCAGGCTTCAGACCTGATTGCCGTTTCAATACCAAAATCCCAGGATTTAAAAGGATGACAGCATCATCCCAACATCCCCACTCCCACTGCAGAGCACATGTGAGACAAGAGGCCACAATCAACCCATTTGATAGTCACCTTTCATGGAACAGTTGTGCAAAATTCAGCAGGGCAAATCCCAAAATACCCCCAATTAGGAAGATAACTCATTTCCACATCCAGCTTGCTCAAAGTTGTCTACAGATTAATTTAAATATGCATTAAACACACTGTGTAACAGAGGCAAAATTACTTATTGCTTTAAGCATGCCCATGCTATTTTAAAATAGGCTGGCCGTCATGAGCATTTCTCCTATTATCTTTGGTGACATTTAATCAGTGCTTAAATGTTGGGAACACAAGGGAAAGAAATCAGGTTATATATTTGGGAAGGAGACTCTTAGAAATTAGGCTTCTTTCCAAAAGAATACTTAACCGGTTGCTCACTGACTAAGCAAACGTAGTTAGCACATATGCTCTCTCCCTGGTAGGAGGAAAGTCACAGGATATCTCAGCAAGGGCTCAAATCCTTTCTAGAGAAAAAGCTGAATTCAAATTCCCGGAAGACTTGGACCAATAACTTTAGCCTCCGTACAGTAATATTCCCTTTTACTCCGTCTGTCACGCACACTGCAGAGGTAGAAGGTTTTTACAGAAATGAGAAAATGTAATTTAAAAAAAAAAATTATTATTGAACTATCAAAGACACCCTGTCATTTGGGATCTCCCTCCATCTCCAGCCTTTGTATTCCAAGGTACTTCAGTAACAGCAGTAAGTGAGCCTAAAATGCCAACTTGAGATTTGCATTATAAATGGCATATACAAAGAGAGATTTTTTTAAACTTTGGTTGATCTAGCATATCAAAGATCTTTTTCTCTCTTTTTCTAAGCTACTTCAGTGACTGCATTGAAGTGAACTGAAAGGAAAAGCTTGAAAGTGGCAAGAAATCTGGCATGCAAAGAAAATTTTTTTGCCTCTCCCCCCCTCACTTATTTCAGTTGAACTCTTCATTATATGGGGGCCCCTTTCCTCTTCTAAGATGCGTTTTTCTCTCCATCTCTCTCATGCCATCCCGTGCTGTGTCAATACCAAACAAGGTGAAAATACAAAGCATGCAAGAACAGCTCCCGACATCGGTTCTTTCAGCCCCCGTTCAACCTTCTGCATTGCTAAACTGAGCACCAGAGCGAAGATTACACCACATTTATTCGTTATTTCCTCTTTATCCGGAGCCAGCAGTAAACCCAGCCATGCTAATGGCCTCTGCCTCTCCCACACCTTATCCTGGGCCATTCCCTAAAGCACAGACCACTCGTGCAATAGCGGGACATGTCACAGAAATGCACACGGAACATGTTCTCCTCTTCCCAAGGAAATCACACGCTGTTTTCACTGCTTGCGCTGTGGTTAGCACAGTCTTGCTCCAGTAACATCGATCTGGGAAAAATGAAACAGCACGGAAAAGTCACCGGGGGAAGAGCAGAAGGAATGACTCAGCTCTGAACCTGAATTCAGACGAAAGTGAGTAAGAGCTCCCAAAATAAACTAAAAAAAAAAAAATATATATAAATCATGACCACTGATACCAAGTCTCCATTTAGAAAGTTTAAAAGTCAAAATATTCTTTAGAAATATTGGTTGCTTTGCAGCTTTCTAATTAGCCTGATGTCCTTTTTTTTTAATAATTAAGAAAACCAGCTGCATTTACTTTTTGAAACAAAAGCCCCTCACATTTACTGACAAGTTGAGTGACAGCCCTGCCCAAACCCCCGGCATCTCCTACATAACAGCCTCAGAAAGGAGCTCCCAGCCCGCATTTGGCAAAAGGCTGAAGATGTGAGGAGAGAAAAGGGACCAGCAGGCACGGCCAAAGGGAAGGGTTTGAGTTTCCCATGCTGGGGCTGAAAATGGGAGGATGGCTGAGTCAGAGCCACAGGGCTCCGTTAGCCCTGCGCCTTTCCAGACTGAATTATTATTCCCATCACAGAAGTTTGCACCAGCCGCTCTAGCCCACGCTCGTTCCTCTTACATCAGAGACTTCAGGGCAAGATTAGACAAACACGCGGCAGGGAAAAAGCCGGTTCAGGACAGCGTCATCCCCGCTTTCTTGACTCGTTTGATCTTGCCGGGACAGCCCAGGTGCTCGTGGCGGGACCGGTGTGTGCTCAGGCTCACTGCACACTACAAGCACGAGGACAGATGATGGGACAGTCAGAATACCCAAAATACAGGGAGTGTTATTCCAAACTTAACCAAATACAGCTTATAACGACGTGCCGCTGGGGTAGTCTTTAGTATGTGGCTTCTATAACTTGGTTTATCAGCAAATATTTACAGAAAATACTAGGGGGCTTTCTTCACATCAGTGACAATAGTTGCTCCATCCCTCAGTGCTGATGACATGGGCACGTTGTCAAAGCTGAATAGCTGCCTACTGACCCCTCCTCTTCATCAAGGGGGCCTTGCTAATGTCCTGAGTTAAAACAGCTCCAGCACCAGCTGGAAGGCTTGATCATGAACCTACCAAACCCACCCTAAAGACAAGCAGGACCTCTGAAACCCGCAGAAGCAAGACCAGAATTTTTCCTTCATCCCAAGATTAACTGCGTACAAGTGCTAGAGCAGCTATTCATCAACACCACTACCTTACTGCATATATCAACATATGTAGGGCTGTGGCAAATGTAAAAGGCACCACCCTACAAAAAAAATAATAATTAAAATGAAGAAACCATCAGCAATGTGCATCAAGTCAGCTGCATCAAGCTAATTTTTTAACCTAAAGATTTGAAGGCCTCTTTTTCTTTTTTAAAGTCTGTATTTCTTTTTAATCTTCTCCTGATAAAGAAATGCAAAATATTAAATGAGTTTAGGTTTATTTCAAGCAGTCTTGAAGAGATAAATAAAAATAAGCTTCCAAAACACCCAGGAAAGTGACACAAGCCTCTGGTTGCACAGAGGTTATAGGGATACTGAGCCATACATAAAATACTGTTTGCATATGTGAAGTTCAGCACAAAACAGACTTCTGAGAACAGAGTAACATCAAATAAAAGACTAGCTGTGGTAATAGTTATATTTACTTTTGCTGTTGCTATATTCAACTTTCCTATAAACAACATATAGGTAGAGGAATTAATTATCTGGGTGCTCGCAGAGAACAGCCCAACTTTCTCTAATGACCCATCCAACTGGGTCAGCCTGAGCCTGATGGCAGAAACGAGCAATAAAAAGTTTAACACTGTCTGAAATAATCCCGGATTTCATTTAATCTCCCTCCTAGTACTAAAAATAACAGAGAGCAATAAAATCTCAGATGGTGCATATTGCAAGAGCTGCCATTTAATCTTCCTGATGAGAAAAAGAAAAAGCGACAGACCCCTTTCTCAGCTTCCCAACACTCAAAATTTCGGGTTTTTTTCCCTGCACTGTTGGAATATGCACCTACTTCCTTGAATTAACAAATCTCCAAATAACACACGTAGGGGCTATTTTCCTGCACATAAACATGCCTTCGCTGTTCACAAGAGTATAACAGGCTTTGGGAAGAAATATAAAAGAGTTGCTAAAGCCAATAAAGTAATTTCCTCAGCCACACATATGGCTTCTAAGTTTAATAGCAATTATGTCATTTTTATATATGATTCACTTGATGTTGTTTTTATGTGAATCATTTGACATATATAACTCTGGCAGATTTCTTAAATAAGCATATCGCCAGAGACTAAATTACTAATCAATTAACCAATTTCTCTCCCCCTTCCCCAACTAGGCATGCAATTAAGACGGAAGACTAAACTTAGAAAGACAGCAGAGGCACTTTGAGAAAATGAGGTTTGATAAATCATGGATTTTCATTTCAGGGGGAAGAGGGGATTGCAAAGCAATAAGCTGGGGGCTACGGCAAGGAAAGAGATGAGAAGACTTCGCATCCAGCTGTCTCTGTGGTGTGACCTGAAGAGCATCCCTGGTTTCTCCAGCACCCCAAGCGTGGGGCAGCCACCCTGTGCACAGATCATGGGGCTGCAGCCCTTCAACCCTTCCCTTGCAGGAGCACAAACGTGGCCACAAACACCTGCAGCTCATTACTCGAGCAGGTGCAGCAGGGACACCGACACCCCCAAATACACCACATCTTAATTCTCACTTCTCTTCTTGCCGGGGATAACGGGGGAGGCCAGCACTGCAGAGGGAACAGGGAAGGAAACAGCCCAGTCAGAGAGGTGTTTACCGTTTTCTCGCCTGACCTCCTCACGCTCTCACCACAACACACACCCCCTTCTTTCCAGAAGAAATTGTACACCCTGCAGCACCCCTTCCTCCTTTTCAAACCGTTCGCCGCCCTGCTGCTCCGTAACCTGCGCCCCAGCTCTCCCCCCTTTCCTGGAGGCACACAGCTGGGCACCCCCCGCCAGCCCAACACCAGACCAGCTCACCGTGCTTTCAGGATCAGCGACCAGACAGGTTTTATCTTCCCAGATTAACTGCTTTTAGCATATTCCCACCAGCCCGCAGCTCAGCATATAAAGGCGAAATATACCTGGCTCACTACGTTTATGGGGCTTGAGTGAAACAGACACAGGTGTTTTCCACACTCTTGTTACCCTGCTTAGAGAACAGGCATCTTTCAGAAGGAAAGCCGCTTCTCTTACTAGAAAATAGCTTTGAACACCAGCTGTAGTGTCTTCAACTTTAACTGCATGCAAAGGCTCTA
This sequence comes from Pampusana beccarii, assembly GCA_013399365.1. Classification (NCBI taxonomy): domain Eukaryota; kingdom Metazoa; phylum Chordata; class Aves; order Columbiformes; family Columbidae; genus Pampusana; species Pampusana beccarii. The sequence continues at coordinate 1,522,660 of VWYH01003811.1, read as the reverse complement.
CATCTACAACGATTTTGCAAGAAGTATTTTTTTCTATCTTGAAAGCCCCACTAGCTAACACATAAGCAGAGGAGCTCTCATAGCATACCTCTTCTTTAGAGGTACCCCGTTTCCCCCAAAATAAGGCCTAGCATCATTTTTCTGGATTTTTGAGGATCCTCACAATATAGGCCCTACTCCAAAAAATAAGCCCTAGTCATAGATCATTAAAAGAATTTTTAAAAAGTCAATTTAAATAGTGTCAAGGCAGCCATACATGTAAAAAAGTAAGCATCTTTTGGAGCAAAAGTTAGTATGAGACGCTGTTTTATTTTCAAGTATCAGCCCACATAAACAACTCGGATCAGCTATGTACCTCAGCTAATATCAACACAACAATTAAGCACACGTTTAATGTAAGCACACTAGATGCACCAACTCCTTTAAGACAACCTTATTTGCTTGTTTTATTTAACAACGTATTCAAGAGATTTGTTTGAAGGAATCAAAACAAACAGCAAGACCAGACCTCAAGCACTAAACGTCCACAAGACCAACCACTTCAAACCTTTCCCAGCACAAAAAGGAAACACAGGCTTCACTGTTTAGTTTTTAAACGCTAAGAGATCACAAGCTATCAACAGCACATTACCTCAGATTTGGTTTCCCACCTCCAGTAGCTGTTTTTACCTTGAAAAAAGGAGTGTGCACTTTCTTCTTTCCTTCCCGCCTTCCTTCCTTGACCCAAGAAATGGAAGGCCTCAGCTCCCCTGCTAGTTACCTCCCTTCTATCAGGCCCAAGTGAAGACACCTGTGCCTCGTTAAGCTGCAGCTCCACCTGTGCCAGTAGCACCCCTTGGACACCCTGAGCTCAGTGTCAAGGCTTTCCTCTACCATACACACCTGGATGCACATGGAGGAGGTTCATGAAAATCCACAAGCCAAGCCACCCAAATTTGCAAGTGAGATGTGTGAGGTTTACATGTGTACATCTACCGGGACTGGTAATAATCCTTCTCCTAGGGTGAGCATCCTAATCACCTATCTCTGGTTCTCATAGTAGTCACATACAGCTACATATAGTCATATATACAGCATATATACTCGCATATAGATAAAAATACTGTCTTCCAGTCCTTTACCTGATTTGCAGTAGAAACTGGTTATTTCCTCTCCAACATGTACATCCTAAATTGTTTTGATGAGAGGGTCCCTCAGTACCCACAGCTGAGAATGCTCCTCTGGGTCTTAACCACTTTATAGTAGTGAATTCAAGAAGATAATAACAGCAGTTATTGGGTGAAGCACCTCCTAAGCAGCCTTAGCATCATAAACATGCTGCTGCATTTACACACCTAGTCATATTAAAGTGCAATATTTTCAAGAGGATTGCAAAAAATCCTTGTGTGCTCAGACGCAATGTAATTTCTATACGTCAGCTATTTGGATCCGAACCCTTACCACAAGCCAGGAGAAGGCAATATGCCATGCCGACCCCCTCCTGCAGCAAACCCTCTGCCCTCAATGCCTCCTCCCTCCTGTGTGCAACCCAGCACAGTCAAAATGACCCATCCAGGCTTGAGTTCCTCAGGCAGGACAGGTGTGCATCAGAATTGGGGTGAATCGCAGCAGCTTTAGGCACGAAGCAGACAACAAATCACCCGCTGGCATGAGGTGTTAGTGTGTGTGTGCAGGACGAGAGCATCGCTGTCAGGAACAGAAACCCAGGCAAAGGAAGGAGCAGGGAGGGCCAAAGAGCAAGTTGAATTTCCCTGAGGAAAACACCCCAGAGACACCAGGGTATTTGTCATCCCTTAAAAAAGTTAACTTGGAGGTCACTTGTGTTCCCACTGAAGAGATCGAGTCCCTGAAGTTTTTCCTACAGCAGCGGTCCTTTCTGCTGCCACTCACTCACCATTTCAGGTGCCTCTCCCAGCTGCTCATGCTCAGATGTTGCAGATTATCACTGATAGGAGCTCTTCACTCCTAGGAATGTTATGCGTTTTCTTGCAAAACCTGTTTGGGTTTTTTTCTCCCTTTTTCTTCTGCTGTAGACATCCAGCAATGCGGTTTTATAAAACAAACAGCTCTTCAAAGACAAGCGTGCTGACAGGAATCAAAGCAGCTGGTTTGACTCCCCTGAGATGTTCAAGGTGAAAAGCCTGCTGGGTTTTCTTTACCTGGCTGGTTAATAATTACAAATAAGAGAGTTATGAGCAGAATTCACTTCCTCCCTATGCATGTCTGGCAAGACCATCTTCCCTGTCAAGGAGAGAGGAACTTCAGCATCCAAGATGCAACTGCACCATGGACGGCAAGCTTTGGAGCAGCTGTTCCAGCTCTTGGGCATGGAACACCTCACAGTTCATCAACCAGCGTTCTCCAGTGTAATGGTAGCTAATGCTACCGTCTTTTTTCCTCATCACATACATTATCTCTGCTAGTGTACAGGCAGCTGGTGTGGTGGTCACCCCAGGAACTTACCTTTGTTTCATGAACACTCAGTTCCCTTTGCAGAGGTGCCTACAAACCCGCAGCCATCAGCTGTGGCTTCCATGGAACTGCATGTGCTTCCTCAAAGCTTCGGAAAACACTGAAGCTCAAATGCATCTCAAAAGTGAATCCCCTGTCTCCTTTTTGATCTTGTTTACTACATACACATGACTAACGCAACCGCAGTCTGAAGCTACATGTTATCAACACCACATGCCCTGGTCTAACAAAAACCGGGGCAAAACATTAGTAATAAATCCCCTGCTTTGCAGAAAAAGTAACTGTAAAAAGCACCTATGCCACATACCAAACGGCACATCTTCTGTTGCATCTCCACCTTCCTTGCCTCCCTTTTCCTGCAGCTGGTCCATCTGTCCTCACTTGGGAGCTTTGATTTCACACACTTTTACCCACCGCATCTGCCCTACTCGCTGTGTAAACCTCAGGTTCTTCGTGATTTGTAAACCTGTGCAGCAGGTACACTGTGTGGTTTCCCATCGCTCCCAGGCTGCCCCAATTTCTGTGTTTTCTGCTGCCAACAAACGCACCTTCCATCCATCACCAGGTCCCGGGGCATGTGCTCCCACCCACCGCCCATCTCATGTGGTCTGGATGTTGGTGGCATGAGCTCCTTGCATGCTCTGCCTGCCGAGTTCCAGGCATCAGCACCCCGTGCCCAGCCAAAACCAAGAGAGGTGGTGGCTGAACCATCCCTGGAGACATCCCAGGCCAGGCTGGACAGGGCTCTGAGCAACCTGAGCTGGTGAAGATGTCCCTGCTCATGGCAGGGGGGGCACTGGGGGAGCTTTGAAGGGCCCTTCCATCCCAAACCATTCTATGATTCTACGAAATAAGCAGGATTGTCACATCCTTCCTTCGTTCTCCTCCCCATGCCTTGATCATCCAGGCTTTGCCCTTGTAGGCTCTCCATGTGGTCCCATCCAGGAGGGCTGATGCTGTCCTGCTGGGCTGTATCACCAGGGGCATCCAGCTCAGGGGCTCCTGCTCTACTTAACTCACTGAACAAAGTTTCCCAAGTCCAGACGAGTCCTGAGAAGTGTTCACATAAAAAAGACATCCCAGCTGCAGAAACCTCAGCGCAAACAATCCCTGCTATCCCAAAGCCAATGCAGTCAAAGGTTGGACTAGACCTGTCAGACCTGCTCTGAAAAAAGTCAAAAAGACCAAAAACTAACTAGAAAACAAGCAGAGTGGGTATTTTGCTAGCAAAGCAAAGCAAAAAAGTTAAGGAGTTAAGGACCATCTTTGTTTCCACATGACATAGTTGGCCAATTAGGAAATAACTAACCTGGTTCACTTTAAATGTTGTCATACGCTATGTAACAGTGATATTAAAATTGTCCAGGTTTTTCTTTTCCTCAGATGGATTGATGCTGCAAAAGGAAAAACAAGGCATCAATTTTCAGGAATCTTTCTAAAATAAATTTCATATATTTAATGAAATTGTGTGCTGCTGATATATATTGTTGGCCTACAGAATGAGAGAAACACACCCACCTAAGGAAAAGGATTAACTGAAATAACGCCATTTCTAGGAATTAAAATTATTGGAATTCAAGCTGAAGCCCATTTCCAATATGCAATCTTAATGTGATCCTGAGGGAGCTCTGAAATTATCATCTTCAAGTAAGTGATCTTTTCATGCAATTTTATTCTAGCACTATATCTAGGTATCTTCTCCATAACTTCTATGTCCACAAGCTTATTTATCTCCTTGCTAAAGTTCAAAATCTAATTTCCAACACAGGTTACTTACTGTAATAAACTGTACAAGCTTTAAAGTGACAAGTTGAAAGATACAATTTTTTAGAGTTATGAATTAATAGCCATATATGTCAAAGAAAGTGCCAACTTTTTCATATTTATAGATATATTATTGAAATGATAAAAAATGAACTGAGGAAAGAGAAAAGAAGTGAGGAGAACTACATATAATGAATCAAACATACTTAACAAGACATGTACAGACACTTTAGTGTGCATCTCTTTTATTACATTACATTAATCAAATTCTGCTAAAGACATCCATCTAAGCGAAGTGTCACAGTGATATTCTATAAAAACATTCTTTTGAAAAAGAGTCTTCCCTGACAGCAGTATCAACTATTCTGTCTTAAGTGATTGTCAGGACTGCATTACTCAGAAATTAAGAGAATTTATGTAAGTGCCTCACGAGCTCCCCTGAAGAAAAAAATAATTTAATTGAAGCAAGTGTACAAACTCTGATAAAGGCTGGTAAAACAAGGATAAGTGATTCAACTTAAAGAAGCATGAACTCGGGGGTTTCTACTTCTTTCTTCTTTGGTTCACAGCACCAACGGACTTTCTTAATCTGCGAAATCCTGGAAGAAAATCCTCCCCGCTGCTAAAACAGGTAGAATATGAGCATTTTCTTCTAAATAATCCAGCAAGATCTGATCAGCTGGGATTTGGGGCTCTCCCCCAACATGTATTTATTTATTTATTCTAATGAGTTAACAAACAACTCTTGGGAAGGCGACGGAGGTTTCTTGGCCGTGCAGCTGTGAGGCCCAGATGTGGCACCGCTTGGCACGGCCTGGCCCTGGGGAGCAGGGATGTTCTGGCAGGTTGGGCACATGGGTCAGGTCCATGTATGTGCTCACGGTGTATGATCTTCTGCCTTCTACCGACAGGCAGACACTGCAAACCAGTCGGCTCATTACAGGCAACTCGGTATTTTTATAACCTCCTGCAGCTACACATTTCGTAATGGGATTTAGAAAAGGCTTCCGTTTGTTGCTTAAAAAAAAGTGATCTGGAATTAAAACTTTGGTTTAAATGTTGTGTTATTTCGTCTCCTTTTTTAAAACAGTCTGACCCAGGATTTTTTAACTTTGAGCAAGCCAAGGAAAAATATGAATACCAAAATTCCCATTGAATAGTGAATTTGGATTACAAGAAGCTACTTTCAGACTCCAGCGCCAGCGAGCCACAGAGAACGAGGGGTGAAGGGTGTTGCGTCAATTCTCCTCCATTATTTAGATGCAATGGGAGTCATAAATCCACGGAGGTGACATCCATTAGGTAGCATTAAGGTAGTATTGGTATTTCCACTCAGTGCCGGGCTTCCCTTTAGGGGGTCGATTTTACTCCCCTGCAAATCAGGGTAAAGCTCCTCGGCATAATCCCTTAATGATGTGGCATCAAGTGTCAAAATAGAAGACAAGGAAACAGTTCGCAGGGAACAGTTTTATCTAAATGATTCACCGGCAGATCACAAAAGCAATGATTTGCTACTCCTAATTATTCACTAATTTTACCATCAAAGTATCAGCCTGGATGTTATTCAAACTCAAAGTCAACACTACAAAAGCCGAACGTGAAATTCACTATTTGCGTTACTTATTAAGTGAAATATGTAATCCATGTGACAGACAGAACGTCAACTTCAAACTGTGTTTTCAGCCACAACAAGAGCTGTTTGATCTACACGGGTTAGTTCAGGCATCTACTCAGGAAAAAAACCACACACACACACAATTTGTCAAACTGGTCGATGCAGCGCAATTTTGCAGTGAACTGTGTAAATACAGGAGAATGGTGAACACATCGAATCAAAATTCTGCCATGAATTCAAACTATTTACTGAACATCCAGCTCACTGTTCACTCAGCTGCTCTTATCAATGTTATAATAAACTATAAATCCTAGCGAGCCCCGAGGCAACTTAACTGCTGTAGTGATGCTGGAGGGTGATTAGGAAAAAACCTAAAGATAAGATCCATTGTTTTTTTCATGGTTGTGCACATCATTTTTCTATTTCTGATGCTTTATGTGTGATAATCTGAGCTTCCTCAGAGGTAAATTCTCATCTAATCATAACTCCCCACACATCAACAGAACATATCCTATGTGGTCTAACAACAACAACAAAAAAAAACAGAGAGCAAGAAGTGCTTCATTAAGAACATGGATTTAACCTACTGTAAGCTCATTCTTAGGCTGCAACAAAAGCCCTGGAAAAGGTGAAAATTAAAAGATGCCACCTAAAGAGCTCTCTAAAATTAGCATTAATTTTAATCTGCCTGAAAAAAAAATCTGAATGGTGCTGAGAGCTATGAAGACGGGGGCTATTTTAAAAATATATGTATTATCAAACAAAAGGAAAAAGCAGCCCCATTTAAAAAAAAAAAAAAAAAAGGGGGCAGGTATTGTATTCTGCCGGTCAGTGTTATACCTATATCAGATAAAAATGTATTGACAGGGACTATCCTGTGGCATATTTGATATATACAATGCACACGGATGGAATCAAAGGTGCAGCGAGGTTGGAGCAAGAGGAGAATGGGTACCAGAGGCAGGGGCAGAGGAGATTCAAAGGGGTCACATCCCATTTTGCTAGCTCCGTAATCACCAGAACAGGGTCTTGGATTTCAAAGAGATGTTAAAAAGCCATGTTAGTAAATTCTGGTCCATAACTGCGGCATTGGGAGGCAGGAGACATCACTATTTTTGGGTTGGAGCACCCCTTCTCCAGGTGGGTTCTCTTGCTTGGCTTCAATCACCACAACCAGAGGGAAAAAAAAAAAAAAAGGGGAAAAAGAAGAAGAGATAAGGTGACTTAATATCAGGCGGGCTATTAATAATTATTTCGCTATTTCTTGGTGTTTCTACCCCTGTCCCCGCCTGGGTTTGCACCCCAGGCGGGCGGGCTGACCTTTCTCCTGGCCATCCCCATGGGCTGCGTGTCACTCGCACGCACGGAGCTGCCAGCATCAGCCCCAGCAAGGGGAATTTGTCACCCTCTGAGTGACAGCTGCCATTTTAATGATCCGGCAGTGAAGGTGAATTTCATCACGGGAGGCAGAGCGGGAATGCAAATAGGAGAAGAAGGAAAGGAAAAAAAAAAAAAAGTGTTTCGACAAGAAGGTCCTGAAGATCAGATGGCTAGGAAGCGATTTGGAAGTTAATTCTATATTTAAAAAACATTTTTAGCCAATTTAGCAGATAACAGTTGCTACGTTGCTCTGATGTATATTTATAACTCTATTTGAATGGATTTGTGTTAAATTTTCTAGTTTTCAGTGGTTCTTAACAGAACCCAACTCCTCCCTGCCCTCCTCTGCCTGGTGAAATTGTCCAAAGACAGCCCCCTACCAGACTACTACACTTTAAAAATCATTTCAGTGACTTTCCTCCTTGGTAATGAGATGGAGTGATTAGAAGAGCTTTCACAATTACCCCACCGTTTTCCTTTAAGACACATACGAAAATTCCTTCCCTTTCTCAGCCCTTGGCACGTTCAGAGTTACTGTTCCCACTCACAGCTGTCACTACCATGCAAACTTAATAAATTCCATCTATGCATGACTTACTTAGCTAACCTCCATCCACCAGAGATACACGCTTCTTACTCAGACAAGCAGGACAATAACATAGTAAAGCTTCAAAACAATAGCTCTCATGTTTCAAATATGTATAATATTGCAAGGGGCTTATCCCAGCCCTGGTGATCCTACCCTAACAGAAAGGAGCTTTTCTTTCATACTATTTAACTTTTGGAATTTTTTTGGAGGGCTGGTTTCTTTCTCTTTTTTTGTTTTTCTTCCTTAATGGGTTTTAGGGGATTTGGTTTGGTTTGCTTTTTCTAAAAAAAATCAAAAATAGTTTAAAAATGCGGAGGACAGCCAATTGGGAAAAAAATATATCTTCCAAAACTATAAGTGTAATTATAAAGGAAGAATAAAATAAAAGAGGGGTTAAAATGGTTAGGGTTTCCCTCACTGAGCAGGACACCCTCCGAAACACAGGCAACCAGATTCTGACCTAACCCACCTTTGAAATTTGCAATAACAAATGAAGCCTCTGGAACTGTTGCGAATTTAAATCCGTGTAACCTAGAGTAAAATCTGCTTCCCTTCCCCCCCTGAACAATTTTGTTAGCAGCAAATTTGTCATGCACATTAAACCCTACCCAACAACAGCCTCGGGTCACATCAGCTGGGACCCTCCACCGCACCAGATACCTTTGCCACCTTGTTCCTCAGCGGAGCAATCGGCACTTTGCGGAAGAACCCAGCATTTTTTCAGAATTAACACCGCTAAGAGAAGTAATCATGCCCGTGTTCAATAAATACTCCCAAATGCCAGGTAAAATGCGCATCAGAGCGCATCAGGCAGCCACACAAGGTATCTGGAGGCAGTAGAACAAAGTACGCTTCACTTCGCATTAGAGCGGGCGAGCGTTGAAGCCTACGAGCAACAGAAAAACGCGGGATGAGTAATTTTACTAGGTGCTTCCGTGCAAGATTTCCTAGGGCCAAGCACTGTCCTGTCTTCCAACCGACGTAATTTTGATTAAATCAACAGCTGTTTATCGGTATGCCGCAAAATGACAGGAGCCAGATGCAACAGGGTTGAAACGTAAGGCAGGTAAGGGAGGAATAGCAACGGGGCTGCTAATGCGGGTAATTGCTCGGCTGATTAGCTGGCGTTTGAGGATGGGTATTGGAAAGGTTCATTCAAGTCTTTCATCATTCAGTTTCTCTAGATCATACTAAATTACGGATTTCCAGACAGGTTCAATCTACTGTATATTGCCTAGGTGCTATAATACTGTAGATTCAGTGCAATTTTGAAATGTAAAGAAGAGCAGGATTTGAAACGTGCTGCAGTCTAGCAGAAAATATCTTTTTGTTTATTTTACATTTTAGAGCTTTTGGCCAAACTTGAAAAAAAGGGGCCCCAAGAAGCACTGATTGCTTGGAGCATCTCTTCCTCTGCTCGCCCTGAGCTGCTGATGGTTGTCTTGACCTGACCCTATGGACCACAGTCCTTGGGCTCCAATCCCTTGCTGCCACCAGACATGATCCTACCAGGTGCCCCTGCTAAAGGTGGAGCAGAAGAAGCTTGAAGGCATGGAGTGAGTTTGCAAGAAGCCTGGATTTTTTCCTAGGCCAAAGCTTGCTTAAGGTGTCCGCCCTAATCTTTCAAAGAAAAAGGATGACACAACAAATGGGACGCACAAACATGCCAGAAAGGTGTGCTTCATAACAAATATAGTTTAAAGACGCCATTTCTTATACGTGTTCATACAATTAAATTCTATTATAGTCTCAATTTCCACTCGGAAAATGGATGACATGAGAGCACGTATAAATTATTCACATCTTTACTAAATGAAGGGCCATCAGAAAATTGTCACAGGCTATCCATATGCAGTATGACTTGAGACACGACTGACAATGTAACTAATATTTTTAATATCCCGGTTATTTCATAATTACAAGAACACTGATATTTTACAGTACTAGTTCAAAGTGTGAAACTAGGAAGACTAGTAAACTTGGCAAAACCTATGGGCTTCATCCTGCATCCTTTGAAAACCCCCAGCTAGAAGCGCGCGGTATTTTTATGGACCGGTGGGTACTTTTGGGTATGCACAGAATGAAGAAATAGAGCCCCATAGTGGTTAATCCCCAAAGCTAAAAATAAAAACAAACCAAAACCCTACTGAAACCAAAGCCTTTTAAGCTGCTATCTCATATTTTAAGCGATTTATTAAAATGTTAATTATCTGCATAACATTATGCTTGAATACAAGGGAAAAAAGCATTTTGAAAATTGTGCGCTTTTTTAACTGGGAGGGTAATTCACCGATTTCTTCCAAAATGACAATTTCTTTTTTATTCAGCGGCTTGAACACTAAGTCGGAGCACTCTTCAGACTGCAAATATAGCAATTATCCCAAGCAATGCTTTGACACTGTTACCACAGGCAAGTGGCCAAAGTGCATCAGCAGTCAAAATATCTAAGCAAGTTAACAAGCTCCTTTTACTCTCAGCAGAGCAGGAGAAGAAAGGGAATCCAACCCCTGAGAAATGTTAAAATAAAAGAGAAAGAAAAGCTGCTGGTGTTTGTTAAAGAAAATGGTGTCGCTGTCTGGGCCTGATCAAGGTGTAACAGCCGAGTCCCTGACAGATGTCCCTGGCTGGGTGGGATGGGGAGGGCTCTTCCCCAGCATCTTCTGCCGCGTGTCCCCAGCTAATGACCGGCTGCAGCCCACCAGGACCCCCCGTCAGCCCACACCTTGCTCCCCGCTTTGCTGCTCTTTCTCCCCTCTCTTTGCCCCATTTTTCTTTCTTTTTTTTTTTTTTTTTCTTTTTCAGCTCCGTTTGCAAAATACCCCCACATGTACCGTACAAAAGACATCTAAACTCATTAAGGAAATTCCCAAAGAACTATTAACAAATCATTTTGCTTCAGCCAGAGATATCAGATTTAATTAGGTGAGTGGTGTTGATGGGGTGCAAAAACAAAAGCCATCTCCTGTCTGAAAAGGTCCAGGTCCTATGTAGGCCCCATTCTTTCCTCTATGGCACAGACAATAATTGAGCATTTTTTTAAAGGACATAGGGATGAAAAGAGGACTCTGTCTCTCAGACAAAAGCTTTCAACTAAGATTTGTTTTCCTTTCTCACCAGGTGACTTAAAGGGAAAAAATCTTCAGCTGTAAAGAAGTAGCTACAACCTACAGTGAGAACACAGCGACGGAGAATATAAAACAGCTCTAACAAGCATAATTTTTGCAAGTGATTAATCAAAATGTATTTAGCCAGTCATCTTCAATGATAGTCAAAAGACCTGCTTAAAACAATAATCATTTTGCAATAATAACAGTTATGTTCATTCAAATGCAGGCAGGCTCCGCTGCCTGGGATGAAATGTCGACGTTGGACCCTGTCACGGTGCTGCAAAAGACTAAAGGGTTTTTTTCTCCAGGATGGAGCCTACAGGTTGCACAGATTAATGCCCTGTACGGCACAGTGATGCAAAGTACCGGGGAGCCAAAGGGTTATTTTCCCTCTTGTGTTTTAAATCTTCGGGTTAATGCTATTTGTAGGTCTGGCCAGTTGTCATTTTAGGGCGGTATTATCTGGGTGGTAGGATAATACCACCGTGTTACTTGGTGTGTAATGGGAATGTTTTTCTAACGGCTTCCAGAGACTCCAGAGATCACATATTGCTAAAGATTCATTCCATTTTTTTTTTCTTTTTTTTAAATACATCTTCAAATCAAGAGGCTTAAGAAATACTAACAATTGACATATGCCTTCGTGGTACCAGCTATTCCTCCAGACCTTTAAGCATATTCCCCATCTCTTCTTCCCTCTTGTACTGAGATGAAAAAAAAGAAAAGAAAAAAAAAAAAAGCAAATCCCACATTAGTCGTCCGCATATCAGATCTGAGACTGCTCTGGGTTCTAAGAATATATCTTTATAATTTAAGGCTTACAAGGAGCATGCACCAATTAACACCGTGGAGCAAGCTTTTGATACAAATCATCGTTAAATAAACACGCCGAAGCTTTTCAGAACCAGGAGCTACAAATGATAACAAAAGAAGTCAGCAGATCCAGCATGAAAGCTCAAAAAAACCTCCTGCAAAACACGCTCTGATGCCATTACACAAAAAGCAGCGGCTCGCGGAACTGCTATAAGCAGGGGAAAAAAAAAAAAGGGACGGGGGGGAAGTTTAAACTCTGCCATTCTAATTTTTAAGCGTTTGAGAATGTTTAACGGTGTATATTTTATGCCTGCGAGAGAGAAGCGCTGCAATCCAGGACAGAAAGAGTAACAGGACACTCTCCTAGTCCTGAAAGTCAACAAGAAATAATTTGGAAGTATTTTTAACTTATTTTATCTGAAGCCTTGACAGTTAATTTGGTGTGAAAAACTGCAACAGTAGAAAACAGATGTTAAGGGGCAAGCATATAGTTAAGGTCAAAACAAACATAAAACACAGCTTCCATTTCTAAGGGGGGGGGGAAAAAAGAAAAAGATTTGTCCAGCAACAGGTTTTATGCTAAACCTGCTTTTTTATTGTTCTGCTTGTGATATCTGTAGACTACACAATGCAATACTGTCTGCCATAGTGCAATACCTCTCAGCACTAGTAATTTAAGACTTTCTTCTCTGTAATACACTAAACCATCATAACCTGTCTCTTCCTATTTAGTTTAACCTACAACCACCACATACTGATTTGGCTGTGTGTGGCTTTCTCTATTGCCATTTATTACTCCGCTCGACTCCTGAAATTCTGTTTGCAATTTAAGGCCACAAATTAGAAGCGTAAGTCATCTGTTTCCTATAATCCCCCCTGTCAAGGGCTGGAATCACATTTGGAGCTCAGGACCGAGCGCTGGTCCTGGGCCGGCGCTGCCGCCCGGATTGGCCACGGGGGCTCGGGGCTGGGAATTAAAGACGGGGCAGCTCGCGGGGCTGGGGGCGGCGTGGACGGGGGACAGGGACGAGACAAATAGGAATAAATCCCGTTCTACAACCGGAACCTTCTAACCAAGCCATGGGGATTGCTACGAGGGCTTTTACATACATATATATATATATAATGTACTTTTTTTTTTTTTTATAAGCCATCTTATAGGGATGCTTATACAAATCTTTGACGAGTCCTGCCACCTTTGTCACGCAGCACATTTTCTAAGTGCTGTCTTTTGCTGTCCTAATTAACCGTTCCCCCCAACACCCCGCACGGCAGGCACTATACTGAGCTAAAATGGAGATTTTAACACACTGACTCCATTTTTCTCTCTCTTTTTTTTTTTTTTCCCCCTGTAATTATTCTAATGAATCTATGCATTTGTTCCTTTGATGCCGGTGGAAAATGATTTTAAGTATGTAGATGAGAAATCTTAAAAGGGGATTCTTTTCTTTTTCCTGACAACAAAACCTTAGTTAAAATAAAAACACCACAATTCTTTCATGCAACATTCGGGGTTATGTCCACAATTTGAATATTTTTTTTTTCCTTTAAGGCATTTTAATAGCAGTTCCTGACCACCACTGATAGGAGCAAAAATCAGTCAGCGGTTCTTACTTTAGATTATACTAAACTTTGTTGCACTGTGAGACAGCAGATCCTGTTACAATCTGAAAAGAGCAAGTTAAAGCATCTGTGAAGACTCCAATTCAGAACAGGAATCAGTGGGAAAAGTATCTCAAGCTAATAGTTCAGTGGGAGAACTGCTCTGCTTTGAAGGGGGGTGGGAATAAATAAATAAAAAAACTAGACTCCAGTAATAAAAATTCCTCCAGCTGACTCACATTTACTAATAGATATACTTTTACACCAGCTTTGAACTTCTAGCAAGCAAATCAGCTTGTTTTAAGTAGCATAGCTGTGTAGACAGCCAAATGCTGAATTTTGCAGTGTGATCCAGGCTGAGTTGCAGCAAATATTTTTTTTTCCCTTGGATTTAAGCAAAACAATAAAAACCTTATAATTTTTGTTTAAGTTAGAGGAGTCCTAAAAAAGAGCATTCCACTGCTCTTTGTGCTTCCGTAACTTAAAAATTGGCTGTGCTTTTAAGTGAAATTTGGCAGGCTGTTAGTCTACAATGTGACTAGGATATTTGGACATAACAAAATTGGCCAAGATATGATATTTTAAATGGAACTACTGTTCATGCAATTTCCTAAGGGTTGGTTGGTTGGTTGTTTTTTTTAGTATGCATTTGGTATTACAGTTTTATAAGCATAAATAAATACACATTACAACCCCATAACATACAAACGCGAACTATTGTCACGACGCATTTACGGCGTGCGCTGTGATGATTCCTGAGCAAAAAGCCTCCCTCATCATAATGAATGCCCATTATTATCAATAAGCACACAGTAGAAATAACTCATGGCACACAAAAGCACCCGCAAACCACTTGGTTTGTTCCAGAGCTCAGACACCAGCGCTACTATTGCCGAGCTCCGTGTTGGAAGAGCGACTGGAGTCCTGCCATGGAAATGAGCAGCATGCTAAGGAGCAGATGTTCCTCTTTGGAGGGGTGGTGGGGGGTGGAAAGTCTTGCACCAAATCGGTGGTGGCCCCTTCTGGGTTTACGAGACAACCCAACTGCTGAGATGTTGTCCTGAAGCTCTGATGGGCCTGTCTACTCAAAATCTGGAAGCTACAGGAGATGCATCTATACCAGAAATTAATAAACATTTTGAAAGTCACGTTTAACTACTATTTTAAACTTGTTTCAGGAGGCTTCTTCCCCTTCATCAAAACTTCACAGTCTACGTTCCCAAAATAACGTGCACATCAAAAAAAAACCCAAATACACTGACCATCTTGCTTGGTAGAAACAGGGTTTGCGTGTGCCAGGTTCCACACAGGCAGACACATGGTATAAAGTCAAATTGGCCATTGCTTTTATTAATTACCAATTGAACCAAACTGAGCAACTTAACCCCAGGCCTGGATGCTGTGCCAGCTCCACTGTGAGCTACACCACCACACAAACCCCCCCAAAAACCGATCAAAGCGAGCGCATCTGCCTTGCATCTCGCTCCACCAACACGCACGACACAGCCCCCAACACTGTGACGCGGCTCTGCAAAGAAGAAAAACCTTCACCACTCTGCTGTGTTCACCCTCGCTCTGCAAAAATTAAAGAAAAACTGTGCTCGTTTCGCTTGTCCCAGCGTTATGAATTAAAAATTTATTTGCTGTATGAACAATACAACTGTAATTTACGTGGTAGCACACAAACTGCATCCCAAAATGTATTATGCATTAAAATACGTGGCAGCAATCTCAGACGCAAGCAGCGGAGGCAGGTGCAGGAACCACCTGGTTTCAGGGCTCCAGCTCCAGCCCAGGCCATGCCAAAGCACAGAGAGGGTATGAAGAGCTCTGCAGAAGAAACCACAAAGCAGACCACCTTCAAAATGCCCTTGGTTTTGAGGACATAATAAAATAAGGAGCTGAACAACCACAGTGTGATAGCCCAGGAAGAAAAGATGACATAGAAATGGCTGAAGCAATATAGGAAGTAGAAGGGGGAAAAAAAAGGAACCTGATCCATGGCCAAAGCCCTAGATTAGCTTTCAGCAATCGTAGTTGGATGCTCAGCTTACGTTCCCAAAAGAAAACAAGTCAGACAAACCTGTAGGTCCTTAACACGAATTCAAACACCCCCTGGGGACTGTTATTTGGAATAAACCAGAGTGAGCGCACAAGCGATTTTGAATTAAGAATTCATCCAACTGAAAGAAAAAAAAAAAATATGTGGTTTTGACTTAAGAATGAAGTTTTGAAGCGGATTCTAAAATCACCTGCGGACAGAAGTGCTTTTGTCCTGTTCCTCGGCGTGCAGAGGGTGCTGGGCAGCGAGGAGCGCTGGCTGTGGTGAGAACGCGGTCCCGCCGTCCTTCTGCACTTCCCAGGTCCTGCAGGAAACATCCCAAATCCGCACAATGTTCCCGAGCGCTACATTTTGCCTATGGATGTCCAAGCGATCTGACAGATGTGTAAATTCACACCGTGCCAAAACCTGCCCCGGGATAATACAGCTGCGCACGCTGAAGAGTGCAAGTTATTCCAGCATTAACTTGTGGACACACACACAAAAATGTCACTTTAACCCACCTTTTGCTTCCAGGTGTACAGTTGCCTGAGGTCGTTTGGGGCTGATTTCATGCCATTGCAGTCAAACTGACCCTTGTTTTGCCCATTAAAAAATTCAAATGTGAAGAGGATTATTTTCTTTTTCCTTTTTTTTCCTTTTTTTTTTTTTTTTTGCTAATAGAGTGAGTGTTTAACAGGCGATGCAAGGATGAGCAGATTTTCTTAAATGCCAAATGTTGATGGATACACAGTGCAGATACACTAGTATCATAGGCTGTAAATGTCACTTAGCCTCAAGAATTCCTCTGTCCAACACTGTTATAACAAGGTGCTTTTAAAATTGGAACAGGATTTACACCAGAGAGGTGTGAATCAAGGATACTTTTTTTTTTTTTTTACCCTATGATAGCTCATCAGCTTGTTACAGAAACCTGGCATGGTTCGAGCAAAGCTAGATAGTTACTCAAACCCACAGTGATTTACAGGGGTTGCTCTTGGTGCTTTCAGAAGGAGCTATTACTGGATGTCCCAAAAGTAGCTTTGAGCATAATAGTCTAGTTTGTGATACACTGACCAAAGTAGCCAAACAATCCGGAACAGATTAATTACAGACAGAAAACAGATTGTTCCTAAAAATACAGTCTTACTCTGTCTTTTCACGGAAAAGCTGTTTCTGAGTAGGTGAGGCAAACAATGAATTGCTCTCCAAACCAACCAAAATACATCATTAATAGGGGTGCAGTCAGCAGCAGTCACTCCTTTACACCAACGTTCACCGGACAAAGTTATTAACCCCACGTTAATCACTGGATAGAGTCATAATGGAGTCATATAATAGTTGAAAGATTACCAATTTGGGAATCTGATACAGAAAAAAAAGAAGGTTGGAAAGAAAAAGAAGTGTTATACTCAATGAATTCGCAGAAACTATTACTTCAAATCAAAAACTTTGTTTTTCCAGACGCTCTACTACAGTGTTGAAAGATCCTCTGACAAGAAGTGACATTTTCAGGCATTTGGGACAGGCGGAGGGGAAGAGAGAGAAGAGGAAATACCTCCCATCTCATCATATGAGAAATCATCAACCTTGCTGTGCTACCTTTACCCTATCTGCAAATTGTGCGGGGATGGAAGGGAGACGGACTGATATTATTTCCTTGCACTTAGGATGTAATTGAGGCTCCAACTCATTAATGCTGTTAAATATCCAAGTGACCAAGCAGTTATTGCACAGGACTAAGGGGTCCACAGCATATTTTTTTTCCCTCCTCATTCCTCTGAGGGTACTTTATTAGAGATCTCCAAATTTGCAAGTCCCTGTGTTTGTGGAACCAAGAACAAGGTGGTGGGAAACTGCTGTTGAGTGCTTATCCTTTACCAACAGCAGATATCTCAGCCACCCCCATGCCCAGTGAGATAACGGTGCCAGAAACAGCTCAAATGTGGGTCCCGCTCCTCCTCGATGGGAGAGATGCTCACAGCAACGATGTACAGCACAGGGTCCTGGGATGCCTCACTAGAAAAGCACCAGGGATCCCAACCAACCTCTAAACATGCTCAAGATGGATGTATCCTAAGGACATGGATCTTCCCTTTTTCTTTACTGTTTCTAATCCTTTTCCATACCAATGTTGACCTGGAGACAACTCAGACCAATTCGCTGCTGGCTTTCAAGAGTCAACTGGCTGAAACAGCGCTGTGAAGAGGACTACAGGTCTCCTCATTCACTTAAATGTGGTGGTAAACAGAACGATTGACACCCAAAGGCCAACTGTGTACAGCTTTGTAGACTGCTCTCCAAGCCAAGTCATCTCATGAACGCTCTTGGAGAACTGGGCGATGTATGCCACGTCATGGCATTTCGTCATCGTGGTGGTTTGTGCCATAAAATAGCATTGAACATGCAAGAACGCACACACAAACCTAAAAAAAAATAGGATGCTTGTTATTTTCATAAACACAAGGTTAAAAGTTGCATTTGCATTGCTTTAGCCTATGAAGCACAGCATTGTTCATGATGCTTTGTGGGCTTATTCCCACAAAACTTGATGCAGGAGCAGAGAAGGTAGCTCCATTTAATGAGATAATAACTGACCTAAAGTGATGCTCAGATTAAAGCATGAAAACTAAATTCCAAGAGAAAAGCTGCAGATGGGAGCCAAAATCCCCATAGATTATCCTCAAATATTCTGGAGGATCTCTCTTGGGATCCTCAGCACAAACAAACCAGAAATCCACTGTGGCTATTTGATAATGAATTCAAAAGGCAAAATATTCTCTGATCATATTTTCATTAATAATAAACTTTCCCTATTTATCACCTGCCTGTATTTCATGCACAATAATTTCTTCTCTGAGATTTCGATTCTACAAAATGCTCTGCATTTTAACCTGAGTTCGTGTTTATAACTGCACCCTGGGCAGGCGCTTTCTTGGAGGATTGGGAGTTAATCTCTTCATCAGACATCGAGGCTCCTTTGTGATTTAAGACTATTTCTCCCTAACCCCAGCTACCTAACACGTGCAACCTCTGCTTCCCACACCGATAGCAGAGCAGGTCTCTGTTCTCTCTCACATCTTCCTTCTCCTACCACCTGTTTATTTCCCAAGTGGTTTAAATCCTTACGTCTGTCCACGTGGGCCTTCCTGATCCCCCTCGGGCATCTGTGAGCAAACCAATCCAAATTTCCCCTCGTGTTCTTCGCCTTTTCCACACCCCACATCAGGGTGAGCAAATTTTAACGGAGGACATGTCACCTCGGAGCAATTAACATCTTTTGGGGTTACCCAAGAGTGATTCACATCCTTGCAACACCCTTCTGCACTTCACCCTTGGTCTCGCTCCTTTGCTGTGATCAGCCAAACTTCTCGGGCCTTGTCAGGGTCAAATTCTGTCAGCTTTGGGATTTCAATCATTATTCTCTCCAGTGCCAAATCTTTTCAAAGGAAACAAATACATTGTACAAAGGAGAGAATGAAGAAAAACACCCGGCTTTCGATTTTATTGATATATATGAATGTAAACAAGTTTAAGGACTGCCACTTAGTGAATACACTATTTGTCCGTTCTTTTTTTCAGACTTTGTGAACATTTTGGGTCTGGTTTTACCTTCAAGAGTAGAAAACCAAAAAGTATAACACTAGTTGACCTGTACAGTTTTCTACAGATGGAGAAAAATGGACCTCACAGCCTCAAATAACTGACTCAGATTTCTTAAATTGTACAAAGCTTAGTGTTAATGGCAATACTTATTGCATAATTAAAAAAAAAAACAAAGTAAGCTTTATCCATGATATGTAATCCATAATAAATGTTTAAACAATCTATGTGATTTCCAAAATCCAGGAAAACCTCTCAAATTAGTTTCATCTCTAGGCACCTCCTCAAGATGGAACAAGATCATCTGTAAATGATTCACACCAGCCCTCGTTTCATTGCGTTCATCTTCTGGTGAGCCGTGTGCTCCATTTGCTCCGGTGGCAGAGGGAAGCCAACCCATCAGAAATGGGTCTGCTGCAGTTTACAATGTCTTTTAGCATGGTGAAAGTAAAACTAAGAACAGGTCTTTAAACCAGAGTCACATTTACATATGCATTGATTCCTTTCCCTTTTGTAGCGGTGGTTGATGCAATCTGATGAGCTGCATGCCGAATATTTGAACACTATGAAAATCTGCTTTGTAGGATACGTATGTGATAACTTGGATGCCACTAATGTAATTTAAAACTTTTACAGCATGCTAAAACATCTGACAAATGTTGTACCCTATTTCAAGAGGATTAGGCGTTTTTCTGTGCTGGTTTCTTCAAACATACGTAGCAGATTCACTTTACTACCGAAGAGCAGCAACCTCTAGCTCAGCACATATTAACTCTTTTGCAGCACAGGACAATGCACTATTACTTTGCACTGGAAGTGAAAAATATTGTACCCAATTAAAATTGCATGGAAAATGAAAGCAGGCAAAATTTAATTACCCAAATAGGAATTTGTCCAGGACATAAAGGCTAACACCCATACAGTTTTCTAAAAAGGCATAGTCTCTATAATGGCCATATTTAATATTTTATATATGACCTAAGGTTAAATCTGAAAGATCTGCTATGGATCAATTATAAACCACTGACGTACCCTTGAAAAGGAAGAAAACAAGTAGTTTTCTAGTACTGCTGAAGAATGTTTCAGAACATCAAAGGCCTTGCCCTTTTCCTGATAATATAGAAATCAGGCACTGATGGAAATAAGCTCTCACGATCACCAAGTAATGAAACAGTAATGAGCATGGCAGTCATCTGCTCTGCTATCTCATTACAATACACAGCATTGTGGTGTGTTTGCCAGCATTTGAGAGAAAGGGGAAAAAAGGCTGTCATGTCTACCCAATATCGTTCTTGGTAGAAAAAAAGAATAATATAAGACTACTTTATTTCTCCTGGAAAATAATAATATTTCAAAAATTGCATTCTTGATTTAAACATTCATGGATCTGATTGTTATCTGAGCCACATCACCAGAGGCCGACTGTTGCTTACTTGTTAAAGTCACAACAAATTACTCCAAGAGGAGACGGTCCAATATATCTTTACTCATATAATTCCATGATGGAAAGCTTTTTTCTCTTCAAGAAATGAGTATGAGGCAGATTTTTTTACCTTTGTCCTACTCACCTTGAATCGAACACTGTTTTCTGGAGGTCCACTGAATTCAGCCTAGAAGAAACCACGACACTTGCAAAGAAATTCACATGAAAGAGTTAATGCACTTGCAGCCACTAGATGCAAACACGAATCTCTGCAAGTCCTGCTGTAATGCGGCTCCCCTGATTGCCTCAAAAAGACAAATTTCTGTTACAACACAGAAGCATTATAAACTAAATTCACTAGAGTCCCGTTGTGCCTTAGCTAGAGAATATGATTCCTGTATTAAGTGCTTTTAATTTCAGTGCTTGGGAGCTGTTTTAAAACTGTCTGCTAATTTGCAGCGCTGTAACAGTCACGCTCTCACTGTTGCAATCAGAGGCAGAACTTCTTTTATGTGCCTCTTCTCATGTCACTTTGCTCAGGGATAAGCCCAGGCAGCTCTCCACCTGTCCTGGCAAATAAATCAGCTGTGTGAAGCTTCTGACAGGTGAATTTGTCAAGCCTTGATATGCTCCTGATGTGAGTGAAATTCTCCAGTGACAGGTGATGCTCAACCTGGCTTTACTTCCAGTTCTCCCAGACTGTCTTCTCCTGTCTCCCAGGGTCACCATCATCATCCTTCATCACACCAACATGTTCTTGGGATGCTGGCACTCAGGAACCCAAAACGTCCAAACCCTGAGTGCTCTTGCAAAATGTGTTTGACGGTATCACCTGCCTGTCCTACCAGGTCCGTGCACTTGGCATCGTCCCTGCAACTGCTCATCATGGCAGAGCAGAATGAACAGGTCCACCTTTCTCATCTCCAACTTGCAAAAATAGCAGATGGTTGTCCCGGGTCCTGACCACAACGAAATACTGGAAAAACATCCGATTGACCAAATATTGAAAAACTTCCCGTGGGGAACTTCAAAGAAATTTTGAGTGGATGTTGTCCCCTGCTCCTCTGCATCCCATCAACTGAAAAAAGTCACAACGTTGTGGAAGGTTACATGATGTAATCCGGCACAAGGTGGTAAATATCGAAGGCTTGGGAAAAAAAATCTTTAAGTTCAGTACTGAGTAGTAGATATTTCACCAGAATTTATTACAGCAGGTGGAAGTAGGGTAGACGACAATGACCTGCAAACCATAAACTTGTGGGTACACTTTTTTCCTGTGGAAGTGAATTATTTTCAGGTAGTTTAACATATCCCTGATTGTAATTACTATGCAGACCAAGATCACCCTGAACATTTGACCCGAGTAACTCCATTTCTTTGTTTAAGAACAGATTTACTTGGGGCTGGTAGAATATGTGAAAGGAGCTCAGCTTCACTACTGGGAACAAAAAAGGAGTATTACTTAATTATTTAAAGTAAAAAATCACTATTGTATCAGAATCTTAAAGTGCGGCATTTTTCTGTGTCAGGAAACGCTTTTTCAAAATACATCTTCAAAAACAAAAAAGAAAAAAAAGGAGAAGGAAAGAAAAAGAAATAATTCTTTTTCAAATTGAAACCAGCATAAAATATTACCCCAAAAGACCTGGGCTGATTTCTTTATAAATGAGCACAACGTTAGAATCATGGCAAAGGCAAATTGGCCTACAAGAAAACTGACAGCTTTATAGCCCCTGCCTCTGATTGAAATGTTGGGAAATCTCTTGGCAATTCTCCCAGACATCCAGGTAGAACAGTGAGTTCACTGATTATGTTAACTAAAACAATCTGCCTTTGCACAAACGCACCTCGAGCCCAGCCAAGTGTGAAGGCTCAGCAACGTGCCAGACCAAGAAAAAGACCTATTTACCTGCAGAAAGCAGCTAAACGTCGTGGCTCTGCAAAACAAACCCAGGGACATCAATGTGCAGGGCTTTTTTAAATTGTTCTTTTTTTTTTTTTTTTTTTTTAAATATATAACCTAAATGAAGGCAATGAGCCCTTGGCAGAACTATGTGGGTGTTGAACAAGAGCACAATTCCAACCGATGTGTTTAAACACTGGTAGTAACCATTAATAACAAGAAACATCATCCTAAGGATCATGGTATTAAAACACACACAGACAGGGAGAATAAACTTATTTCTGGGAGAAAGAGGCTTAACATAGTCCCATCCGTTATCTTTTCAGCCGGCCACAGTGTGGAGGAAGCTCTGCCAGGACATGGGCGTCCTGCTTATGGGGCGAAGAAGGGAATTGTTTATGTTTTCTAGGGGGGAAAGAAATGAGAGCCATAATAAACCTAAACAATAAAGATTACAAAAAGAAACAATGCTGTTAAGTGGCAATCTTTTGAGGTGAATGCATAGCTGAATGTTATTTTAAACAGCACATAACCCAGGGAATTATGATGTTGTTTACACAGGCCTGTCTCTTGGAATCTGTGTATGTTTAGAGTTCAGTTTGTTATATGTCTTGGTTAAGCTCTCCAATATGTCTGTCTTCTGAAAAAGAACCCTATGCTGCGCTAAAAGTTAGCTCCAGCAAGTTAAAAATACGGAGAAAGTACCTTAAGTAACGTCTCTTTCCCCAGAGATGCCCTTGGTAGCCGTCGGTAATGCAATCAGATATCCAGGGTTATTTCAGTTGCCTGCCAAAACATCACTCATGTCTATTAAAGCATCCTGAAAAACATCATTACATCAATTCCAGCAACGGCATAATTATTCTTCTTTCTGGAATGTCTTCTGATGTGAGTCACCCTGCCGGCGTGGGATTTCGCTGGAAAGCTGCTGCAGGAATGTCCCAGAGGCTGCGGGGTGGGGACCAGCAGCGAGATGCTCTCACCCCGGGATGCAGAGGATGCCCAGGACGGTGGCTGGATGCACCACATCATGACACCCCACCGACGGCTTAGACACAACTCCCTTTCCCAAAGACGCGCAGCTCAAACGTATTTCTTCTATCCGTATATACCGAATTTCGAAAAAGCACATTTTTGCAATGACAAACCAAAGCAGAGCACTGACAAGTACGTCTTCGCTGAATAACGTGGGTTTCTCCTTAAAAATGCGGGCAGCAAGCTTCTGGGAAGCATAAGGCATAGTTACAGTAGCTTACATATTAATGAGCTCGTCTGTGCACTGCAAGTCATTCGGACCACAGTTATCTGAGGACTTTCACGCAGACAATCCAAACCGCACCGCCGTAGTCCACTGTAATATGACTGCCGCTGGGACTGCCGTTTGTGCGTCACTAGGAACAGAAGGATTATTATAGTCCTATATTTCGAGAGTTAACAAAAATATATAGAAAAATCTGTGTGAGAAATTCTGGTTTTGATTACACTTGGGTAAATACCGATTTCTTTGATGTCAATGGATTGTCTAGCTCGACACTCACACAACAGCAGAGAATTTGGCCCTCTGCCTTCTCCTTTAATCTTCCTAGCAGTAAAGTTTAACTTGATGAAATTCTGCTTCATTGCAGCATTAATACTGGCTAGAATAATGCAGTATTAATTTTGCATTTTAGAAGAATAAAGAGCATTTGACGTTATCACTAAACAGGAAGCTGGATCAAAAGTCAGCCTTGAAAGAACTACATGTAGATGATTTTTGCCAGGAACGCAGAAATGGTGGGGGGTTTTTGGTTGTTTTATGTGGACATCCATACTGTTCCTATCCATCTCCACGAAGCTGTGGCAATGCTAACAGACTTGTGATGAAGACCTGGCTTCATTGAAATCAGTTAAATTCCCAGCAACTTCAAAATTTGTGTCTTTCAAGTGACATTCCGCTTGCTAAATGTTGCAGAGTCCACGCCAATGGTAAAACAAACCATTGACCCAGCTACAAGATAGATCCTAATGTCACAATCAAAATGATGGTGTAGAAAAGGCTCTTGAAACAGACACTTTGAGCACCCTTAAACAAAGAAAAAAGAATATTAAATGTTGAATAGTCATTTGTACCACTCTCCTAGACATAAAGACAAATGCAACATTCCTCTTCATCTGTTGTGGGGTTGCCTGTTTGATGCTGGTCACTAGAAAAGCCCCTCTAAAATTTCATTCCCACCTTCAAGGAAGATTTCTTAACAAATTGAGAATAGAATTCTGTGGGGGAAAAAAAAAAGTGTGTTTTTGCTGTAAGAGCAATATTAACACGGTATCTTTATTAGCAAACTGGTCAAGCTGGAATATCACCAATTTGCATGTGAGGACGCTGTGCCATTTCACAGAGTAAACAAACGTGATCTGGATGCCACCTGTGCTCCACCAAAGAGTGAAGATGCTATCAAAATATTATGTTTTGGAGGTCTTAGCATAAGGAGAGTGCTATAAACCTGAATCTCTATGCTGCCCTGAAAGCTGTATCCCAGAGCACCACAAAGAGCTATTTTAGAGGATTTGGAGAAGAAAGTTGGCAATTGTGGTGATGGGAGAAATACATCTTCCACGCGAAGCTTGAAGTTACTCCTTCTGCACTTTCCCATATTTGTTGCATCACTTCTGCCCTCACTAGAATCGCTCTGCCAGGATCAGAGCCGTGAGGCCAAACCCTTTGCCCTGCCCCATCCTCAGGGAAGAAACCATCCCCACGAAAGAGCTGGTTGAACAAAACCTTGTCCCACCAAATGTCAAATTTCCTACAAGGAGGAAAGTCACAAACAGGCCATCAGCAGGTCCAGGCTTGGCCTGGTCATTACAATGAAGTAGAAAGAGATGTGAATATGATTAGATCCATTCTATCAATGCAAAAATTGAGACAGAGAAGCATGAAAAACTTCCATAATTTTCAGCAGGATATTTTCATGCATTTGGCATTTATCACAATTTAATCTATTTTATGTTTTCTTGATTGTTTATTGTAAAATGGAATAGATACTTTGAACAAAGCTAGTGCGGAAGATGAGTCAATATCCAGCAGCAACAAATATTTAGAGGCAAGAGATTTGTAATAATTAGATGGAGACAAGAGATGATGAATGGGTAAATCTGAAAGTCTTTACAAACTCTGAAAATCTGAGATGATCGTTTAATCCATCAACTATCTTCTTAAGAAATATAATCTAGCAAAACTCTAGCGAAAAAAAAAAAAATCCTTACTGTAATCCTACCTTTATCTCATCTACAAAAATACATTTTCTATATAAAGATACAGATCCCTCTTAAAAGGTTGTATGTTTCTTCATGTACCAACTTCCACTTCTGTTTCTCACAGGTTACACACAGCTTAGATTCCCTTTTAGCTGAACATATACTGAACTTATTAAAGATGAAGGGAACAGGCATTTCCTCATAGTACTACCTCACACACGGGACAGCTTAATGGCTTCGTAATTAATATATGCATAAGTACAACCTGCATTAGTGGTGGTAAAACCAAGTTGGCTACTTGATTACACGTAATTAAACAATAATTAAAGAATACCATGGTTCTTGTGTTCAGTACAAGCATTTGATATACCTGTTCAAAGGTGGTAAACGGTATGAGCCTATACGTAGTTTTATCTAAACACATGGCTAAGCTTGCTGTAAAGTATTCCTTTTTTTTTTCTTTTTTTCAACCTATGGAAAGCACCTGGTGTCATCTCTCCTGGCGATGAACAGTGATTTTAAAATGATGCTGCACCAAATGACACTCATAACAACAGAAAGCCCGGCCTAGGAGCTATCTGAAAACAAGGAAACCAAAATAATTTTAAAATAAAAGAGGATATCTTATCTGAACACATTACAGAGAACTGCTGCACGATGGCAATGGGGCCCCAGAAAGGGAAATCTGAGGAGCTATTGCTTTACAGAAATCAGGGATAGTTATCCTTCCATTAGAGGAATTAATATAGGTTAAAAAAATCCTGAGGAGGGTTGGGGAGCTGAAGTAGGGTTTTTTAAGCAAAGCCTTCATATAAATTCAAATTCTGCATTTAAATGGAAATGCTTAAGCCTGTAAAACTAGGAGGAGATGAGGAAATGGGGGAACCCATATATATGAAACTAGCAGATACAGAGCCATTTTATACAGTTCAGTAGGCAGGCTAACATGAACTTAATAGTGACAATTGTTTTAAATTGATTCAAATAACAAATACACATTTCAGAGATTATGAAGTTTTGCACTGCATTTTTCTTTTTATCTTTCAAAGAAAACAATGCTAATAGTTTCCTTTTTCCTACGCTCAATGACTATTTACTGCTTTCTTGATGTGGACTTTCAAAATACAAAGAAGGTTTGGCAAGTTTTCAAAGTCTTTCTTCAAAGTCAGCTCTTAAGTACTTTTTATAAAAACATGAAGAATACTTCTTACTACGGAGAAATGATAATGTACTGCTTTCGTTATTTGTATATGAAATGCTGTCAGATAAATGCACATGGATTCATTTGTTTGGACCTTCTCTGTTAACCCTCTGTATGAAATTGATTTCAATTGATCACGAAAGTCAGGAACATAACAATTGCTTTTAACCAAAAGCATCTCGACGTTATAGACCCAAGTTTCAAAGAAAAAAAAAGTTACTGTACTTGCAATTTTAGACTCAAACTTGGCAGTTCTTCCAAACAGAGTGGTCAGAAGAAGAAAAATAAAAACAAACATCCTTCCAAGACTTTTTTTTTTCTTCAATTGCCATACAAAATAATGGTACAATTATGTCACAACCCTTTCAGAAAGTTATTCATGAAGACATAAGCAAAGTGTCTTAAATACTTTGTTGCTAGACAGCTAACATTTGTACAGCATTTTGAGAATTTAAGGAACTTTAGGCAGTTGTCAGCTCTTTTCTGCTGCAGAGAGCTAAACCTAAAAACTGTCGTGAATCAAAGCAACCTACTCCTTGTGACAAACCTAAGTGGTCGGACCATTTGTAGCTGATCACATAGATCTTTTTATTTCAGTGGTGAACTGAACTGGGGGCCAAATTCAGAGGTGATTTGTAAGGTGGTGCAAATTAAGTTGTGTCAGTAGGTGTGAGTGAATGTGAGAGCCTGGGCTGGTGGTGCTTGCGTGCCAAGGGGCCCGAGAAGGGTACCAACCAAACTGGGCTATGGTGATGTCTTGGGCTGCATCACAAGGAGCATGGCCAGCAGGTCAAGGGAGGTGATTCTGCCCCTCTGCTCCGCACTGGTGAGACCCCACCTGGAGTTCTGTGTCCAGTTCTGGTTCCTCAGCACAGGGCAGACATGGACCTGTTGGAGAGGGGCCAGAGGAGGCCACCAAGATGATCAGAAGGCTGGAACAGCTCTACTACAAAGACAGCCTGAGAGAGTTGTGGTTGTTCAACCTGGAGAAGGCTCCAGGGAGACACTATTGTGGCCTTTCAGTACTTAAAAGGGGTCTATGAAAAAGATGGGGACAGACTTTTTAGCAGGGCCTGTTGCGATAGGACAAGGGGTGATGGTTTAAACTAAAAGAGGGGAGATCCAGACTGGACATGAGGAAGAAATTTTTTACAGTGAGGTGGTGAAACACTAGCCCAGGTTCCCAGAGAGGTGGTGGATGAACCATCCCTGGATACATCCCAGGCCAGGCTGGACGGGGCTCTGAGCAACCTGAGCTGGTGAAGATGTCCCTGTCATGGCAGGGGGGGCACTGGGGGAGCTGGGAAGGTCCCTTCCAACCCAAACCGTTCTATGATTCTATGATTCTGTGCCTTCTTCCAGATCTGGCTGTGACAGCTGAAATTAATCATAATCATTTGCGTTGGTAGTGACCTTCAAAGCTCATCTAGTCTAGCCCCTCAACGGTAGCACCCATCCTCTGCACCCATTGCTCACCATCCCCCAAGTCCAAGGGAAGCGGGTGATGTGAACATCCCCTAGCCCAGCTCAGAAATACCCGTCTGGGTTAGTT
Source organism: Pampusana beccarii (assembly GCA_013399365.1). Classification (NCBI taxonomy): domain Eukaryota; kingdom Metazoa; phylum Chordata; class Aves; order Columbiformes; family Columbidae; genus Pampusana; species Pampusana beccarii. Next base: position 1,494,358 of record VWYH01003811.1, on the reverse strand, counting down.
CAAACACCCTCCGTCAGCAGGGTAACGGAGCTCGGGTTGCTCTGATGGAGCTGGATAACAAGCAGCTCCATCACCTCTTCCCCCCCAAGAGCCCCACGGGCAGCGGCAACAGGCAGAACCATTTTCAGCTGGAGCATTAGGTTTCCAAAGGAGCATGTCTATGCTTTCACCCCAGTTGTGGGTCTTCCCCTGATTCTCTTCAGAAATTACATTGTAGCCTTCATTTCTCCCCCTATTCCTAATTTCCCTAATTTTCCTGTTCCTCCAATTTCCTGTCTCCGGTGCTGACACCTCTTTGTTCATCTCCCATCTTTTCTCTGTCTTGTCTATTTAGACCGTAAATTGTTTGATAAAGGGACCATGACTTAATAGGTGTTTGCACTACATCTGGCACCATTTGGTCTTAATCTCAGCTGGGACATGAAGTCTCTCCTATTAAGTGAATAATTAATAATGATTAGGTCCTAAAGCAGCAACGTGAAACTCCTCTAACCTTACCCGCTGCTCCTATCACTCTTCTCTTTCTTCTAATGCCTGCAGAGATTATTTCCAAGTCACATCGACCGAGGGGCAGCAGGCACTGCTGTTCAGTAGCCCACTGGATAGTTTCTCTGCTTTTTGGAAAAAGGAAAGTTAAACTGGAAATTACGCTAACTGCGACTGCAAGGTCTTACGAAAACTTATAATGTATTCTTGTGACAGGGCTATGCTATGCATAATATAAACAGCTGTGTGTAAGGGAGATCACTGCTCTGTTTCAGGAAGTAATAGCTAAAGAAGCATTTATTTCTGACAATTAATGGACATAAAAGCCTATGTATTATCTAAAGAGGAGAAGATTAAAGGAGGGAAGTAGCTTACACTATTGGATTGGCTGCACCAAACCAAATAACCTCGCAACTTCATTTTGCACAGAGCCTTCCATAAAGTCTGGATAATAAAATGCTTTGCACCGAGCGTAGAGGGAGGAAGCAGAAAGCAGAACAGATATGTTTTGAGCCGAGATTGGATACGAAGCAGCGGAGCTGTGCCAAGCAGCAGGAGCTGCAGAGGAGAAGCTCTCACCCCAGCGGCAGCAGGAGCCCGGGACAAGCCAGGCAGCGGCTGGGCTTAGGCTGAGCAACACCAAAAAATAAAAGAACAAAAAAGAAAAGAGAGAGGAGAGGGGGAATAAAAAAAACGAGGAGCCAAATTTCTCTCCTGATTCCACCAACGCAACCCCACTGACATCAATGGGTGTAACTGAGAACAGAGCCAACCCAAGGCAGCCCGACGGACACGCAGGGAGAGCTTGAAAACAAACAGGACGCTCCTGATGGGTGAAGGAAGATGGATGGGGGGACCTCGCGCTCCGTGGGGGACCTCATCCCAAACCCAGACGGCAGGAGCTCGCTGCACCGAAAGGTTTTGCTCAGGAGGCCCCAGGGATGTCCTCTGAGTCACAGCTGGTGACTTGGGGCTGGGGCTGTGCAGGTTAAATCTCCTGGTCCCCATGGACCAGCATGTCAGAGCCCAGGAGGCAGCGGGCGGATGCTGGACAGAGGGCTGTTCCCTAAAAACCTCGCTGATTTTTCAGGAAAAGGCACATTTCTAACAGGCTGATCAACCCACTTCTTACTGCAAGGAAAAAGCAAATCGCGGGGAGCCCAGTGCCAGAGAAGATGTTTATCTGCAGAATTACAGGACCCCCGTGATTATTTCTGGATCCTGTTGCAGCATGCAAAAAGACTAGATTCAATAAAAATTTATTTCCAACTTCCCCAGCACAGAGATCCTTGCAAGACTTAAAATAAAACTCGATTTCTCCAGGCTTGCGTAGTCTTGTGCTGAGTTTGGTGGCGTGCAAAGCAGACACGTTTTTATAGAATCTCACCCTAGATTTCTTTCAAAAGTAGTTTTTTCACAACATATTTGTTTGGAAGATTTTGCTGTCTCTTCCTCTTTTTCTATTTTCAGACAGCTTCACTTAGTGGGAAATAGATACATAAATGCAAATCTTTTTACGGTTACTCAACATTTAAAAATTGATCCACTAAAAAAAAATATTCGGAGCGTGTGGGACACACACACACACACACTCTCCTTAGTTCTCTAACTCTTCCTACAAAAAAAAATGTCCAAATAGTCATTTTGAAAAGTTGCTGGGAGTACACAGACAGCTGTTCCTCATACATACTGCAAATGTTTCTTTTAAATTCCTACGGACGCAAGAGTTTGATACCAAGCCAGTACCTCTAGAAACGGAGAAAACTAAACACACCCCATACTGATGCTTTTACTGTCCCAACAAACTTTCTCCCACAACTAAAATGTTAAAACTTTTACCCCACATCCCACATTGTGAGATTAGTCCAATAACTAATGCTCTGTCCAAGTAAAATACATTTTGTCATTGCTTGAAAATGTTACCTTTCACAGAAGTATAGTATTTCTGACCAGCAGGGAACATATGTCAACATTATCTATTATTACACAATGTCAGGACCAGAAAGGGAAGGTGGGTGGTGGATGTTAATAACAACTTAAGCGATTTTCTAAAAGAGGCATTTGAGAAGTACAAAGCCAGAAGTTTTAAATGTTTTGTCTGATTGTAGCTGTGTCAGCAACCTGCCCCCACCACGAGCACAAACCTAATTCTGCCTGTGACCCAGTGCCTAGTTCTCTTTTCAATTTGAGCCAACTCATTGCTAAACTGGAAAGTTTGAAAAATACCTTAGAAAACTTCTCCACCAAAAGGAAAGAGAAAAAGAAAAACTTACGATCAGCCCTGGTGAAAGTGTTAAGGCTGCAATCTTAAGACAGAGATTTTTTTGCTTCCATTTTTTTTTTTTTAACACCTTCTTAAACTGCTTTTTGTGCTACCCATAACTATATTTGTCTGCAGAGTGTCTACAAGTTAAAGATTTTCTTTTTTCTTGACAGTGGAAAGGCAGAGCCCTGCATGGCAGACTCATAGAAACCATCTCCCTGTTCCAGCTGAGACATTTTGGGGTTTGCCCCACATCCTCCCATGGATTTCTCGGGTGCTCCCAGTCGTGCCACTTTGCCCCTCGCCCTTTGGTTCCCTTCCCACCTCTCCAACTGTTACAGGATGGACCCTTCGAGTTCTCCATGGGTTGTGTTCAACATCACGCAGCACTGACCAGGATTTGGGGCAATTTGGGTAGTTTTAAGGTGGCCAAACAAACTTTTTTTGGCATGGACCTGTGCATAAAACCCCCACTATGGGAATGTCCGGGAGAATCTCACTTCCCACGAGAAAGCCTGCAAAAAAAAAAAACCTGGACAAGCAGATGCTCACACCAAATAAATCAGAGATGAACACCAATGCTGTTGTTCAGCAATGTTTCCAGTAGTAATTCTGCAAGTGGAAATGCTGAAATTCGTGTCTCCTGCCTCTCTCTTCCACAGTCTGATGCTAAATAAGAGAATAAAGCAGGAGGAGGGACAGTCTATGGTGCTTACCCCCATGGGAAACCATCCAGGCCGGCACCGTGGAGGGACAAGCACAGAGGTCTCCATGTGCTGGAACGGCAAAAGGAAAATGGCATTTTTCTTTAGACAATTTCCACGTGTGAAGCACGTCTGGTACATGTATTTCTCAGGCAGCACGTTTCCACGTAGCTTGTGGACGAACGTGTCAACCCCAATCTCACCGCTCCATGAAGACCTTTGCATCGTTCTGGTATTTAGATTTGCTTGCCAGTAAACCCCATTTTCTGCATAACCATGTCAAAAAATGGACCTCGCGTTCAGTTTTACAATGTGGGTATTTAGAAAGAAAAGTTACTGCCCCCACCACAAAAATGGTATTGTCAAAGTTGCCAGGGACAAAATATTTCCTCACCTATTTTTTTTCTTGTTTTCATATCTGTTTACAAAATCTATGTAATTTCTTTGCAGTGTGTTCTTTCCCCAAAAGCAAATCCTTCGGGGTATTTATTCCCCTCAAAATACAAATTATTCTGTTCCCCGGTAATTATCTGTTTTGCATACAGTTGCACAGCTGAATCAGAAGCAGCAAGATATGAATAAATATATAAATAATGGACACACCAAGGTGTAGTTTCTCATGTTTAACATAACACAGGGGAATACGTTTTTATAGCAAGCCAGTAAATGTTGTAAACTGATGTTTCCAATTCCAGTGACTTAGAATTAACTTCTAACTGTGAGATCTAAACTAGCTGCAGTCTTTTATAATCTCATGCTTTAAAGCTATAATGTTTTTTTTCATCTGCTGTTAAAGAAGAAATTATATTTTACTAGGAGATAGTAAAGGTAAACTATGGAAAAAGCATACTTCAAATGCTTAAATATGATTATTTTTGTTCCATGTGATTTCACTCAGTGATATAAAGGAAAGAGCCTGGTTAGCTTATTGGAACACGAATGTGCCGGTGAGTAGAGAAAAGCACACATTGTTTGCCAGTGCTTATGGAGTTTACACAAAAAAGGACAAACACATCAAAAACTGTAGGAAAACCACCCTTTTTTCCCCTCGGGAGCAGCAGTTCAAACACCTACGAAACTAAAATTTCATCCCATGCTTTTTTTATGAGGCGCAAAACAGGACCTTTAGAATCAATAAGGACATTTTACACCAAAGAAACCTAATTCTCCTTGGAACTTCATGTTCCTCCAAGCCACGGCAAGCGGTTGCCACCTATTGCTTGGTCCAACGTAGCCCAACGTTCACCTTGTGTGGATTTGGAGCAGGCCAAAGCTGGCCCCGGGACATATTTAATGTACATTTTTTTTAGTATCACTGACCTCCAGCCCTCCTGATGTGCTACAACACTTTCCTGACCCCTGCCACCCCACCTGGCTCCTCTGCAGGGCTGGAGACACCACAAAGCCCCAAGGCCACCACCACTTGAACCGTTCCACCTGGCAAAAGTAACTCCCAAGAACCCTGAGCCTGGGCTTGGACATTCAGAGGTGACTTGTGCTGGAGCTCGCTGGCCTGACTCCGCTTCTTTAGGAATGAGGCTGGAGCTCTGCACTCAAATCTGAACCTGGATCTCGGGTTTAGATTCAAGGTCTTGGGTTGGGCCCCATCTCTAGTTTAAAAAAAAATAAAAAAGAAAAAAGGGCAAAAGAGATGAAAAGATAATTGTAGAAACCTAAAAGCCAGTGCTGCATTCTTTTAAAATTACAAATTAAGCTATAAGCTATTCCAAACTATGCTGTTTTTATTAAAAATGACTTAATAATCTAATCTTCCTTTCCTTTCTTTTCTTTTGGAATTTATCCTATATCCTAGTAATCGCACATAGAAATTACACAACACCACACTGGATACTCCTGACAATATAAACACAATTGTTTATCCAGAAGCATTATAGGTTCATGCAAAAATATGGCATTTAAAGCTTGTGGTCAGATCAAGAAACCACAAGCATAATTGTTTGTTTATCCAGCCAAGCATTACTCCACCGTGTAAGTTTATGGGGGCTGTTTATTTATTTATTTATTTCTAACCCATTTTAAAAATTAAAGTTATGGAGCCGGCGCAGCCGACTAAAGGCAAACCACTCGTGTCTCCACGCGTGGAGGGACGTTTTTAATACGGAAATCGCGCCTTTGCCGTAGCTCGTGTTACCCTGTTTCATCCTTCTATGCAAGCCTCGTGATAACAGGGCCCTTTGGTGGAATTTCGACATATTTTTCCCTTTAGTTCGGGGCAGCTGGTTTCTTTCCTCTCGGAGGAGAGAGCCGAAGTATATTTATCACTCCAGCAGTGACTCAAAACAAACAGGAAATCTTCATCAGCAGGCTCCTGGGCAAGGCAGATACCAAGGTACTGGCAGAAAGGAAACAGAGGCTTTCGGCTGTGGGAGTCCGACACGCAGCGTATATTGCAGCGACAGCAAGATAACTCGGCTGGAGAGCCACCAACTTATTTTTAAGTTTAAAAAACTAAAATGCAAATGGGAGATCCTGAGGTAGCTCAGAGCACACGTGGCATCCTGGGAGGTTGCGGAGCTGGATGCCCAGTCCGGACATGTGGCTTGAACCTGGGAACGGGAGGAAACCTGCGTGCTGGTGGGGCTGGGAGGTTTTGCTTTGATCCAGCAGCTTAGGAAACCCACTCCTTTTGCCCCAGTGAGCCCTTCTTTTAAAGCAGAGGTTTCCGGCAGGGATGGTTGCCTCACGACCAGGAGGGAGTCAAAAAAGAAGAAAAACAACATGCAAAAAAACCCCCAAGACACAGCTGATAATTTTAACTATTGATATGATTATTCATATTCATGGGTGGTTTTTAGGAAAGCCTCTGAAAACAAGTTAATAAATGTCGTGGCAGCAAATGACTATTCTTGCATTGATTAGAGACAGTCCTGACACAGGAACTGCTTTGTTGTTTTGTTTGGGGTTTTTTCCCTCTCTTTCCACACCAATGTCGTTAAGCATTAAACTAAAATACTTCAGTCCATCTTAACAACAGAAAACGCAAGCACAGCTCACCCCTTGGAGTTAGGTGCCTGTTAAATGGCTGTGACCCTAGCAAGGATGCTGCGAGCCTGTGGGTCTGTCACCGCACCGAACACACAAGCAGCACAGTTCAGGTCGTGCTCACAGGCTTGGCTGATCCATCAGATTAAGGAAACAGTTGCTGAAAATGGGGAGGGCTGGGAAAAGTCACTATCTGCTTCCCCTGCTCTTCTGCTGCTCCCCAGGCATCTGTTGTTTACCGCGGCCAGAGACGGGGCACGGTGATCCCTCGCTCTGACCTGCTGTGGGCTTATCTCCAGAGCTGGCAGGAAGCGGTGGGGCTGGCCAGGCCACGTTTTCGGTGGTTGAAAAGAGACTTCTGCAACTTCAAATGTGTGATTGCCTTCCCTCGTGCTTGGCCACCCCCGGGTAGTGCGGTGCTGAGAGCCTACCGCACCAGATGACCTGCCCTCTTGGGTCAGATGTACCCCTTGACCTTGGAGGAGCTTGGAAGGATGGGTCCTATAGCCGCGTTTTCACGTGCCCAGGCTGGACTTGCCTTGAGCTTTCTCTACCAGTCCTCCAACAGAGCACACGTCACGTCCTTATCACCAAGCTGCACCCTGTGACACCTAACCTCAACGTCTCACCGCAGAAATCCAGCCATCTATTAACGAGGATGACTGGCTTGGCTGCGAACCTAAGGTGCAAGGGGCTGATATAGGGAACGCCAGACACTCACATCCTTGCGGTTGGTGGGGTAGTGCACTTGGATGCAAACACTAACTATGGAAACGGCAGCATGAAATCACCGTGGCCTCAGACATCCCAGACAGAGTAAGCATTAGCTGTGAAAGAACCGGTTTAAAAGAGTGAGTGCTTCATGCTGGCTCATATGCAATCTCCACGGGACTGCCCTATGGAAAGATGGCTAAGGTCTATGTCAGAGAGATGACTACCAAAACTTCTGGGTCAGGGCAACCCTTTTTCGGAAACATCTGGCAGAATGTATCACCACCACATTGACTCGCAGATGTGTCAAGGCACATAGTCCAGCTAGGTGGGTAATTCTGGAGAGTTTCCCTAGAGATGAGACTGTCTGTATCTTCCTAAGGAACAGTCTGGTCTAGCCAACATCTCATCCAGTGCCACGGAAGTGAAAGCTGGTGGAGGTCTGTGTATACTGCACAATAGACAACAAGGTTAAGTTACGAAGGAGAAGACAGCAGGGTTGCAAATAAGAAATATGTGGTATAAGGGTGCTGGAGACACCCTACTGCCAGAGCTAGCCTGTTTCCAGCACAAAGCACTTTTGTTGCAAGTGTACAAGGTTTGCTGGAGCACTGTATTGACTGCATAGCTAGTGGGTCAGGCAAAGTTCTCATACAGCCAGAACTGCAGAGCATCAGGAATTTGGAAAGGCCACAGCGACTGGGGCTCCCCACAATAACACACCAGCCCACCCCCATCGTTGCATCTGGCTGTGCCGTCCTGCACTAATCATGCCAGCCCAACCCTGATGGTGTGTGATGCTCAAGACTTTCTCCTTCCTCCCATAAGAGTTATCTAGAAAGGGAGCCGGAGCAAGACCCCCGGCTGTAACTGTAATGCGGGCAGGGACATGGGGTCCAGAAAGTGGTATCTTTTCATATTCATATCAAAACCCTGAGTCCTGGGTTTGTAAATGGAAATAGCTACTCAACGACTTGACTGACACACTTCGTCTTATATTTTGCCAGCTCAGGATCTGAAAGTACGAGACAAATACATAAAATGCCACCCTGAAGGTGTGATTTGCAGTCACAGGGAGCAAGTGGCAGAGCTGAGAACAGGGCAGAGATCTGTAACTCATACTCACTGCTAAAGTTACCTCCCCAGACCTAAGAAACCATCAAGCAAATTAGCAAGCTCATGCCAAACATTAACTGCTATGCCTAAAGGTTAGCTTTGAGAGAACGCTACAGCAGCCTTTGTGCTGCTCTAGCTAGCTTGTTCTAGCCATGAATTTGCCATCTGCAAGCCAAGGAAAGATAGAGTGCAACATATTTCCACCACACGGCTTTCCATCCTTTTCCTTGCCTCTAGCACAGGCTTTACGACCAGGGCTGTGGCCTGCGGTGAGTGCACGGTGCTGGGAGGATGCTGAGCAGGAGGTGCCACCTTCCACCCAGCACCAGCAAACCCCAGCAAGGCAGAGACCCTGCTCCTAAAAGGAAAGAAAGGTGCTGTGGTCTCAGTATTTGATCTTCAACCAGCTGCATTCAAAATATTGGATAGCACAGGCCTTTTGAAGCTGCTCTCCTAGCGATACAGGATTATTGGCTTCAGTGATGAAGTGCACCAGTCAGGATTGGTTGACTAAAGGAATTTTTTTTTTCCTTGGCATTGCTCTGTGCCATCTTGTTTGATTACAATATTCCTTCCTCTCAACTGTACAATTTCCTTCTCTTAACCTTCAAACAACTCCATGTTGAAACCCAAAGGTCTACACGTGATGCTGCAGCACATTGCACCGTGTCCAGGATTCAGGTCCTGGGCATTTGCCCATGGGCCGCGTTGTGCCACAACAAATCTAAGATACCATCCTGTCTATAGACCTGACAACTGGCCAGAACAAGGGCTGCTGCTTGGATTACCCCAAAGCAAAGCAACACACACACACACACACGGTGTCCCGTGGGCGATGACACTCAAGCAGAGCACTCCAAGTTCCGCGCGTAATAGATTTTTATCACGATTCATTTTTAAAACCAAAAAGGCACACTTCCCAAGCTGATATTCACATGTGATATATATAAATCTGAATTCTTAAGGAAGGTCAAAAAACAGATTGGAAGAATCGAGGGGAGTTTATGTGGAATCCAGAATCAGAGAGAAGAGGATGAAAGCAGAGAAAAGTGTTGTGCATTCAACTGCTTAAGTCCTGCTCAACTCCATGATGACAAACAAATAAACAAAACCCGTGTCTCTTTTTCTCAGCTCAGTGATTACAGCAAACCCACAGTGCCAGCTTCAGACTGGCAAGGCAACTAGCACTGCTCACAAAAACAATTTCAAGGGATGTTTTTTCTTTTTTTTTTCTTTTTTATATCAGTTGATTTAATTCTAAGGGTCTTCCACACTCTCACCTATTTCCTTACCATCAGCCGAGGGATATTTGTGTTTCCACTGCTATTGTTTCGGGCTTATGAAACAGCAAAAACTGAGGAAGGTGTACTGCACACACAGAACAACCCTTTTCTTTCAAAGTCACCAATTTAAATGCATGTGGAAAAAGGAAACTCAGGAAACTGATGTTACCACAGCAACTCTGATGTGTCTCTGAGCTCCCACCCAAGAAAGGTGTCTCTGATGTTACCTAGGTGTTATCCAAACAAGATATTTCCAAAACAGGTACTTGCCACCCCTTTTTTTTTTCTCATTCAGCGTTTCAGCTGTCAGCAAGAAATAAATGATAACTGAAACTTTTAATTATATATATGTACATATAAAAGAGTTATTTATTAGGACAGAGAGAAACTCCTACGACACCTTAATGCCCGGGACCCTAACCTGTCTGCCCTACTATTCTGGGCTCAGCAGAACATCAAGAATACTAATTTAGACTTAGGGCGTTAGGGAAAAGCTCTCCTGTTTTAAACACGGAAAACTCTTATTCAGTTATTTCTTGAACAAATACACTTCAAACAATGCGAAGGAAACGGCACTTCCCATTTATATGAGTTTACCAACAACAGTCACAATGAAAAGGACAAAGACTATTTCAGGTTTCTAAGGGTTGCCCATTATAACACACTGTCCCATGCAGCAGGGTGTGTAGACCTTGTAGGATCTAAGAAACTTGAGAAAGTTCTCAGAAATCTTCAGCAAAGACCACTCCCAGTGGCATTATAAATGCAGCGGGAGATTATCTTGTCCCAAAGTACCATTCATGAGGGTGGCTCTGCCTTTGAGGAACAAATTAGCCACTATTTCACCCCAGCCTGCCATGATACCTTGGCCCCATGCAGCTCACCATGATTCACTTCTCCTCCCATTGCTCCTCCGAAGGTGGGTCCCGAGCTCATTTACGCCACTGCAATTAAAAGAAAAAAAAATTTTAAAAAATGAGCCCTTCAAAGCAACTGTTTGCTCTGTTTGGGGGTGGATTTTTAAGAGGAGCAGAGCCTGCGCCAGAAAGTATAACTGGCAATTTCTGCTCCATGCTAAACCTATGCAAATCAGGAGCAACCGTAATGATGTTAGCAGCCAGTGGAGTTTGGCAGGGGTAACAACAACCATAGGGAGATAAGATAAGGCTGTAGGTTTTTAAAGGTTGGGAAATAGAAGTATCAGGATTACCAGAGCATTTATAGCCAACTGAGGCTGTTCTCCCACCCCCTTCTAGGAAACAAAAACTGAGCCTTTGCACTTCACCCCGAGGGAGGAAAATAATCATTAGCTTTGCATTATAAAGATACATAAAATAATTGCCTCTCTAAGATGCAGACATGCCTAAACCAAGTAACCATATGTGTGTACAGCTGTAGTTTTTACAGTTGTGACACAACCTACCCTTCCTATTACCCTTTCTCATTAGGTCATTTCTAAAATGTAGCTCTCTGTGAACTGGGACCATGTTCAGCTGGTTTGCATAGCTCCTATTTTTGCCACTATAAATAGAAGAAACAACTTCGATTGCCTGGCGCATTCTCCTTCGAATTACTTTGTAGGTTAAACAAAACTTTAACTGTTTCAGATAAAGACAGGCAGAAGGTGTTTTTTCCAAACATCCCAAGCGCAGGAGTGCATTTCCTGCTTCCCTAATTCAACCTACGGCATCAGACATCTGCAACTCTGTTTACATTCCAGCCCTTCACAACTTAATACCGCTTGAAGCATCAATAATATAGGGCACATTTCTGACTGTTCTTTAGATATTTTTTTATCTCCATGGGACTTCCTGGTTTGGGATTTTGTAGTTTACAGTTTCTCACTAATAGTAACTAGCTGCAGCATTTGGCCTTAAGAGTTTACATATTATTTAACTAGATAGAGGCAGCCTATTTTAATTACAGTAAGGAGCCTTGTAAAGGGCTCGTCTCTTTTCCCCTTTCCAACTGTATCAGTTAGCTTAATAAAGATATTACCACTCCCTATAAACCAGGCTGTGATCAAGTTCTTAGATATGCTAGTATTTATTAACGTACTTTTACCACTTTAAAAAACGCTTCCCATCATAGATCTTCAAGTGCTTAGATGTCCACTGCCTTAATGAAAGCGATGTGAGCTTTCTGTAACACATGCACATTTTATTTTGTGTGCGTGCACATTCCAGCACTTCTAAGCAAATTGCTCACCCTCCTCAAACTGAGGGTCATCTGCTCTTGTCACTGTATCAGATGCTATTTAATCGTATGGGCTGAGATCATAGGACAACCTTCCCTTTTCTGGGAGATGTAGAGCACAGGTTTGCTCTCCCTACCTTCAGGGCCAGCAAGGCACATGTTCCTAATCCCAAATTCAATGTTCAGGGTAATCCTACCACATCACACCTACATTTCTGGTGCTTCTCTGTCCTCATTTTCAGGTCCTGTCATCAGATTTCTAATAAGCTCTTGCTACATGTGCTCTCTGACGACTATTTAGATAACTTTCCACAATTTATTTCACTTAATAGATAGCAAAATTCTTGCCTCGAGTTGGCACTACGTGCGGTGAAACCCGATTCGGATCAGCCAGGGTCTTGCCGCTGTTGGCGTTTCTTTGAATCCTATATTTGAAGCCTAGGTGAGATACCGAGACTTCATTTTTCTCATTTCACAGGGCTGCTTTCTTCGGTAAGGTATCAAATTAGTACCTGAACATCACCTACCAAATTGACCATGCATATTCACAACTCTTCTAACATTTGCAAGTAACATTACTACAAAGGAAAGCTCGAGACAGCTTGATTAAGCAACTTGCCCAAGGTCATACAGGAAGTTGTAGAAGAGTTGAAAACAAAAGCCAGATCTTCTCAGCTCCTGTCCAACCCTCTCTGGAATGAAAAGGCCAAACTGCACTGTGGAAATACTAGCAGAGTCATAGATCCCATCGTATAAATTTCATAATGAATTCACGACTTAGCAAAGAAAATACACAGAGCTCCCAGCGCCGCTTTCCAGGGAAAAACTTGCAGCCCTGCCGCAGCAGCTGGGAAGCGTTCCCCGAGCTCTGAGTGATGCCGACCGCAGCCGCAGAAAGAAGAAAACAGGGAACAGCAACACCCGGCAAGCATCAGGCCGTGTAACACAAATGGGTTCTGCCATCCTTTTTCTAGCCGCCTTCCTCCTTTTCAAGAAAGTGAAAGAGTGTATCTATTGGAAAAGCTGCTGAAGTCACTCAAGAGGGAGTACGAAGTCGCTCGGGATAGCAAAAGGAGCATCCACAGTGTAACAAAGGCGATATTTATGTCTGTCCTTCTCCCTGTCTGCGTGGCTCTCGATGATAGCCACAGGAATAAACAATAGCCTTGGCCCCTTGGCTGCAAACCCTTCACTGCAGAGGCCCAATTAAGTGGTTGAAAGTCTAAACACAAGCACAGGAATCCACTAATGTGGAGAGGACTGCACAATAGGGTCTCATCCTGGCTCGGCTCTGCCCCTGCTGAGCACCACCTTGCTGGGACCAGTGCTCCCCATCCCACAGAAAGGTCCCGCTCAGACCCGAAACCCAGCTGTGATGTGCACATTTTGACCCATGGCGGGAAGGGTTTCTGGCCCCACGAGGCCTTGAGCTCGCACTTAGTGACACGGGTTGGGCCACCTCAGGCTTGCTGCCACCCGACAAGCGCACGTGTGCTAAACACAGGTAAAGGGTTGTTAAAGGCAGATCGCCCTTCCCAAATCCCTGTCAAGTTCAAGCCTCCCTGACATAAACACATCAAACACCCAAGACAAGCAATGCCAAGAGCAGATAGAGGCCTCCACATTGTCTCGGTACACAGGATGCCGGCTTGACATCATTTAGTGGAGACAATGCTCGCCCTCTTTCTTTTGGAACCACGTAAAAAACTTGGCCGAATATAAAACAACTTCAAAGACACGTTTCTGTGCCAGCCAGGATGCATCAAAGTTGGGAAAGGAACGACCTGATTCACCTGATCCAGGGAGCTGATAGAGAAACGCGGGGAAGCAGCTTTTATGGATGTACCTTCCCAGCACTTCCTTCCTGCCCCCGATGCTATTTAAACCCCTTGTTCCTACCTCCAACCAGACCTGCCACCCTCCGCTCTAAGGAGGAGAAAGGAAAAAGCAAAGGGAAGCCCTAAAAAAAGGCGTCCCCAGCAAATTTCTGTGCAGTTACCGGGCAGTCATATCCTTCTGCTTTCCCCTGAAAAAATCAAGTATCACCTTATCGTTTCCTCAGCAAGATTAACTCCTGCTTCCTGAAGAGTATTTCTGAGGTAGAAAGCAGAGGTGGTGGAAAAAAAAAAAATAAAAAAAAAATAAGGGAGCGGGCGGGGGGGAGGCTGAAAAGCCCAATCTGTCAAGCTGCGTTTTAGAAGAAAGGAAAACTGAAAAGTGAACGTATTTAACATGAGCTATTTCCTGCACTCAGGAGGGAAGAAAGCATGCTACTAACTGTGTGCATGAGGAGATCTGCACTAGTGTTATCTCTGACCTGCAGCTTAGCCCTTGTGTCTCAGCTGCCAAAAAGCTCCTATTCAACGTTATGCTGAGTTCATCAATGCTCCACGTGTCAGGATCCTAACAGGAAAAAGCAGGACAGACAGTCACTCTATTCAACTGCCTGGGGACCCCATGACAACTCAAATCCCCTTGCAGACTGTCCATATCAACCTACGGCAGGTCAGAGCGCGTAACCCCTCCAGAACCGCAAGCCCAGGCCCACACCCTTTCCCCTTGTCAACGTTGTCACTTTAAAACAGCCCATCTAAGCCTTATCGCCAAACCTGGAGTAAGTATGACAATTAAGATGGATT